>VZRF01011711.1:1520606-1855106 GCA_013396875.1 Vireo altiloquus
CAGGGCGCCCCGGGCTCCCCGCCCCCGGCACCGGCCCGGCCGGGGGTCAGCGCGGCCGCTCCGCCCCGCCGGCACCGCTCCGGGGGCACCGCACACGGGCACCGGCCCCTCCGCCGCCACCGCTCTCCTGTCTCCTAGTTATCTTTTAGTTATTTTTCAGTTATTTAACTTTTTAGTTATTTAACTTTTNCCGAGAGCCACCGCCGCACCTGCCCGGCGGCCGCGGAGCTGCCCTGGCACCGGGCGCTGCTCCCGCAGGCGCGGAGCCGCCCCGCTTTCGCCCCCTGGAGCGCCCCCGTTCAGCCCGGGGCAGCCGGTGGTGAAAAAATAAATTTAAAATTACGAAAATAAAAGCCGCAAGGGTGGTGCGGGCTTGGGGGGAGGCCCTGGAGCCACAGCAGGCGTGCGGGACCGCCCTGCTCCGGCCCGGCTGAGCTCGGCCTGGGGAGAGGGACTGTGGCTGCGGCTGGAGGCAGAGGGATGTGCAAGGAAGCAAGGGCTGCATTCTTGCCTCCTTGATGGGACTTCCTTCCTCTCCCTGTTTTTTTCGATTTTATTTTCTGTGTCATAATGCATCTTTCAATTCAGGCACTTTTAAAAGTCGTGGTTGATGACACATGGTGAAGCGAGTCTGTGGCAAGAAGCGCCAAAGCTCATCTCAAGCTAGCACCTGCTATGGCTTGCTGCAGTTAAGGTAGATGTAAATAATAAAAAAACCCTGTCACTTTGATTTCTGTTTATTTTACACCGAAGCAACTAACCTTCCTAGACAAGGGATTATGAGAATTTTTTGATATTGTCTTTCAGCACGGTAGAAATTTCAGCCTTATCTTCATGTCCTCTAAGGCTTACCTTACATTTTTACATCTTGAATCAAATGCACACCTTGGCTTTAGGCTGCACTAGATTTTCTTTACTTCTGGAAAATGGAAGTACTGAGACAACATGAGCCAAACAAGACTTATTTCTCGGTAATTCAAATTTGAGCCATTTCCCTCTGCCATTTTAGAGGCTGGTTTGTATACAATGGGTCAGAGGGTGTTTTCCTTTTCTTTTATAGAGCATGGAAGTTTAAAGAAATGCATTTGGGTTTGAATTTGCATATTCTGCTCTCAAGTCTGAAAAGAGCTACACATGCTTACACAGCAACAGCCTAATTATGTGGTAACAGTTGCGGGTTTTTTCTTGTTATACAAGAGAACCTAAACAAAAGAAACCCACAAATATTTAAAACCTAAGTAAACTTAGTCAAACAGAATTTGTGTATGCAGGACTAAATTTAACCTTCTGGGAATACGAGAATGCAATAGGATCAAAGACCCAAGTCACTCATTTCCTAGATTAAATAGACCTCTTCGTCCTTCATTGATCTTTGCTGATGTCAATGCTCCTTGCTGTATCTTAAAGCATTTCACTTGGATAAACAACTTGCCTTCAAAAATCAGACGAGAAAAGCATTCAAACTGGCTAAATCTAAACCACTCAGTAAATTTTAATTATTTCACATCTAGCTCATTGGCCAGACTCCTGTTGGGTCTGCCTACATGGATACGGTGTAGTTGATTAACAGTGTAAATCTCTTGCTCCCTTGGCCAGCAGGGCCTGAAGGTGCTTTGACAGTGGGAGAATTCAGATCTGATCAAACACCACCACCTGTCCTGTCCTCCTCTGCACAGGCAGGTTGGTGGCCTTCAGCACAGGCCAGTGCCCAGAAAAACAGGAATCTTGCTGCTGCATCAGGAAGGTGAAGCGAGCAAGACTGAGTGATTCTTACAGCTCCCTCACTTCAGTCCTTGAAGTTATCTATGCTATTAATTCTGGCTATTAATCTATGCTATTAATTCTGGCAAGTGAACATCTTGAACATGAAAGAAAAAAATGGCCTGTCCTCTAGAGCTTGCTTTAGTTATTAATTCACTCTCTTTCCCAGGACAGTTGTGAGGGGAACATCAAATATACCTTTAATACCCTGTCATTTTACTAGATGTGTTCTGTGATGATAAGGGACCCCACAGCACCTACGGGGAGGCAGAAGGTTTTCTCCTTGCTGGAGAACAGTGGAGGGGATCATGTAAATTAATTTTTAAATGCCTCTCATTACTACTTTAATTCCCTTTATGATGAGTCAGTATTTATTAACAGCAGTACTCACCCTAACATGGACTTTTTCTAACCTTACGCTACTCAGGAGCTTCGATAGGAGCTATACCATTAGTGAGCACTATTTAACCCACAGAAGATACAGCTGCCAGAAAAGCCAAACAAAGCCTTAAACTGATAGTATCACACTTTGTCCTCTCGATTACTACCACCATTGTAAAAGCTCTTTCCATTTCATATTCCCTTGTTACTCCCTATATTTTACCTTGCATTTGCTACGCTTTATACTTTGCTTAGTAGATATAAATCAGAGAAAAACTCAGGGGAGAAGGTGCTCAGGAAACTTCATGAGCTGAACTTAGCAGGGGTTAACTCCCCTTTTTCTCCCCAACCAAAGATTTCAGCAGGATCAACATACCACATGAGACTTCTTTACTCTTACTGATCAGAGGAAATACAAGCTGCTATGTCTTACCCGTTCTGTTCTGGAAAATATTAGAGAAGGTGACCCACGTTGTTTCTATGTGAATTATTCTAGAGATTCTATAGGAACACAAAGTTTTTAATTTCTAAAAGCAGCCTTCAGGTGATGTATTTGGAGTCATTGACATCTGCCTTGGTATCAGATGGGTTCTTGAAGATTCCTTCAAGTCTACAGGGGACCAGTTTATGTCAGCTGCCTCTAGACTAAACTCTGGGGAAAAGACAGACTTACGAAAAAAAAAACCCCCGTGGTGTGAGAGCAACTTCCACAACCTACACCGAAGTCTAAACTACACCGACAAGCTAGGAAATCTGCAGAGGGTAGTGACAGGGCCTCTGGTGCTCATGGGGAACACCCCATCACCCAAACAAGATGCTGGCAAGCTCCTGATTACTGCCACTTATTCTGAAACACACCAGTGATTTAGGACCAGTTATGCTGCATTGTTTTTTGCGAGGATATGCATATGTATGTAATCAGCCATCCAAATCAGCACTTGCACCAGTTTGAATGCGCATAGCCATCATCAGCCAGTGAAAGCACATCTAGTACTCTGCTTTACGTATGCATGCTACTGGCACCTGTACTGACTGAGGAGTGTTGGTAAAACAGACAGAAGTTTGACACCGCTCAGCGATTAATGCTCCAGAGCAGTGAGAAGAAAACATGGATACTCCAGCTCTTGCAGCGGAGGCATTATTTTTAAAATTAAAAGCAGCTCTTAAAAAGAGATTATTGAGAGGATAAGTGGTTTAGCTTCATTAATAATCCCTGTCTGATTTCTCTCTTTTTCTGGCTCCTCAATACAAAATGCAAAAACAAAAAGTTGATGCTTGTAATAATAAATAGTGGCATGATGGGAAAGGGGAGAAAAGAGAGCCCTGTTATTCAACACAGCTGATCCTTTGAAGGAAGGAGACAGGATTCTTCACTTACTCATACCAAAATAAGTTAAAGCCACAGNATATTTTATATTTATTTTTCTTTATATTTATATATGTATAACAGGACAGATATATTGCCCATACACAAGAGCAGATATTAAGAACATCTTACAGCAGCACTGGCCACTACCCTCCTAGGCAGAAAGCAATACACAATCTATACGACATCCTGGACCTGCCAGGATAAAATGTAGTTTGGAGGGAATGAGACATTAAGATGTATTTGAGAGCTTCCAAATACTGAGTGCACACCTTCGAGCAAGGCTTACAGATAAGCCCCAGCATTTTGAGGCATTGATTACTTACAGACACATTCCAGACGTTTCAGTCATCACACTCTTGTGAAAAAAAAGACATGATGGCCAAAATGTTGAGAATGTATCTGTAAATATTAAAAGGCTTAAAATTACTCTGCTTATCTCTTTGCCTTTTTCAAAATGACATACTGAGGGTGTCTTAGGCCTGTCACGGGGAAAGGTGGTCAAACAAAGTCTAATTAACACAGCAGTTTGTTGCAATACAATCAGATTAGAAAGAAAACCCATTATGAAGTACACACTCCTGTCATGATACTGGAAAATAAAATTTTGAAATTTTGGCAAAGTTCAACCAAGAAACCAGGGAGAAAACAGATTCAATCCAGCTTGTTAAATGGAGAAAGCTTTTGTTTTGTGTTTTCCTCTTGACCTTCAATATCTTAGTATTTAGAAATACTGTGGTTCCAAGGTTGCGGGGTTTTTTAAAATGGTCTGTACACGGTAGAGGCTGAACACATTTGCTAAGCAGGACCCTGTTTCATCATGTAGAATGCAAACAAGACTTCCAATCTTGAAGAGGAGTGAGGTTAATCTAGGAATATAGTCTATTAATGGGTGCTTTTTGGTATAAAATGCGGTAAAAGTTCAATTTAATGACAATGAAGTATGAAGTGGATACGACCTTCACTTAAGTTTCGTAAATTCTTTCGCAATGTTTCTGGAAGTTAGGCACCCTACAGGTGTAATAATGATGATTGCCTCCTATTCCATTTCAACCTATTTACCTCACCCTCTATATCACCCACACTAGCTGTCAACACTAGCATCGGGCAGGAGATCTCCGCCCTCCTCCTGCTCCCTGACAGCAGCTCTGAGGAGGAAACCTGGGTACAAGATCAGAAGAGGTTTTCCTCAAAGCCAGCGACAGTAACCGTAACATTTAGAAAGTGGGAAGGGTATCTGTGTGGGTTCCTCTATGTGGATTTTAAAAGGCAAATTTTGTAGCAATGTTTTTAGTACTCATTATCACCTATCCCCGAGAAAGTTATCACCACAGAGGAGGAAGTGAAACGACGTAAACAAGAGCAAAAGCACTGCGAGCTGGATGAATAACCAGAGGCAAGGGAAACTGTGACTGAACATTTTTGCAACACTGAAGCCGATACCAATGCCTAGTAGTTAACATTCAGTCACTCATCAAATATTTATTTAGAGACAGTGCAACATGCCCATTGCAGAACTTTGAGTTTTAAAAAGAGCCACGAGAATGTTTTGGTTTGGTTCTTTTTGTTTTGGTTTGGTTTTGTTTTTTTTTTTTTTAATTCTTATTTTATTTTACAAACCTTAATACTACAGCACAGCTGTTAAATCTTTTAATCTTTGGCAGTTACCTCTAGAGGGTTTGCATGGCACCTGAGTGATGCTCAAGCCTATGCTGATATTCTGTAGAGCACTGAATTTCCCTCACGATCCCAATGAAAGTTCAGTTTAGGGTGAAACTATAGCAATGAGGTCTCTNAACATGTATTAAACATGATAGCAAATGAGACAGTGAAATTTCAAACCTCAGGTTAATTTGTTAGAAGGGAAAAGGGATGCTTATAAGCACAGATAGAATAGAGAAGGTCCACGGGAGAAAGTAGGGATTGCTCAGGTGGAAATATTAAAAAAAATGCCTGAACCATGGGAGAAAAAAAAATTATATTTATTTAATTTTTTTATTTATATATTTATATTTTATATTTATTNGAGGCATTGATTACTTACAGACACATTCCAGACGTTTCAGTCATCACACTCTTGTGAAAAAAAAGACATGATGGCCAAAATGTTGAGAATGTATCTGTAAATATTAAAAGGCTTAAAATTACTCTGCTTATCTCTTTGCCTTTTTCAAAATGACATACTGAGGGTGTCTTAGGCCTGTCACGGGGAAAGGTGGTCAAACAAAGTCTAATTAACACAGCAGTTTGTTGCAATACAATCAGATTAGAAAGAAAACCCATTATGAAGTACACACTCCTGTCATGATACTGGAAAATAAAATTTTGAAATTTTGGCAAAGTTCAACCAAGAAACCAGGGAGAAAACAGATTCAATCCAGCTTGTTAAATGGAGAAAGCTTTTGTTTTGTGTTTTCCTCTTGACCTTCAATATCTTAGTATTTAGAAATACTGTGGTTCCAAGGTTGCGGGGTTTTTTAAAATGGTCTGTACACGGTAGAGGCTGAACACATTTGCTAAGCAGGACCCTGTTTCATCATGTAGAATGCAAACAAGACTTCCAATCTTGAAGAGGAGTGAGGTTAATCTAGGAATATAGTCTATTAATGGGTGCTTTTTGGTATAAAATGCGGTAAAAGTTCAATTTAATGACAATGAAGTATGAAGTGGATACGACCTTCACTTAAGTTTCGTAAATTCTTTCGCAATGTTTCTGGAAGTTAGGCACCCTACAGGTGTAATAATGATGATTGCCTCCTATTCCATTTCAACCTATTTACCTCACCCTCTATATCACCCACACTAGCTGTCAACACTAGCATCGGGCAGGAGATCTCCGCCCTCCTCCTGCTCCCTGACAGCAGCTCTGAGGAGGAAACCTGGGTACAAGATCAGAAGAGGTTTTCCTCAAAGCCAGCGACAGTAACCGTAACATTTAGAAAGTGGGAAGGGTATCTGTGTGGGTTCCTCTATGTGGATTTTAAAAGGCAAATTTTGTAGCAATGTTTTTAGTACTCATTATCACCTATCCCCGAGAAAGTTATCACCACAGAGGAGGAAGTGAAACGACGTAAACAAGAGCAAAAGCACTGCGAGCTGGATGAATAACCAGAGGCAAGGGAAACTGTGACTGAACATTTTTGCAACACTGAAGCCGATACCAATGCCTAGTAGTTAACATTCAGTCACTCATCAAATATTTATTTAGAGACAGTGCAACATGCCCATTGCAGAACTTTGAGTTTTAAAAAGAGCCACGAGAATGTTTTGGTTTGGTTCTTTTTGTTTTGGTTTGGTTTTGTTTTTTTTTTTTTTAATTCTTATTTTATTTTACAAACCTTAATACTACAGCACAGCTGTTAAATCTTTTAATCTTTGGCAGTTACCTCTAGAGGGTTTGCATGGCACCTGAGTGATGCTCAAGCCTATGCTGATATTCTGTAGAGCACTGAATTTCCCTCACGATCCCAATGAAAGTTCAGTTTAGGGTGAAACTATAGCAATGAGGTCTCTTCTTAATCTCTGTATTAAATTCTAATTTAACCTTAATTCAGGCAGAGTTTGGCTTTGTTTTTATTCTTACACAGAGACTAATTTACTTTAACAAAGGTCTTGAAAAATGTTTGTTTTAAACAGTCCTTAAATTAGCAATGTTTAACAAAGCCACTGAACCCATTAATCCTGTGGACATTTGTTACCTAAAGAAGGTGACAAATTATTGTAAAAATGCAAAGCAATCCAAAATTCTTCAGGCATTGCAATACTGAATGCCAAATCCCTGCCAAGGATATGACCTTTTCTGGGGGCAGAAAACAGTCATAAAAAGATAACATCCTTATCACTTCATCCTTTGAAATAATCACATCACTGCTGAAGCTATCTGACTTGTAGAAACTTGGGGTTTTTTCCAAAAAAAAGGTTAGTTTTTTAGTAGGTGAGGTTCTTGGTAATTGAAATCCCAGCCCAAAGTTAAGCTGTACCACTCGCAAATGTATCCTTGGTGCGCAGAATAAGACTGACCCGAGGCAGTCATAGATACTCACAGTGGATAACTGTAACCAAGTCTTCCTTAGCTCCCTCCAAGTCAGTGATGAAAACAAAACCTCCCTGAGGGTGCTGAGCTGTAGCAAGAGTCTAACTCAGTCGTCGAAGACATCTGGGACAGCCTCCACCCACCCAGCACACTCCTGCTGCTCATGAGTTGCCTCCTCGAAGGCCCAGAGGTTACAAAAACCTGACTACCTACAGTGCTAGTAAAGTTCATCTTTTTCCTCCTTTGCCCTGAAACTTGTTCTCTTTCAGAGAAGCAGTCCAAAATTTGTTTGGCACAAGGTCTAACTCTGGTTTCTCAGGTAGATGTGCTCTGGGAGTGTTTATAGGCTCTTAAGTAGAGAAAACATGAAATACTGGTAACAGAACAAGTGATTCACATGCAGACAAGGAGTTGTCCCCATTTTTTACTCAAAGCCATTGCTGTGCTTTGCGTTTTCCTTCCGTGTCTATGTGCTCCATGCTTTGCATGAGGCATCTGTTATCCATAATGGTCCTGGCTGTGCATATTAAGGGATATTTCTTGTCATGATACTGTAATATATAATTTATGACATGTCATTTCACCAAGAAAAAAAAGAAAGAGTAGAAGGAAACTGCAACTATTTATCTGAAGAAGTAGTTTTAATTTCATTGCAAGTTGCTTTGATAAGGGAATGCTTTAATATTCTCCAAACCCTTGCCCTTTGGATTTCAGTGGTCATAAGAATTAAAACAAGAAGTTTTAATTACATTACAGCTTGCTCCAAATTAACATTAATGATGAACCCAAGACAATTTAATCTATGAGCAATGAGTTTGCTCACGACACATACATTCAAATAAGAGTGCATAATCTTATTTTTGCATATTCAAAACCAATATTAAGCAGCAACACACAAACAAGAGTAGGTAAATTTTCACAAAGTCAGAGTTGGGACTACATAAATACCCTTACATAATCACTGATTCCAAATCACTCTTTACATTGCTACAGACAGCTACAGTCAGATTACAAATATCTGAAAACCCTATCCAGCAACACAGAATCTGAGACAGTTATACATAGTTGGGTTTTTTTTCTTCTTTCATTACCAGTGACAAAGGACCTTGTCCATGTTTCACAGTGCCTTTCAAAAGTCTTCAAATTAATTCCAAAAAGTGCCAAAACCTCGGAATCTCCATCTCTAGCAAGTTTATTAGAATTCCACATCTACCCTCTACTTCAGAACAGTTGTAAAATAGTGTTTGCTTAAGCTTTGTGAGTTGTTGACTTACTGATTTTATGTGATATGTCCTATGGACAAGGTAAGGGCAGCAGCCAAAGGAGAGAGCAATGTTTAGAACTCTTTTTCTCCTCAGACAGCAAGGCTTCGGGAACACAGCTAAAACCTCCAATTACATTTTTCAAATAGCGGAGCATGTTAGACCAGTAAGGCCCAAAATCTCGGCCAGCCTGACAGGCTCAGCAGGTTTTCACCCTGAATTGTGTCACCAACTCAGAGACAAGTGCAGCAGAGTCCCAGACAAGCCTTGCATCAGAAGTGAATGACACGTGAACAGCCCGTTCAAGTTTTCAGAGATGCAGGGGGAAGTTTTGCTGCGGGAGTCCTGCAGAGCACCTGTGCAAATTATCAAACTGAGAACAGGACCTCTTTCCCCCCCAATCAACACTGAAGGCATCTACAACAGTCAGCTTGAGGTATTTCTCACTATAAGCATAAGTTGTTTTCATTATGCTTAATGATCACTGGTGGGATCACTCAACCAGTGATTGCTGAGCATAGCGTCCACACTGACACCAGTTTTCAATAAAATCATCAAGATTTTTAGCTCACAGCACCAACTGCTGTTATTATAATGATTCAGCTCAAAACCATTTCAGATATTAAAGCTATTCCTGAAACCTACCCATTTCCAAACACTGATGGCACAGAGAGTCATCTAGTTATCCAGTTATCTAGCTGTATGCTTTATTAAAAGTCTTTTGAGCTGTGTGATGTAATGCACCTGATCCTCAGCAAAGCATTGGAAAATCTGCACATATCATGTTCACAGAAAAATAAAAGGGCATTAATAACTTGTAGCAATGTCAAAATGCAAGGTAACAACTTGGAATCATTGTCCTACTTAAATCATGTTTTGTCCTGAACACAGTAAAGAACTTAAGTTTCTAAGTCCTTCATTGACTGGATACTCATGATTTGGCTTAACACAGGATGCTGGCATATTTCCATAGATACAAGCACATAAATTACTTTAGCAGAGTACTCCAACAAGCTAAATTAACTCAGTCCACATTATTAATAGCATGCTTGCCTTGTATATAAATATTTTTGTTTACATATTTTATTTACTTTTAATTTCTCTGTTTATGTTCTGTAGTTTTAGCTCCTAAAACTGTTCTGGAAGCAAAGATGCTTGTGAATGGATGCTTTTTGACAGACGTAAAAATTTTTGCAGTCCAATGTAAACAGGAATTTACATTGAAATTAAAAGCTAGTTCACATTTAAAAATACAGAATATTTTTAGAAGTGATTCTTACCAGAAAATACCCAATATCCCTAGCATGCAACTTAAAAGAATGAAAACAAAGACAAGCCTGAACTATCAGTTCTGTAAGGCAGCTTTGAATTGTTTTCCAGTAAAACCTGGCAAACAAAAGAGAGAATTAATCTCCTGAGATATAAATAAGTAATTTATGTCGATACTCTTACTTTTCTTTAATAAATAACAGATTATGAAGCACTGAAACAAAAGTACTGAGGTTGGAAGCTGTGCTGCTCAGCTCCTGTCATGAAACATGTAGGACTACAAGCGTCAGAATCAAAGCAGGACTGGCAAGTACTGAGCTCAGAGGTTAGTCTGTGTTTTCCTCCTGCACTTATTTAGAATAACTACTCACTTTCTAGATGAGATTTTCGGTCTGTGAACAACAACAGGAATAGATAGTTCCTATTGGCTTCAAACAGAAAGTGAGCTGTGAAATACTCATTTTGTGATACGGAAAGTTCTGTCACAAAGAAGAAGAAGACAGGGCAAAAGAAAAGAGAAACGCAAAGTACTGTTCAGGCTGACCATAAGATTCCATGCCTTATAAATAGGCTTTGGATTATTTTTCTCTTGGAATTTCTCTTTTTTGCCCTGTGAAGTCTGAGTTAATTATAATCTTTATGCTTTAGAAGATGTCTATGAAAGTATCCTTCAAAAGATTTAGTTCTGCAATTCTGAGAAGTGTCTAGCATGCCTCTTCTGGACTAACAGAAAAGCAAGTGGGATTTTCACCAGACTGAGGTTGTACCCAAGCTGGGAGGAAGCAAAGTGCTCTTTAGGAACTGCCACAGCACTTTCTCCTTTCAGTGAAACTGAAAGGCTCCCATGGTTTTGTCTGCTATCTGACACTGTCAGCGTTGTTTCCTAGCTACTTGTTGTTCTGCAGGAGTCTGCTGATGAAATTCCAGCTCCTTACTGACTTCAAATCCTCACTGTCTCTCCTCCCTCTCTCCATCCTCTCTCACAGACCCATCCCAGACTCCCCATTCACAGCTTTTTCCTCATGTCACTCTTCATCTATTTCTGAAACTAACAGTTCACTTTTACTCAAAATGCTCCATTTAAAGAGACTCATTAAACACAGTTGTCATAAATCCATAGATATAAGCCAATAAACCAGCATATTACAGGGAAGTTTTATAGTATCTTTTAGATATTTCTTGGCGAGAATCCATCACAACTCATTAAACATTCTCACATCTTAACCGCCCAATTGCAAGCCTACACTAAATGTGAAATGTCCTGACTTTTACTTCCTATAACATGTTACACACTTTTTGAAATCAATAAGAATTTTTTTCAATTTCATTTCCTTTTGCCTGGGAGAGACTCATGATCTGCTGTCTAGTCAGCTTCTATCCTTCTGCTTGACTCTTCAGGCAGGTATTTTCTCCCTGTGGCACACTAAAAGCAGTTCTTGGCTCTTTTAATTATTCCCAGGTGGATCTCCTAGACCAACTGGAAAGCACCATGAAAGCACCTCCTGTGTAAAATACAGGGCAAGATAGGTTCTATTGGTACTGCCTGAAACTCTTCATAAATTTAAGGATCACATTAGTCTTTACAGTTACATACATACTTGATACTGAGGTTTGGCAAGGTATCCAGTCCAAGATCCTTAAACTGCTGTCAGAGACGCAGTGCTCCAAGCTGGCACCTTGCCAACACAGCCTTGCTTTTGCCTTTGCTGTGTAACTGCATATTGAGCCTGAGCTGGGCAGTGCCTGGCTTACCAAGCACCTTCACCACTTCCCTTCAGGTGCTGCAAGTCTCCATCACCTGTTAGCTCCCTCAGCCTTTGCACAGGCCGCAGATATTTGTTAGCTAGGTTTTCACAGAATTAATTAGGTTGAAAAGACCTCTGAGATCATTGAGTCCAACCCATGGCCGAACGCCTCCATGTCAACCAGAGCATGGCACCAAGTGCCACGTCCAGGCTTTCCTTATACACCTCCAGGGATGGTGACTGTGCCACCTCCCAGGGCAGCCCATTCCAGTGTCTAATCACCCTTTCTGTGAACAAATTCTTCCTGATGTCCAGCCCAAACCTTCCCTGACACAGCTTAAGGCTGTGTCCCCTCATGCTGTAATTGCATGGGAGAAGGGGCCAACACCCACCTGGCCATGGCCCCCTTTCAAGCAGTTGTGTAGAGAGGGATCAGGTCTCCCCTCAGCCTCTTTTTCTCAGGCTGAACAACCACAGCTCCCTCAGCTGCTCTTCATCAGACTTCTGCTCTTGTCTCTTCACCAGCTCTGCTGCCCTTCTGTGGACATGTTCCAGCACCTCAATGTCCTTCCTAAACTGAGAGACCCAGAGCCGGACACAGGACTCAGGTGTGGCCTCACCAGTGCCGAGTACAAGGTTTTGTTTACTCCATGAGCTTTACCAAGCCTTTCTAGAAACACTGTTCCTCTCACAGTTACATTTTGAGGCCTGTCAGTCATGTGGTTTTAACGCACTCAGTAGTGTTTTGTATTAAATCAGGTTATTCCAGGTTCTAATGTAAACAGTGTATGACATCAATTGAAATGTTCTACAGGAACCAGAACATTCATGATTACTGGAAGAAAACTTCCAGAAAGGTTTTGGCTAGTGGGCACTATTGTGTGCTACCAAGTTCACTTGTTCATTCTTTACCAGGTTTTATATTAGTTGTTTCATTCTCCTTCCCAGAATTAGACTATAATTTATCTTGCAAAAATGCTGCTGCAATGTTAAATTTAGGTCAAATCTCTTAATCTCTCCCACAGTTTCAAATACCTGTTTGTGGAGGAAATCACTGTATGAGAGATCCATTCAGCCAGTTATTCTGAAACTCTTAGAAGCAAGTCATTTCAGCCTGTCGATATGCAAGTCAAAAAACTCCTCTTTAGTATCCTCCTTTCTTATGAGTGATACTGAGATGCTTTTACTTTCATTCTGAGTTTCTACATCACTGGGCTTCTCTCAAATGCAAAGCACAAATAGAAATGTTCAGCCTTTTAGCATTACTCATTACTCTTCTCTTTCTACATTCAAGTGAGCTAATAACATTTTCTTCATTCATATTTTTAAATCCCCTGCAGCATAGACTCTACCATCCACAGCTCCACCAATGGCCCTGCCATTTTAATTTCCTTTTCTTGCATGTTCTCTATCATTGACAGCCTCATCTGCATCAGTCATTAATTCTGCCTGCATGGGCAGCTTTCTTACTGCAGCTACCCACAGTAGATTTTGAGCTAAATAACAACACTTCTTCTAAGAAAGTCTGAAGAAAAAGCTAAGTGGTGACTTCAGATCATGAACCAACTGATCTGATGCCAAGGAGGCCAAAGTGCCTAAACATCAGAAAGCTTCTGCAAAAATGAAAGTAATCATCTGGTAATCATCATCTGCTGGGCAAAGGGCAAAACTGAGACTAAGATTTCTAGAACAGAGGTCTTCTGAAGAGTGGCTAAGGGAGCTGAGGTTGTTTAGTCTGGAGAAAATGAAACTCAGGAGAGGCCTTATCACTCTCTACAACTGTCTAAAAGGAGGGTGTAGCCAGGTGGGGGTTGGTGTCTTCTCCCAAGCAAGAAGCTATAGCACAAGAGCAAAAGGCCTCAAGGTGCAGCAGAGAAGGTTTAGATTGGATATTAGGAAAAAATTCTTTGTCAAGAGTGTTGCTAAGCAGTGGAACAGGCTGCCTAGGGTAGTGGTGGAGTCACCATTCCTGGAGGTATTTGAAAGTTATTTAGATGTGGCACTTGGGGATGTGGTTTAGTAGTGGACCTGGCAGTGTAAGATTTATGTCTGGACTCAGTCACAATGGTCTTTTCCAACCTGAATGATTCTATAATTCTATAGACTTAAATTATGTAGACTTAGATTTTAGTAAAAACAACTTTACTAATAGGAGGAGGGAGCTGTGGATCCTTTCTTGAGGTGCTGCCTTTGGTCCTGGTTTTTCCCCTGCAGTTGGCAAGGGAAGGCAGAGATTCAGCAGTATGAAATTGGCCAAAGGTGTATAGGGCACTGCTTACAAACTTGTGCAAATGTAATAGACTTAAAACCTAATCAACACGCCTTTTTCCCCACGATTAATCTTAAAATCAAAGAGGAATTAAAAGGCAATATTTTTAAAGATGCATCATCTCTCCTCCCCAGTGGTACGTACCCACCTGGAAGAATGTGGTCAGTCCCTAGAGGAGTAACAACCTAAATAGCTGTGTAGCAAAAGGATTTGGCAAGAAACATCTAAACAGTTTACATCTATCACTTGGTATGTTTTCAAAACAATCATATGACATTCATGTGCAGTAACAAAGAGTAGTTAGGAGGTCTCTGTCTATGCCCCTGTGAAGTCAAGAACATTGAAATGGTTAGTTCTACTGTTAATATCATTACTGTTGATAATTTTTGCTTTAGAAATGATTTAAAATCTCAGCTTTCATTAGAACAGCTTTCTAAACCTCACAGTTTCAGAGAAAAGCTTGCAAAGACGACACAAGCAAAATTCACGAATCAGAATAAAACCAGCAGAGAGGAGAGACAAGAAAAACATGCCCAATGAACAGCAAAATAAGAAACAAGAAGGGAGCCCTAATACACTTCAGGGCAACTGAATCAATTATCATGGACCTGACACACACTTAGTGGAAAAAACAGTCCACTGTGTTTTTCTGAAAGTAAGCAAATATGTTGAAGGAAACTTTTTCCCCTGTTATTTTCCAAGCATCAATTTATAGAGAAAATTTCTTGGGATACACTCCTTATCCTCCCAGTTGCAAGCCTACACTAAATGTGAAATGTCCTGACTTTTACTTCCTATAACATGTTACACACTTTTTGAAATCAATAAGAATTTTTTTCAATTTCATTTCCTTTTGCCTGGGAGAGACTCATGATCTGCTGTCTAGTCAGCTTCTATCCTTCTGCTTGACTCTTCAGGCAGGCATCTTCTCTACAAATAATGTAAATATAACTCAGCTTATTTTTGCTACAAGAAATGAGCAATTGTATGAAGACAGTTTGTTAAAATTTTCTAGATTTTCTGAAGTGCTTCATTTCTGAAGCACTTAACTGGTTCTGGAACAGCAGAAGAGCTCTGCTCTTTCATGCTTTTTTATATATGTTGAAACGGGTGCTTGATAACTTCTAGCTTCTCTTTGAGTGAGCTGCGTGGTGGAGAACTGTACAGACTGGAGGATCTGTCAGTGTTCTTTGCAGCCTTACCAAGTAATCTGGTTATGTGTGTGTTGGAGAGGGCAAGCAGGCAAATTTCAAAGGGTGAATAATGCTAGAAATAACTGCATGAGATAATCTAACCTTGAAATTATAACAACCCATGAATAACCAAGTCGAAATTGCCTGGTTTGATTTGCTAGGAGTGTCAGTCAGGTGCCTGCTTATTTTACTGCTTACTTCTCCTTAGAATGCAATACTGAAAAACCAGTTTCCAAGGAAAGCAGCATGTGTCAGTGGATTTCTTTATGTAGGTGTAATGTCACTATCACTGAGGGGACCTTGCCTCCTGGGGACAGAACACCAGCCTTGGAGACTTCTCAACTGGTTTCAGAGTGCCTTCACCACAAAACTCCCAGTGATGAGGTTCTGAGTAATCCCATTACCAGCCACAGCAGCAGGGAGCACATCTCTCTGTACTACTGTAATGTGGCGTGTTCTGGTTTCCATTTAGGCTATTATTTCTTTATTTAACTTCAGAATATTTTGGGCCTTTATATTATTACTGTCTCCTAACAAACATTTCTGTTCTCAAATGTAAAAGACTTGAAATCTGGGAAGCAGAAATTCCATAACGTTTTGCCGGAAGAACAGCATTAAAGCTTTGATGTAAATAACCACAGCCCCAGACTCCACCTGGTCCTGGATGCACAAGGAGCAGAGCCAGCGGAGGGAGGAAGCCACTACAGCTGGTCTGAGAGGAGAATCCAAGGGAAGAAAAGGCAGCAGTTGTGCTCAATTGAAATGCAGACTGCCTGCCAAGTTCTCCAACTGCATCAGGAAGTATTTTTTAATCAGTAAAAAAAAAAAAAAAGAAAAAAAGAAAGGGGGAAAGGAGAATGGTTATTAGAAATAGGGTGACTTTTTATTTTTTGGCATTTTCCTAGAAGGATGGATTGTCACTTAGAATATTATTTTTAATAGTTTCAGTAGTAAGAAAAATTCTCAGGAGGAGTGCAACACAGGTGTCTCACGGAAGGTCATCCCTTGTTTACAGTACATTTTGATACTGTCTTAGGCACTGAAACAGAGACAAACAGGCATCTATATACAGGGTACCACAGTTTGCACAAGTCATGAATTATTAACTATTTCCTGTCAACTTTTACATTATGTTAATATGCTTCATTTTGCACATCTGTCACACACATCCTCCCATTCAAATAAGGGGAAAATAGATTTATACCGAGTTACCCATGCTTACATATCATCAACATGGCTGATGTTAAGATACAACAGATGAAATCTTCAGAGACATTACATCAGTTACTCAGCCTGAGGAACTGGCCCTCAGTCTATGCAAGTTGTGTTGTAATCCTCACCTTCTAAAATGACCTTCATCACCCTAACACTTTTTATTTTTTTTAATTGGACTTGGGTTAAAAAAGCCCAAATAGATGGGAAAAAAAATTTAATTCAGGGTTTATCACAATGATCCTTTGTTCTTTTGACTTATCTACTTTAGGATTCTCTTTGAGTTTGTTTCCTTACACAATCACCCAGTTATCATGGTAAGAGTAAGGGAATGCAGTTTTAACCACTTATCAAATGAAAATAATAGGTCAGAAGATTTTTGTTGACTGCAGTGGGAATTAGATCAAACTTAAGTGCTACACTGCAGGAACACAAATTTCACAAGCAGGCAGCAGTGGAATGCTGCCTGCTTGATGGAGCATACAGACAGTGCTGGTCTGTGTGCTCCATTAGGAGACATGGTTTTACACAAGATTTTTATTATAATGACAAATTCCGACAGAAATATGTATTAATTCCATCATAACACTTTATTTCCAGCTTCATCAATACTATAAATGCAGAGACTCCATCTAAAAGCAACGGCTTCCAATAGCAATGCAGACTAAACTTTTGTTCATGTAATGCATTAAAACAAAGGTAGAAATTAAGTTAGGTGTCCAGTGCATGGCCACAGTATAAGAAGGCATTTTCTTCTTTATTTATTTGCATGAGTCTCATTTGCCACTACCTGGCAGAGGAAGGGGCACCTTCCACTAGACCAGGTTGCTCAGAGCCTCATTCAACCTGACCTCGAACACTCCCAGGGATGGGGCATCCACAACATCTCCAAGCAACCCATTCCTGTGCCTCACCACCATCATAGTGAAGAATTTCTTCTTAATATCTAATCTAAACCTACACTCCTACAATTTAATATGTAACCCAAGAAATCAATGGAAATCCCACAAGTGTGCCTCAAACTAATAGTTTTATTTTTGCCCTGTGTTTTAATTCATGCTTCATTTGTGTTCATTAGACTTATCAACCCTGGCTTACTCGTAGCAATGCCAAAAAAAGCATTAAAATGTACCAGAGAGGTGCATTGAACCAGAGAGCATGCCTGCCACCGAAATACCAAACTTTCTGCTTTTCAAAACGCACAAGTCTAAAGCAGTGCTAGCACAGAGTCATACAGAGACACTTCAGGCAGAGAATCCCATATTTGGTAACTTTAGTTTTCCCCAAGGCTGAGGGCATTTCGGCTGAGGGCCATGGAAAAGAGACAGTGACATTGAGTACTTGTCTGGATTGAGACCTATGGATGGACAGGAGTCCCTCAGCTGCTCACACCTTTGCATTCTGCATACATCATCTGTGCACTGGGATCCTTAGAGGCAGAGGCCTCTCTTGTTTGAGAAATATTCAAAGTCTCATTCCTACCAATAGTAATTTATATCAATTGACTCTGAGAGCACCAAAATATGAGAGTTCTTACGACTACACTGATACAAAAAAAAAAGTTGATTGTGGTTTTTTTGTTTGGTTTTCTTTTTTGTTATTGTTGATTTAAGTAATGTGAATACATGGTAAAGAATAAAAAAACAGCATGCTTCCAAAAATAGGAAGTGCACACACACCCTCCAACAAAAATCCACCTCCTAGAATTGTTCATTCTGTGTAATGAGCCCTTTCTTCACAGACAACCAAGATTTGATTCACTTTATCCTCAAACCTAAATGCATGGAAAAAATTGTCAATTAAACTTTTTACAGAATTTTTAATACAACCACATCGGTTAAAGGAATGTCCTTCCAGGGCGTGTGCCCACAGCAGGTCAAAAGACTCAAGAAATCTCTGAGTTTTTTTAATTATTACTTTTCAAAATGTTAGTTAAGGGTTTATGACATGTAGTTATTCATCAACAGTTAGAGAGATGGACTATCAGGCAGCAAAGCGAAAGCTCTGGTGTGAGGCTCTCAGAAGAAGAGGTTTGATAGTTCTGATATGGAATAACCAATATGTTTAGATAAGAGTATTGGCTGCTGTACCATTTGTACCCCACCACACGGGGTTTTCTTTTATGTTGGGGTGTCTCTCACACATCCATAAGAAAAGAAGCCCCTTTGCCTCTTTGGAAGTACCTATCATTGCACACAGCAGAAACAAGAGAACGAGGACCACGCATGTGTAAAAGTGCAAGGAATGAAAAAAGCCAGAGTTCTACTCAACCCAACACCACCCACGTTTCTCATCAAAGAGAGAAGTCCTTCCATAGGCCCTTGACACCAGCAGCAAGGCAAACCAGCACACTTCACAGGACTTTTGAGATGGAAGAGCTGCCATCAGGTTCCCTGCTTTCCAGGAGGCTCCACATCTTAACCCAGCAAGGTGGTTTTGCTGCTTTCCAGGGAGCACACATGAAACCCCTTGGCACAGCCCTATGGACTGGCAAGACTTTGGTGGGGCAGCCACAGAGCAGGGCTGTTCCTGACCAGATGCCAGCAGCAGCTCTGTTCTTTGTCATTCCTATGATGGGGTCTGTATTTACCTTTGGTCAGATCAGTAGCCAGACATGAAGAGGAAATATCTTCTTTAACCCTTCATGAACAGAGCAAGTTAAGGTGTAATATATGGAGCATTTGGGGTAAAGATTAAGTCTTGGGTGGACCTCGTCCTCATTTTCACAAGAAGTTTCAGAATCATCTGCACACAGGAGCTTGGGTATGTGTCTGGATCAGCACATATGGCTGTGCTTGTTAAGTCAAGTTCATAGGCAACTATTTCACAATATAAGAGGAGAAGAAAACACCACAAGAAAAGAAAAAGGAAAATAAATATGGTCTTGAATTTAGAAAGGCCAGCTCACTTAGATCTGCAGCATAAAGCATTTGCTCCATCTTAAGTACATGAGCAATTCCCATAATGACTCCTGCTTGAACACAAGTGTGCACTTCAGTGCTTGCACTTGGCTGGATCCTTAATTTCCAGCTCATTTCTCTAAAGACATTTCTTAAACAAAGGGAAGTCGTAAGAAATTACCTGCTT
This sequence comes from Vireo altiloquus, assembly GCA_013396875.1. Classification (NCBI taxonomy): domain Eukaryota; kingdom Metazoa; phylum Chordata; class Aves; order Passeriformes; family Vireonidae; genus Vireo; species Vireo altiloquus. Next base: position 1,540,185 of record VZRF01011711.1, read on the forward strand.
TTTCATTATTGGGAAAAATAAACAAGTGTAATTTCCCAGTCTCTTAAACCTCTGGTTTTAAGAAAGTCTCTCACTGATTCATGGCATTTATTTAAAAAGAATTTTCTTTGCTTTCAGGCAAAGAAAAAACAGTCTTTGTTTTAAAGAGGGAACAGTACAAAATGGCATATTCAGCTCCCTTTCAATAATAATAATTATTATTGTCAATAATAATATTTATTATAAGAGTAGCTAACCATATAAGCAGTAGCACTATAATTCTAGGATCTTGGATTCTTTGTCAAGTAGTGCATGCAGCTGAAACTACCAGTGCCCTGAATGTTTCACAACCATGTGACATCCTTTCACAGGCCAACAGCTTCCCTTTCTGCCAGAAAAACACACTAAAGATTCATTTGGAGTGAGGAGCTTAATTCAAAGCTTTCCTTGCATGCTCCTGTGTGAGAGGCTGCACTTGCTGGGAGGCAGGATATTAAGATATCCACATTTAACAAGAGCATTTAAAATTTTAAAAAGTATATACCTTGAGCACTTCTAAGATGAACATAGAAGGTAGTTGGTAGGATGAACCCCTGGAAAGGATTATGAGATGATTTTTAAAGGAAATTATAAAGTAAGAAATGCAATAGCTGAGGTTCCAACAGCAATTATCCTCACTCTGTTGTTACTTTCACAAATCTTTTCCTGAAAAACATATCACACTGTCTACCTACTGTGGAAACACTGAAGCCTCTGCAACTTTGCAGGCAGTGAGTGGGTGGATTGCTGCAAGTTGCAGTATTGAGAATAAATCATTAAATTATGAGTGTGCCCAGGCTGTGTTTTCAGACCATTATTTCATAGTGACCCTTTATCCTTTTCTATATCTTTCCTTCTCCACCCTTTATTAGCATGTCACCAATGTCAGGCTGTGGACTCTTCAAGGATGGAACACACCTTACGATATTTTTTTCCTGCAAGATGCCCGAAAGCACTTCCCAGAGACATGAAGAGAACTCCCAGGGACCTCAGCTAGGTGGGATGCACTCATTATGCAGCAGACTCACATGCTTCAGCATTTGCTAAATATGTGCCATAAAATTAATTGGATATGTTGCTGTACCAATGTAGGTTTCCAGCTGTATTTTTCACATGGATTGATTCTGCAATTTCCAGTTGTACAGCTTTAGCTTTGCACAACCCTAGACTGGATCTTGTCTAAAACTCATTTACAATGTTACTTTAATATTTCAAAGGACATAGTTAGGACTGAAAGTTATATTTTTAGTTCCTAGAGTACACAGCATTTAACAGTAATTATTTTGCAATAATTCTGTTTAGAATTATGCCAGCAGTTCCTTACAAGTTGCCTTTTTTTTTTTTTAAATGCCCTTTTATAAAAATGATGTGGTAAATTGATTCTCTCAGGACAGTCATGGGCAATTTTGGAAAAAGAACTGAATTCTAAGAACTTCGAGTTAAACAACATTAAATCAAATGTCAAACGCTTTAAAAAAAACAAGCCTCCACCCCTCCATATTTCCCCAAGCACAGTTTTTGCAACACTTCCTAGCACTTCAGGGGAACTGCAGGGCCAGCCCAGGAGGGCTTCAGCAGGCGACTGGAGGTCCAAAGGGGTTGAGGCTGGTGCAGATCAGCCTTTTCCTCCTGGCCTCCCTCCCAGTTACAGGAGTTGTCCCAAGAAGTAAGGCCTTGCTGTAGGAAAAATACAGCAGCTCCAGGGGACCAAATGTGCTGATCTAACTGTTCATCACAGGTGAAATGTATTGGCACCATCCAGCTTCCCACACCCACTCCTGTTGTACATTAAACTATTCCTATCAGCCACTTTAGCTTTCCTATGCAGACAAGCTGAGAGAGTTTGGGGCTGTTCAGCCTGGAGAAGAGAAGGTTTTTGGGGAAACCTTTTAGCACCTTCTAGTACCTAAAGGGTGCTACAAGAGAGCTGGAGGGGGACTTTTTGCAAGGAAATGTGGTGATAGGACAAGTGGAATGGCTTCAAATCAAAAGAGAATAAATTTAGATTAGATATTGGGAGGATGGTGGGGGACTGGAGCAGCTTGCCCAGAGAAGCTGTGGATGCCCCACCCCTGGGAGTGTTCGAGGTCAGGTTTAATGGGGCTCTGAGCAACCTGGTCTAGTGGAAGATGTCCCTGCCCATGGCAGGGGGTTTGCAATTAGATGATCTTTAGGTCATCTTCCAACCCAAAACATTCTATGATTAACCCAGGAGGAAACAAACTGAGAAAAAACTAAATACATAAATCTGTGCTAGTATTAAGGCTGACTCCTCTCAAGGAGTCCGAGCAGCATGCAGCTCCCAGAGGAGTGGGACAGACCTCTTCTCCTTTGTGGTTCAAGGGGGATGCGTCTGCTTATTCCACCCAGTTTCTTGCCTACCTGAGAGAAGGCACTCAAGGACTGTAGTTTGATTACTCCTAGGGCAGAAAGTTATTGTGGGATCAAGACTAAAACCAAACAATTGGCTAGCAATTCCTACTACTGCAACAAGAGCAGTACCAGAGGTTCCTGATGCTTGAGAGCATGCATCTGCAGCTGCCTCCTCCGTAGAAAGAGAAACAAACAGCCTTCTCTAAGGCTGAATGCTGGAAAAAAATCACCACTTCTCTTAATTTTCTTAAGATCTTGGCTTTTGAGCTCCCTGGGATACCTCAGGAAATGTGGGTTTCCTCATCCAAACCAGTCAGTCTTGTAAATTGGTACAGTAGAAACCAGCAGCGGGTGTGGTTAGCTCATAAAACCACTGGAGAAATAAACTGCAGAGGCTCTCTAGCAATGGGATCAGCATTTAGGGCATGGGAGTAGCCACAGGCACCACAACAAATTCCCTTGTCTCCGAAGAGAAAATGATACCATTCCTGATCTCAATCTAAATTACCATACATCAACTGCAAGCTGATCCCATACTAGCTAGCTGCTTTTCCAGCATTTGTCTGGAACTGCTGGCACATGGGACCACCAGCTCCACGCTCTGCCTGGTGCCTCTCCCAAAAGGGGCAGAGGATCAGGAGACAGGTGCCCTTTGCCTTGACAGGCTGCTCTGGGATGCAACATCTATTCAAGCCCACCGTAAGCCAGAGGAACAGTGCAGGAGCAGCAGCCTTGACAAAGGGCACAACAGTATTCCAACAGACACACTGGAATAGAAAAGGGGTTTTCTTGTACATAAATCCTGGGACCGAAAAGGAGGAAGGTTGTTGATAAGCTTTGGAAATTCAAAGTAGGAGGGAAAAAAAGTGATCTTACCACAGAAAATCTGCATTGTTATGTGGTAGAATAAACATTTTGGGAGTCTCCTAATGGGATCTTCTGCTAATGTGTGCTAGAGATGGGCTGCCTTTAAGACTATAAAAAGGCTTGAGAAAGTTTGCTGCACTCCTGCTGGTACCTCAGTACACTCTGCCTGCTGACAAGCAGTAAGGCAGCACAGGGCCTCCTCCACCTGCAAGTTTACTTCCTACCTTCATTGCTTTGCACTGCATTCATTCCTAGTCCTAAAGCATTTTCCACCTTGGACACTCTATTTATAAAACAGATTCTCACAAAACCCAGAAACCTGCATGTGTTTCTACAAAGAAGTGGCTGAATGAGTGAACTGAGAGTAGGTGAAAAAAACTAAAGGTACTCGATATCTCAGCAAGTCAAGTGTAAGAATTCACTGAAACCACAATTAAAATAGTTCACATTTAGCCATTTACTGTATGCTATTTAACAGCTAAATTCACTTTAGCACGCCCTTAATACTGCAATGATCACATCTCTTTAAACCGGTGTCACATACCTGAGATTAGGGAGGTATTCAACTAGATTGCTGAAAATTAAGATCAGAGCAGTTTGTCAATAGTTGGATGGAATAATTATTCCATCCTAACAATAGGACTTTGTGGAGTTCAGTTTGAGCAGAAGAAAAACAAAATAACAGGACTCTGAAATGTCTGTACACATTCTTACAGAACTCCAAACCAGTGTAAATCAATGAAGATCAAGATCTTTAATGGACACTTAGGCTAAGCAATACTGTAAGGATCTCTCTGGAACAAAGCTAATGGCTTTAGATAAGCCATACAGTATATCAACAAGAAGTGATGCTTCAGCTTTTCAGGTTTTTTTGGTTGAATGCTCTCTTTGGGATCAAAAGCAGTATCATAATGTGTTTCCAAAAAAGGGATGAAGTTAAGAAAGACCAAATTTCTGGTAGTATTTTTTTGAATTATATTGAAAGCAGGTTTGAATGGCACCTTAATCATCATTCACAGATGACATGAGGAACAAGAGAAAGAGAGAAGAGGGTTAGGAATAAGGACAATATTAAATGGAACCAAACCTGGGAAAACATCAGCTATACACAGTGTTTGCAAGGAAAATAATTCAATAAATGTTAGATAAAACACAGTAACATGGAAGTGTGAAATTCAGCACTGGTCCTGTTTCATCCCTGTTGCAAAGCTGTGTCATTTAAATTAAATTCCAGCAAGAGCCAATCTGTCCCATGCAGTGAAATGAGGCACCACAACATGAGAACAGCACAACCAACAAATTTACTCTTTAGAAGTCTGGATTCAGAAAGGGCAAGAAGTATTTCTTTGCAAGGCCAGTGACAATCCAGCAGTATTTTCATCTGAACTTCAGAAAGATGTAAACAAACATGAGGGACTTTGGAGAAGAGCTTCAAAACAATTACGTGGTTGCAGGAACTGACTGAGACTTCTTCACAAGAGCTAAACATATGTAGTCCAATTGAGCAGCCTCCAGCAGCAGTGGGAGATGGAGCTGGGAATTTTTGAGAGTCTTCATCTAAAGTCCAAAACATGAAGGTATTTACAGAAATACAAATCAAACTATGGGATAAAATTAATCACTAGAAAGTAAGCTGGCAGGGAAAAGTACACCCCATAAAAAAGTGATTCTGCTGTGAATTAAGTAGCCAGGAAATCAGCTGCATATCAGTCCAGATTAGCAAGTACTAACAACAAAATCTGATGGGAGTTATTTGCTGGAATCACACAGAGCCCTGGGGAGCAGCACAATTAGCAAACAGAAAAGGACCTGAAGAGAGACTTCTTGGTGTTCTCCAAATTAAATGTCTAAAGTCTCTGCCTTCCTAAGTTTTTGAAATTACAGCACCTTGATTATTTCAATCATTTAAATGCCTCACTAAAATTTTGATCCACTAGTTTATGCAGAAGGCTCTTCCTCCTAGGAGAAAGGAAAAGGTTAGCTATGACTGATAATGAAAAAACCTTTTGTATGTACTAGTTCAGTTGCACATCTTTTTCATTTAAAAATGTAGAAGTCATTGGAATACAGCTGTCAGAGCACATTGATCACACTGTCAGCATCTGAGGCTTTTTGGGTTCACAGAAAGAGCAGAAAAATGTAGGGGAGGAGGAGAACCTGCAATTTTGCTTTTTGCTATTCCTATGTCTGTAAAACTGATTGAAGCAAACATCCACTTTTAGTTGTTTTTGCATTTTATTACATTAGCACACACGGGCACATTGCTGGATTGGTGTCTCATAGGGGAGTCACATATTGGCAGGAGCAACAGACAGCAATGATGTCGTATTTTCCAATTCTTAGACCTGTATCTTGCTGAAAACTGGCAATCCAGTTCCTGCACCTTATTCCAGGTTAAAGCAAGCCCTAATTGTGGTCTAAATTTTGTTGTCTGTCAACTTTATGGCACACAAATACAGAAGAAATATAGCAATGTTGTTTGTGTATCCTTCCATTCATATTGGTGAGAACCATTTTACATGAAATCTTCCTCCAGTTTCTCTGTCCACCCCTAAACTTCATGTCCTTGTCTATTTTCACTTTTGCTTAATTTTCTCCTCCTTTGGGAACAATAACTGAGGCACAGAAACTTTCCAGTTACAGTTGTTTTTCCCTTAGAAATTAAAATGATAGGCATTGGTAGGGGAAAAGGACTTCACAGTAGCAATTACGCTCATGTTGAGTACATCATTTGGTCTGTGTATTTTGGTTGCCTTCTGAAGGTCCTTTTATTTTAGCCCCAGGCCTACTTGGCTGCAGTAGGTCACTTGTTTCCGACAGCAATAAAAGTAAAAATAAAAAAGAAACAGCCCTGAAAGCAGCATCCTTTTTTTTTTTCCCTGAGGATGTTGTTTTCTAGCCTGTCTCAGTTTCCGGTTCCCATGAACCAGCTTGTCACTGTTATGTTTGGATTCACTGCTCCATAGGAAAATGTTAAAAGCCTTGCTTTCTTTGAAGGCAAAAGCAAGACAGATGTTAATAGAAAGCCACCTTGATTTCCTTGCATTTCAAAAAACAAATCTAATTTTTCCAACTTTTTTCTCCATACTTCTATTTATTTTTTCTCTCCTATTTATTCCAGAAAAAAATCCCTGTCATCTCTCCTAAGATTTGAGAGGTATAGGAGGACCAGGGTTTGCTTTCTGCAGCAACTCACTTTCCCTATGGATGGTGCTGCTCTGCCGGGATCCTCACTAGGATTTTCCTGTTGCAACCAGTATTTTGGGAAGTATCATCCTGCCATGGCTCCACTGTCTAGCTAAGAGCGAGCGCTGGGCCAGAATTCGCATCTTCAGATCCAACCTATCACTCGTTGCTCCAAAGAGAGAGGTCAAGGGATAAGAGTACAACTGGTAACAAAAGCCCAAAGAACTGCTGCTCTGTGGTAACCATGGCCTGTGGAAAACACACACACACACTCAGACTCACACAGACACAGTTACTCTCTAGTCTGCAGTCGTTACTGCAGGACTTGGAGTAAAAAGTCCTTTTGCTTTGGTTTTGTTTTTATACAACCTCATTTTATAAGCTGGAATACCTAGCCCTGCTTCCATTAGTAGGTTGGAGTGGATGATCCAGTGAAGCCTCTCCCAACCTGAATTATCATCCCGTGATCCTAAAAAGCAATTAAACTCTCAGTCCAATCCCCCACCTCAAATAGCTTTGGGACTTGACTGATTTCTATGTAGCTTGGCAAAGCTACATTAAATTAAAGTCCTGGGAGTTATTTTTATTTGGGGATTGGTTTGTTTGGTTTGGGTTTTTTTTTTTAAATTATGGCAGGACAGAGAAGAAAGATGAAAAGCAGATTCTTTCCCCCTCCCCTTTCCTGGGAAAAGCAGACAGATTTCTCATTTTGAATGCTCTTTAGCAACAGCACATACATCAACTGGGCAATTTCCTTCAGCTGTTTATGTCTGTGACTAAGATAAGTCAAAGACACCAGCTCTCACGCAACGGCCCCGTCTTCCCCTCCTCAAGATGCCAGCCTTTCTCCAGAGGGGCTTACACCCTGACCTAGCAGATGCCATGGGGAAGTAATGGTGCTCCACAGCCGCAGCTCCAAGCTCTGGGGCTCTCTGGCACAACTGGAGATACACCCCATACTCCACAGAATCCACCCCCTCTCCCTCTGAGAAATGGCTTGGATGAAACCTTGGAGAGCTAGCACATACTTTTGTGTCACTGGCACAGATAAGTTGCATTTTTTGCTGTAGTTTCGTGCCAGAGAGAGCTGCTACATGCTCTGGCAATCTTCCTCTTGAAAACAGCCACACGCACTTCAAACTTCACAGGAACTCCAAGGTGCTCTCACGCCCCAGAAGGCTTTCAACCCCGAGGACAGGTACAAGATTTGAAAGTAAGATTGGGCCCTCAGTCAGCAAAACATCCAGGTTTCTAAGGGCACTATCTCACCCTGGGCTGGCTTCTGTGGACAGCTGGAGACACCCAGTGTGAGCCGCCCTCGGGGTGACAGGTGAGGAGCCCCAAATGCTGCTGCTGGCTCAGGATGCCTCCCCAGGGCTGTACTTAGTGTCAGCATCAGCCAGGCACCCGGCTGCCCTCAGGTAAGTGGATCAGAGATAGAGGGATCCCTCGCCATAAACCAACGTGCATTTCCACACAGGAGCCCCAGGTCCCAGTTTGTACCTCTGTGCTTCCCCCTCCTTCCCCTGATGTGTGATAAAGCACAGCAGAGACTGAAAATTTTAAGGTAGTTCTGCAAATTTATTTGTGTTTATATTTATGATTCAGGCAAAGCCAAAAGCTCTAAGAAAGCTCTTTCCCCCGACAGGCTGAACATGAGCATGGCATGCTCAAGTGTGCTGTGCATTTAAATCACAGGAGCTAGGAGACTTTGGCTAGCCTCTTAAATAATAGGCACTGTGGTGGCCCTCTGTGTCTGGGGCACTGTCCCACTCCCATTTCACAGGGCAATATCACAGCTTATTTCACACCTCATGTGCCAGGCCCACGTGTCCTGCACGCTGCACCATCACGTTTGGGGCAGCGGGGAGGGCTGGGGGAGCAGGGCTGAGGTGCAGAGTGCCAGCTCAGAGCACGCTGAATTCAGTGCCATCACACAGGTTAGGCGTGGGCAGGAAAAAAATACAGGAGATATCCTCCATGTTCCCTCATTCACAGAAGGACTGTGAATGTCTGTTCTAAGAATATTCCTATTTGTGCCCATTCTGGGATCTTGGTTCACTCAGTCCTGCCTATCCTCTCCTAAAAAAAAAAAAAAAAAGAAGGAGGAGGTGAAGGGGGAGGTCGGCAGACTGGTGGCGGTACTGAGAAATTGTAAAAGGACAAAGTGGCACCTGGTTGGACAGAGTAGTATTTCATTGATCCCACACCAACCACACGTTGCACAAGGGCATATTTCTGCATGCACCACCAGGCTCACGCAGGCTGGCACTGTTCTGGAGAATTCCTGTAACCTCTTGGAAGGGTTCACAGCTGGTCCAGGACCCAGCCAGGAGGTGCTTGCTTTGCCATGCAGCCAGCCTCCTGTGACAGGATGCAAAAAAGCAGCACACCCTGCCCTGTGTCCTCTGCACCTGCAACTTTTGGAGGTGCTCTGCTGATGGTCTGTGAGAGGAGCCCTACCCTGGGACATCTCATGGATCCTGCACAGAATCTGGCACTCCTGAGTTTGGGATGGCACCAACCTCGAAGGATGTCGCTCCCAGCTGTGGCAGCAGCACCCTCCCAGCACTGACGGCATCTTTTACTTTCAGCCTGCTGCATTGTACTCGTGGTAGTATCCAACCCCTACAGCCCTACCTCCAGATCTCTCAGGAGAGGAAAGGCATCACCCTTTGGGTTGCAGGAAGCACAGGCTGGCCACACACCCTCCTTGTGAATTTCAGTTTGTTGCCAAACCAGGGCTAATTGCAATTCCTTTGTATGAGCGCTCTCACACAGGCAGTGTTTTGCTTGTGAAAAATCAACAGAGCCCAAGTAACTGCAAAAATAGAATCAGAAGCAATCATATCTTACATAAGCTTTGGTTAATAATAAACCCAACTTCACTCAAATCCTAGTGACTCTATTCCTAGTAGTGACAAGATAGGACACAACTATGAGAACATATTGAACTATTTCCCGTGAAGTGATGAGAGTTCCTGCATTTTGTGAGTTATTAATGAAGCAAAGGACATATCTGGGGTTCCCCTGTCCCATTAATTGGAGTTGTTCTGGTAGTTTGAATAAAATGTCTGATTTATCAGCACGGATTGATAAATTGGGTTTTACTGGGACCCAAAAGCTATAAATACATACCAAGCAGAATTCTCAGTTATCTTTTAGTTTACCTCTCTCTAAAATCAATGATAAGATCCTAAAAAAAAGTAATGTCACTACTATTGTTTGGCTAAATTGGTTCTGTTCTGGCTATCCTCATGCTTCGTGATTAGACAAACTGGCCTTTATAAACGGTGTTTACTTCTGCCAAAGCACAACCTGCTTGATCAGAGAATAATACAAATTTCTGATAAACTAGATTATCCATTCTGGAGCCCTTTGAACTAAGAAAATAGTAGTCTTCCCTTGTGTCCCTTGGTGATTGTAAGGGCCTGAAATACTGTCATAGAAGTTTACAAAGCTACCCAAGAGCAGGCTCTAGCCTGCCTGTTCCTCCTACCCAGGAGACATTATTTGAGGAAAGCATTAAATAGATACTATTATCAGCCATACCTATCCTCTTCTGCCACGAAAACAGTAATGTTCCAGGACAGGTTAGAGACAAAAAGGCACCCAAGTCTTCAATAGCTAAGTGACTAAGAACACACATTCCAGGAGCAAACAAAGGAAAGGAATTTAGATGTATTGAAATGCAATAGCCTCAGCCTCAGTGATATTAACAAAGAACAAGCCCTATAAAGGAATTTGCAAGGTCAGAACCTGGTAAGAAAATTCGTATTCCTTCTAGACACTGCCAACTAGATTTTCAAGCTTCTCTAAAGCCTGTTCTGAGTTAGAAATTGCTTCAAGTCTTTGGTGTCTCAATAATAATGTATGTGTTGGTGCATCAATTATATCTGTATCTAATGTGAGTTATTTAGATGTGTTTGTTAAAAGCAAAAAACCCCATGCATTTGTGTATATCAGATCATCTGTTTTGGCTCAGTTTGATGACAGGAGTCCAACTTAGATGTTAATTACAGAGAATATTTCAAAAGCAAAGACACTTCTTAGGGTAACTTTGAAGGCATAAAGTAACACTCTTCAAATGCAAGCTGAATTTGCATTAACATTTTTGACCACATCTCTATTTTTGGCTATTTATACCTTTGCTGTTGTATACTTGGTGAGGCAAGGAGTATTTGTAGAAAGATAAAATTAAAGCATATGCTCTGACATAATAAGATACTCCCCTAACATATGAAAATGTTAACATTTATAACCTGTCTTAATAGTGATTTTTTGCTTTGATGTCACACGTCAGAAATGTCAGATTTCTTAGCTTTAACCACATTCTATGAATTTTTTAGTGCTTTTTTTAAATGAAGGAATGCACATGCATACATATCATGGGAAGAGCTACCAACTCCAAGTCATGGTGGAAGAAGGTTCCAAAGTCCGTGTTCAGAGGTGAGCAGTAGAACTGCCACGGACATCCAGCAGAGAGTGGGAGCAGGAATCACTGCATCACAGCATGACCCTGAATAAGATATCTGACTGCTCAGGTCCAGTTTCTCAGTTTGTGAAACAGGAATATTAATGTTTAACTACCTCAATAAACCAACACCTACACATCAATACTGAAAAGGCTGTGGTACTTCCATGTTAGAAATGCCAGTTAGTATGTGGGAGCTCTTTTTACTAAAAGTTTCCCCCCCCCCAAAAAAAATTTGTCTATAAGAGTGACACAAAACTGACACAAGGCCTCACTGCAGGCATGGTTTGGGGATTTAACGTATCTAAGAGAAGGTCAAAAGTTAACTTGATTACAATCTACAGGTACTTATACAAAGAGAGCAAGCGTAACCAGAGGGCTTCATCTCCTAGACAAAGGCAAAACAACCACTAGAAATTCTAAATACCCAAGGCTGCAAGGAAGGGGCTGGCAGTAACAATCTTCAGATCAAGGCTGGAGAGCACAAAGTTCTGAGACATACACCAGGTTACTGAGTTCCCTTCAGGCATCTCTGGCCAAGATCCCACATGCTTTCTTTGCAGAGGGGTCAGATCAGACTTAATCTTATCCTTAATGCATTCTTCTAGCCTCCATCCAGAAAATTATTTTTTAAACTGCACAAATTGAATTAAAGATCCAAGAGGGCATCCTTATCCAAGGGCTGGAAATAAGTCAAGAAAAACTGAGACCGAAGCACTTACATAATATGTTATTGAAGTTTCTGTTGACAGCTTTTAAACATCAGCTCAACCTTTAAAACAGGTTTTCTTGGGGGTGTGTGAGGGAGATAGGATGGCAATTTTTGCCAGGAAGGGTGGCGAGGAAGGCAAACAGTCAAGGGCAGACCCACAGTGCTCCAGTTGCTATGAGGGAGGGAGGGAGAGCTAGGAAAAAAGTTATTGTGAGTCAAAAAGCCTCAGGAATGGGAAGAAAGATTTCATGTCAGCTATGTCACTGTGGAACTCTCTGCTTCTTTCCCCTGTGAGCAGCCTGTCCTTCCCGATTTGGGACCTTTGTGTGGGAATGCACAAGAGCCTATTTGTTGTCCCCTTGCCCTCTCGTTTTGGGTAAAGATGGGTGATCAGCACTCCCCAAATTTGAACAGACCAATCTTTTGAATTAATTCAGCTGGAAATAACTGCATGAGGCAAATAGTAAAAGGAAAAGAGTTGTTTTGGACCCATAATTGTTTCAAAGTTTACCAAGCCTAGGAAATCAAAGCTCTGTACTGTCAGGTTGCACTTATCCTTCCCTGTCTCTAATATCAAGACTCCAGCATCTACAGGCAACACCACTCCACAACGTAGGCAACTCTGAAAGGGTCTAGAAAAGTTAAACTACAGCTCTATGCAGGGATGAATCCAGATATTCACACCTTGCCTATTATTTCTTCACATATTCTGGAACTGCAGCTAAGAACCATCTTCTAGATCTATGTCTTCTTCATACAGACAATAAGAATAATAATAAAAAAAAATCCTGTGCCTAAATCCCTGAAACTCTCTCCTTTGGACTTATATGTCTAAACAAAATTGCCTTTCCATGAAAAATGGAAACATTCAGGCTTCACATTAACCAGGGTTAAAGGAGTGCTCTGTTGGGATACAGGAAACTTGGGTTTAACACCTCATATTCTGTGTGATTTAGAACCTAAAACATGAACCTGTCTCTTCTACCTTCTGGAGGCCCAGCAGGTAGCCAGAACAGGCTACTGCATCCTAAAAGTAGTCTGGAGCAAACAGTGGAAAGGATTATGTTGAAACGATGCACTGCCTGCAGTATCGCATTCCCAAATGTCACATTATTTACTGTAAGCACCCATGAACTACATGTACTCTTATCTCCTGATTCAAGGGTAGTTGGCTGCAGATACCCACAGAAACAAACCCACAAACACAACATTATGTGATTTACTGTTGACTTTCCATCATTTACCAACACAGATCCATACCCAACTGGCAAAGGATCTAGTTCAGGTTATGTCTTTTTTTTTAAATTAATTCGTAAAAAAATGTAAGTTTGCAAAGTCGCATAACTTTATGTTGCTAAGTCAGCAATAAATAACATATTTAAGCATTTCAATAAGACTCATTTAAAAGTCCAGTTGACTCTATAGCTGTAAAAGCAATTAAATCAACCTTTTTACATATTGCAATTACAACACCGCTCAGTGAAGAGTTTGGATGGAATCCTGGTGAGGGACGTGAGTGTCCCTGCAGCATGTTTAGTCCCATTAAAAAGTTCTAGGAACTACTTCAGATGACATTTATGATCCCAGGCCTCTTGTCAAAAATATATCTTTCTAAATATTTCACAGAAATCAGTAGAACACCATTTCCAGGAGATGTTTCAAATCAGCTTCCGTGGAAGCTGAGCATCTACCGGTCATTAGAAGACAAATTATTACCCTCTTGTGAATCTCTCAGGTGCAGGCTATTTGTATTTCTATCACTGAAGGAAAAGGGCTTTCCTGATTTTGGGGAGCACATTCATGTGTCCTATGAGTTTAGCAAAACACAGACCAAGTCCTGTATTTTTTACTTTCCCTGTGCAACACTTCCAAGGTTGTCAGGACTCCAGGAGGAAAATAAAATTCGTTCCTTAAAAGTGAAGTATACTTTACCCAAAAAAGATGTTCTTGGTCTGTAAGTGATTTTCAAGTGTTAAAAGAGAGGAAGACAGATTGCAGGTTTTCCCCCACCCCTCTCTTTAAGCATCCAGGAGATACTGTTCTGCAGCAGCCTCAGGTCAGAAGAAACCAGGCATCTATCTCATCTGGCCCCAACTTCCCTGGTTCTGCTTTTCATCCACTCAGATGCCCAGTCCAACCATCTTGCTCTACTACACTAATGCAAAATCCCAAAAGAAATTCAGGGTTGTTGGGTAACAGGATGGGCTCTACAGCTTCCCATTCAAATGGTTTAACTATAGAGTCCTTTTCCCATTTGTCTTTGTGGTGGCAGAATTTTAAGATGCAACATCTGTCAGGAGACATCCTGGGCTTTCTCCTTGGTAGCATGAGATTCCTGTTTGGCCCCTGCAACACAGAGATGCTAAGAAACTGGTTTTCATCACTATCCAAGAGTATTCCTAACTCTCAACTACTAAAACTGGATCAGAATTACTTCTACCACTTCTTCCATCACAGACCATATCATAAGAGGAATTTCATCTTATGAGTCCTCAGTGGGTGGCCAAATTTCTTTGCAGCTCTAGCTTTAGCTGACCATACCATGTGATTGGTAGGATTATGGATACACCTCAACACGTAGCATTTCTTAGCAACTGGATTTGCTAGGGAGATCATGCTTAACAAGAGTTTATCTGTTTGGAGCTGAATGCCCTCTGTGCTCAGTTGTGGCTACCAAAATACCTGGCACAGATATTTGGATTGCACATGAAAATTACTGAAGGTGAATGTTAGAACACACAGTGGCCAAGTACCATTGTTACTGAGTTGTTTTCCTTATCTTCCTCATACCTTGACTAGTCCTAAAACTAGCAGTTATTAGGGGAAATCACTCTCTTACCCAGTAGGGCTACATTTCTGAGAGGGCAGTGACATTTTGCAAATGTAGAAACCACTTTTGCCTTCGTCTAGTCAGATGAAGATAACAAAATTCTCCTGTTCTTGACAAAGCATGCTAACAAGCCTTGACAAGGGAGGACAGATGCCTTTTCAGACATTCAAGAGACACCCTTGGTGAGTTTCTAGCATGACACGCACTGCTCTGCTTCTGTGATCACACTTCTGCATTGAGATTTGACAGGCACGTCTCTCAGCAGCGATACCAACTCCAGCAGCCTCTTTTCCTCACTTTTTCATTTGCTCTTCGCTGCTCTCATTCACATTATAGTGGCACATTTGCTCATGCAGTTGTGCATTCAGCCAGGTGAGAACTGACTCAGGTTAAAAAGAGCCTATCAGAAAGGTCTGGCTTTTATGTGGAAGTATTTACAGATTGGCCCAGCCACCATAATTCAGCTCTGTACCAGCAAAATGGGAACAGGGAAAGGTATGCCTCCTTCCACAGCCTGCCCTCTGACTTTTGCTGCCACCCAGCCCTAAATAGTGTTGTCAGACAAGAAAAGGAGGAGATGCAGATGGTAAGTTCTGGGTTATAAAGGCCTCAGTTATTCCCATCGAGTGCCCTCCTGCCTCCCAATACGGAAGACAAGCCAAGACAGTGAACAGAGAACCTCTCTGCTTCCCCTCAGAGCCCCACAGCCCCAACAAGTCCCGCTGCCCTCTGATGCCACTCCAGCCCTTCTGTTCCGCAGAACAACACACAGGGGCAATAAAGACAAACGTTAAGAACTTCCTACCTCTGAGTTTGCCTTCCACTTTACCTCCTAATATTTTTTAATTCTTCAAACAATTGACAAAGGTGAGGAGAGAGGGATGAAGGGGCCTCCGTTCAGAAAAGCATGTACATACTAAAATGAAGACTGCAAGTGACAAAGCAAAGGTTCAAACACATAATTAAAGAGTGTTCTCCTTATAGCTCCAATCACCACATACAAGCTTCCTGGTTTCAGGAGCGTTTCACACTACAAATAAGCCACCCCTGCTCTTAATCAGAGAGATAAAGTCATGTGACTTGAGACTAAGACAGAAAAAAAAAAAGAAGTCCATCACCAAGTGGCCCAAGAATCACTGAGAAAGCAGTTTGGAGTTTTAATTTACTTTTTATACTTTTGATATTTGGAAAAAAAGCAAGAGAAAAACTAGGCTGCCTAAAAGATAAAGGAAATGAAAAGAGGTAGAATTTAAAGCAAAGGACTGAATAAAAGATGAAATGAGGAAAAGAAAACTCACAAGCCTCTCAGTAAAGCAACCAGAACCCACAAAGTTGAGCAAATATAAGCAATATTCAAAATGCAGTCTAGCGTTTAGTTTGCATTTAAAATAAGGTTGTCTGCAGACCTCTCTTCCCAAATAAGTTTGAGAAGCCTTACCTTAGAGGACTGGACTTTTAAAAATCTTAAAATACTAAAGAATTTCAGGTGAAGCAAACAAAAAAATCAACAACTCAAACCACCAAATAACTAAAGAAAAAACAAAAAAAAACTAACTAACGACAAAAGGAAATAAGAAAGAGAATAAGAGGTTATTATATCATTCTTCCAAAAGACAATCTGAAAGACTGTCACAATGACTAAGACACAGAGCTGACATGTTTCTTGACATTTAGTAAATGCTACTGCTCAGCTACATCCTCCTTTCTTTCAGTTAATTCTGTTTCAAGAACATGAGAATACACAGAACTGACTTATAAAGAATGGTAAGAAGGTGAACATTGACATAGGCATAGACCAAGAAAAAAAAAAAATCTAAGTTGTTTTGCCTTTTAAATTCTCACTTTCTTGTTGCATTTTTGCAGGATGGTAAACTTGGAGGAGGTGGTGCAACTGCAAGAGAGGCTGCACCCATAAGCTCTCCATGACTCAGGCCACACGAGTGTAAATCCTCTCTCACATATCCCAATTTCACAGGCACTTTTGCAGCTGGAATAAGCCATCATCACCAGTTATAGAAGCCCTCCCACCAGCATCCTGCACAGCTGCAGAGTGGAACAGAAACGCTGGCCTTGGCCAGGTTTGGAAGGAGTTCAGATGGCCTCTGTGTCACTGCCCAGTGACAGACAGTACAGTCCAAGTTCCCTGGGTCACTGTGACATGTGGTGGATTCCTACACCCAGACATCCACATCTTTTCAAGTGCCAGTACGGGAAAATCACCTCTACAGGAAACTCAAGCAGTAAAAAGAAAAATATACAGGCAAAGAGGGTGGACTGACACCCATGTCCTGGCTTTTTTCTATTCTCCAGGTGACGGCAGCTTAGGACACTGACCACCAAGACACATTAATAGCAACTGTACAGGCAGACAATAAACATCCCAAGACAGGTTCATGAGAACTGCTTCATTTATGTGTCTTAATGACTGTCTGTCTGTCCCACCCCAAGAACTACCATAGGCAATCCTACTAATTTCCTTTCCACAGGCTCTCCGACAAGGAGCAAAGCCCCTTGTTGTTAAAAGTCGTGACCCCTCACAAGTGCCCTCCTACATCAAGAGCAAGCCCAAGTTTTAGTAACTTAGTCTTTTTTCACAGCAGATGTTTCAGGGCAGATCTACCACAGGTGCTACACCTGCTGTAAGGATAGAGGCACAATCAGCATTTCACCTCCTCTTACAAAAGGGAAACCTTTGCACTTAGGCTAAGGCTAAACCAAGCAGAAATGAAGCTTGTCTGAACCTTTGTCCATTAATTGTATTTCAATCCTTCACAGGGACAGAGAAGTATTGGTAATAAATGTTTTTCCACACAATTATGATGAAACATAGCCCTGCACATCCCACTTGTCTTTGCTTCTAACCTCACCAGCCTCCCTCTGCCTCTGTGGAACTGCTAAAAACCACAAAAACATCACCCACTGCTCCTTCCTCTGCTTTCTCATCATCTCCATGAGAAAGGGGCAAGAATAGGCTGATTTTAGTGCCAGAAGATCCCATCTGGCTTTTCTCCCTTTACTACTGAAATCATACAAAACAGACTGAGTACTGGGCTCAGTCTGATCCAAAACACACAGAGAATTTACCCAAGTTATGGAGCAAACCAGGAGCTGAGATCAAGGAACAGACCTTCATACTTTACTACAAGGTCTATTTCTTGAGATGCAATTCAGTCTTCACCAGCTTCTCTTAATTTCATTTTTCAGATAAAAAGAACATTTAAAAATAACCCTATGTGCCAACACACACAAGTGTGAAGTGAAATGGGAAGCCAGTTGCCTGTAACTAAGGTGAGAGACTGAAGGCTGAATCTGTAGTAAGGCCTTCACACATTAGAGTTTTTTGGTACCTCATGAGATTTCTTTATTACATATCAGTAAATTAATATCATGACATAACAATACAGTAACTTGCCTTATTTTTACCATATTTTATCCTATCACAGAGCTCACAAAACACAAGACACATTTTATGTAGCAGTGATGAACAGATTTTTTTTCCCCTGGAAACATGCACAGAATCTGTGCTTGAACAAGATCCAGCACAACAGAAGCCTAAGATTTCTATCTGCTTCTACAAGAAACAGTTGTGTTACAGACAGGCCTGAACCCTCATATTTATTGTATTAGAAAAGCACTGGAAATCCTGAATATTCATGTAGACTGTATGCAGCAGCAAGGAAATACCTCACACATCAGGATTTTTACAGGGGAGCAGTGAATTCTCCTGACAGGCTCCAAAGTTAAGTCATCTTTCTCAACAAAGAACAGATTTCACCAGACCCTTCATGAAGTATTCATGTGCACAAACAATATTTTCTCCCCCCTTAAACTCACCCCAAACACCACCACCATGACGAAGGTAACTGCAATTCTTGCTGCCTCACCTGTATTCCTGCCCAGACAGTCCCAGGACAGGGATGAGAACACACCAGACCTCCTCCTGCACCAAGGATCTGACCAGAGCACTTGCTCAGGGCCTCTCATGGACACCACCTCCCTCATCAGCCACAGCTGCTGGTGGTGGCTCTGGCACAGCTCCTTACGACCCTGCCATCTCCACACGGCTGCTTAACAGCCTGCATCCGAGACAAGGGAGAGGTTTCAGCCCTCCCAGCCTCACTCTTCAGGCCTGGAAGCAAAATCTCCCCAAGCACAAGTGTAAGAAGAGGTGTCATGTCTGCAAGGAAAATTGCTACTGGTAGTAAAAAGTATGGAGTATGGCAGTGATGCCCAAGGAGGGAAACAGCTTTATGTTTGTAGAGGTTGAATGAGTAAATCATTAAGGGATTGCATGTAAAAGCAGGAACACAACTTTTCTTTAGCATATAGGATGGTGGTGGTGAGATAGGCTAGAGAGCCCAATATGCTCAGGTGATATGGCCTGCAGGGCATTTGGAAAGAAAATTAAACAGGGAGGGATTTGGAAATGCAGCCTCATTTCTGTTTTTTCTCTGAAAGTTCTTCATGACTCAGTTCCCCTCTCCTGTTGTGATTTCTCCTATTGAAAGACCAGCCTGACTCTCCCAAAATCTGATTCCTATGCTGATGCTTTATCTTCCCAGACTACCTTTTACATGAGGAATCAACTCTTGTTTCATAAACACCACCTTCAATATCCCCATCCCTCTCAGCTCTGTAACGCACATTTAGCACTGCAGCATGCTGACAGCTACTGACTTTGAATCTACATTTGCAATTACAGCCCCTCTATGCCTTCATCTGCTTTTTCTCTTTTACCTGCTTGCTTTTCTTTTGAGGTTAGAAATAAACTTCTGGGCAACTACCATGTTACCTAAAAATGTAGATCCCCCACATGGTGGGATCCTGAGCTGCTGGGAAGTATGGCTATCAGCAGAGAATACAGGTTACTATTTCAAGGGGGCTGTGGTACTTTATTACCCATCAATCATATCTGGACCTGCAGCAGTTTGTTGTATTTTGACTTGAATTGGGAATATGACTCAAATTCATCAGAGAAGTAAAGATTATTCTTCAGTTGCAGGTTAGTCACTGAATGGTCATTACAGTCCTGGTACTATACATTACAGTACTGTCATTACAGTTGTACTGCCATGGTATGGTGTGGGCATGAAATATCATAGAAAGTTCATGTTCAGACTAGAGAGAGAATCTGGAGAGAGGAAACAGAGGGCATAGAAAATTACCCTGAGGTTATTTCCAGGGTGGGTGATGCTGTGGACAGAGAGAATTGAAACATCTGGAGCTGACCTAAGCCTATAACCAGCAGTGCCTTTGCTGTCTTTGCATACTACTTCAGAAATAGAAAGATGAGGTATCTGAAGACACTGCACTGTCAGACACTGGAAGGTGATG
Organism: Vireo altiloquus; assembly: GCA_013396875.1. NCBI lineage: Eukaryota > Metazoa > Chordata > Aves > Passeriformes > Vireonidae > Vireo > Vireo altiloquus. The sequence goes on from VZRF01011711.1 coordinate 1,559,979, forward strand.
ATACAGACTGTGGAGCAGCAGCTCTGAATCACTGTGAAGCAGCTGAACGGATGCTCACTTTGCCACTCCTAATTATCATTGCATAACACACAAAAGAAAGAGATAAGAATACATGTTTTGGAAAACAGATCACTGTAACAGTTGCCAGTCCTTCTTTTCCATTGTACTCATGCCTATTGTACACCCAGCAATGAAATCATCTGTCACTTCAGGTATCCTCAGGAAAGAGAGTTGCATATATTCACACTGACATGTCAAGCAGCAAGTAAATTTGATGGATATCACCAATGTTAATACTCACAATAAGAGGAAAAATCATGCACTTCTAGATCCTTGTAAAAAAATTCCTTCTTTTTATAGCTTTCAAATTTCAATTGGCCAGAGAAAAGCATAGGAAAGTGGGGAAAATAAAATGGAACATAAGCAAGAACTCAGTGGATAAGACACAATTAAATCTTGGCTAGATGCCTCCTAGTACTGCAGTCCAATAACATTGTTAAGGGCCTCACTGATTCAGACAACTGAACTCACAGGACTCTAGCAAGCACATCTCTCTCTTGCTCAGTGCAGGAATGCCACCAGTACTTTGAATACTGCCCCTGTGAAGCAGCTGTGTACTTGACCTCACCCCGCTCCAGGCTCCTTCTGCTCGTGGCACGAGAGAAGAGTTCATATGCTCCAGGGGGACAAGGAAGGCAGACCTAAACACTCAAACCCTGCAGAAGCCAGAGGAAGCAGCTGCTGTGCTTCCAGCAGCAGCACAAACTGGCAGAGGGGATAGCATGAATGACCCATCAGGGAAAAAGCTACCAGTCATTTAAAAACGGGAGACCAAGTGCCAGGGTGCTCCTCATCCTCCACTGAGCCCCTGCTCACAGTAGTATTTTCCTCCTCTCATGGTCTCAAGAAAAAAGGAGAGTTGTTGTGGAGTGTTGCCCTTATTCCAGGAGTTGTGGGGAGAAGGGGTTGAAACAGTCCCTTTTCTATCAAGCTCAGCTGCTTCTCTGAGGGTTCTGGAGTAGTTACAGCACAGTCCTGTTAGGACTCGGCGCAAGTGTATTTGAGACTTTCTGGTCCCCAAGTCATAAGTTTGAGGAATCACCCTAGCAGGAGACTTGATCTGGCCTGTTCTTTATTTCCATGATATACAGTACCATCAAGAGAACAAAATCCTCACAATGTGTCTTTTCCTTAGCAGTTGCAGTATCAAAACGGATTTCTTAATTTGGGGGTAAGTTTGCAAGTCCAGTTCATCTCTTTCCACTGTGAATCTTGAAACACATCTCTCGTCTCCAAAGAATAGCAGAGGACTGATCAGTAGGCACAGCAGCTACTGACAAAACCGCAAGTATTTGGAATAATTTTTTTCCCTCCTGTTGGCATAGATCTACTTTGAAAAAGATTTCAAAGACTCGATTAGTGTTTGGTCATTGGGCATCTGTGACAGAAGATGACTAAGTGAATCAGTAGTTCCTTTCACTCATGCAGGGTGTTGGGTAGCAGTTGCACAAAAGTGTATTGCTCCTTTTATTGTACATGGAAACGAGCTTTCAAAGTAAACCGAGGGGCAAATGTTGCTGCTCAGAACACCCATTAGCCTTCTGATCAAATCCCTCTTTGATATCCAAAGTGGTGTGTTCCAAGAGCACATGCTATTGACTGCAATACCATGAAAACTGGCTGTCTCGCATGCAGGATTGTAATTTGGGTAAATCTGTTTTCCTCTAACCTACTTACTTTTTGCAGTGAGGAGGAAAAAGTGTTGTGGGGAAGAAGAGGAGTGCGAGGTAGCAAAACAAGGCAGAATGACAGCATTTTCTTTCAGTTTGTGTTTGTACCTATTAAAACATTTTTCCAAATCAAAGAGATGAATTACTGTACTGTTTTTGGCAGCTGATGCAACTCTTTTTGCTCACTCTGAGCCTGCAGTCAGCTGGTATCATTTTGCAGGCTGGAAGAGCTGTGAGTTACAGTCTGGGGGATATTAACAGTTGGATCACAAGTTTTGAAACTTTCAAAGCACAGGGTGTCTGTTCTTTCAGGGTGTGTTTTGGCAGATGGTGGTAGCCAAGAAAATTCACCCTGCCTTTCACCTCCCTTAAATGTTGGCTGGTGGGTAACTAGTGCTCTCTGTTTACATATATTTGGTTGTATCATCATTGTTCTGTGCTCCTGTAATGAAACAATTTCTTCTCTGCTCCTGCTGTGAATGACACTGAATGAATTGTATTATCTTAGCCAAAGTCACAGCAGGCACTGGGTCAACAGGTAAAACCGTCCAACACAGAAAGAAATCTCACCCAAGAGCTCAATCTCCAGATGTTGACATGAACTGGAGGGGAAAAAAGTAGACAGGGAAGGTACAAAATTAGGTTAAAGGGAAAATAAATTAATAATATCAGTGGGAAAATAGCCGGAAATGGACAAAAACCAAAGCAAGGCACAAGCAGAACTGTCAGAGAGAGTGCTTCTAACTATTGAATTTCCAAATTATTGAGGAGAATGGGCTGCAAATAGCTTAGTACTTTTGCAGAGCTCATTGAAGTATTGAATTTCACATCTCGTATACCTCCACTCGAGTGAACCTGAGCATTCTATTTTCTCCTGAGACCTGGGGATGCTGTGGACCTCACAGACCAGGCTCTCAGTTCTCTTGCTTGAAACAATTGGACCCAACCTTCCGTCATTATACTAGCCAAGGCTGTAGCTGAGCTGCAGGCTGATGGCTTGCAAAGGGTTAGTAAATGCCCAGCCCAGCCCATGGATATCACAGTAGAAAAGTAAAGTTTCAGCACAGTAATTGCTAATTCATCATCTCTTTTGGGGAAATACTCAGCAAGCTCAGTTCTTTGACAATTACAACAGAGATACAAACTGATCTATGACATCTGCCTGGAGTCTCTGTCTTTGAAAATTAATCAAAGGATGTTTGTTTGTAAAAATAAAACAGCTACAAACCTTCTTTACTAAAATGCCGTAGTTTTGTTGTCCCCATAATTTGTTATTTCCACAGCCAACAGCTAGGAGAGAGGGTCCTGATCTGTACCACCTCTGCAAGTCTGTGATCCCTTTGGGAGACTGGCAAGTGCAGCAGGACCGAGTGCCTCACACAGTCCCCAGCATAACTCTGGATTCTGGTCCAAGTGTGAAGGCTGCAGCGGCTACACTGGTAGGTCACACCCAGCTGGGTGGAGTGGGAAGAGAAGTTACTGTTCGGCCCTGGAGGTAACACAGGATGCTTGCCTAAGGACAAGACTCTTTTCTGCAACCACTGGCAATTCTTTCCTCACTTTTGGAAAGTTGGGTGAGTAATTTTAACTTTTATATTCTAACTAAATTTACTGTTGAATATCCCCTGAAAACTGTGGGCTTTCTTATTAGGGCTTTTTTTTCCTTTAACCTGCCTTTCAAGAACTTGATTTTACATCTCATTTCAATTGCTACATTTGAATCACTACTTTTTCAGCAACCGCATCCTCTACTTCATCAGGCCAGCACTGATTCCAAGAAAGGACAGCACCCCACTGATTCATCAGCATGGTTTCCTGCAGCACAGGACTGTCCCTTAGCTATTTCTCGCCTTTGCAATGGTATACCCTGAGCCTGTTTATTTAAGAAAAGGCAAGGTGGCTCGAGATGAAGTGCCTACTTCTGCCACCCCAACAAACAGTCCTTCCTCCTTCTACCACCTTGGCCTTCCCTGTTCCACAACCACACCACATGCCTTCAGTTGTCTGGCATGCACTCGACCCTTCTATGAACTTATTTAGCCTTCTAAGTTGGCACAGTCCTGGCTCATGAAAAAAGTGAGTTGTTTCCTATGGGGTTAGCAAGCTGGATTGTCTCAAAAGGGTCAGGGAATTGCCAGAGCCAGCACAAAGCCAGCAGTGCAAACAGGAAGCTCCAAGAGGCAGGAAGGGTGACTGCCTTCTTTGTGCAGGGAGCGTGCTAGATAGGCTCTGCACATTGCAAATAAGAGAGTGGGTGCAGACCTACCCCATTTCCCATTAGAGAGTTTCAGAGACCTGATAAGCAAAGAAGAGGAATGGAGTACAGCACCTTCCACATCTAGCACACTTGAATCCCAGCTCACAGTGCCCACAAAGCTGGGATCCCATGGCTGAGAGCAGGGAGAGAGGGACATGCTCACCTCTCCCAGCCACTGTGGGCTGACAGGTTGGCTTAGCTATCACAGCACACTGCAGCTACTAAGACCTTCTGGGCTAAAAAACAAGAGAATTTTGCCTAGTACACTTTTTGTCAGCTTGATCTACCAGTAACATTATGCAAGTTTTCTATTCTGAAAAATTGAGCACTTTTTCAGAGAGAAGTCTGAATGTTGATAAATTAAAATATACTCTAAATATACAAAGTATTTGCTTTAGCCTTTATTTCTATCATCTACACAGAAATTAATTAGTTATTAAATAGATCTCATATTTGGGGGTTTTTGCCTTGTTTTGTTTTATTGCCTTTAATAGATGAAAAGTTTTTCTTGCATTGCGAAATGCACATGAAAGACAACACTGAAAAAGCCCAGTGTGTCCATTTGGGGCACTGGGCTAATTGCCATAAACTGGCATTGTAAGTCTTTACCTGATGATCTCCCTACCTTATGTTGACATACACAACACCAATATATACCACCAATACCAGATTTATTCTGTTTTATGCTAGAACAATCCACTTCCTTTTTTTTTTAGAGAAAACCCTACTGTACTATCTGCCCTACATTTTTATCTCACAGGCTATGAAACTTGGATTTCTGCAGTGTTTCAAAGACATTGTACTACTGGATTAAAAAATTAATCCTCTCCTCTTGAAAAAGTTGAATGCGAGAGCCCCATGAACGTACTTTTGGAGAGGCGATGGTGGCAGAGCTGTAATCCCAATGGAAGAGACCATGAGGTCTATTCTCTGTGGACACGACAGCCTTTGGGGTTTTACTTAGATGTGCCTCCAGCATAGGTCAAATTGTGTAGGAACATCCTGGATGAGCTTTAAAGCAGATCACTCTTTACTCCTGGTGATGTAATTAGCAGCCACGTTCTCAGCTGATTGCCAACTCCCTCCCTCAGGCGCCAGGTTGATACCTGAACACAAGGCTGCAGTGCTGAGGTAAGAGGACCCATGCTAGTTATTCTAAAAGTAGCTAAGTAGCTTGGGCTTCACATCCTGGAAGCACAGACATCCACTTTGAATTCTCCTTGTTCCCTCCTACGCTTAGCTCGTATGCAAGATTCACATTTCCTCCTGCCATCACCTTTCAGCAATCTTCTCTTTGATCACTGCAAACCTCTCCAGATCCAAGGCCACTTTTCATTTTGGACCGCTGCTGTGTTTTCTGCCTTTCCCATTCTCACCTACTTGCTTTTCCACGAGCGCTGCCATTAAATATCCATGCTGTTGTCCCACTCAGTTTTCTGAATTCCTCTGACGACTTCCTGTTGCATGCCAGAGACAGCTTTGATGGCGTGTGTGCTCACCCCTGGCACTGCACGGCTGCCTGTGCTGGCCTGATAGCTGTTAATGAGGTGCTCACGCACAACAGCCATCTCTGGTTTACATATTTCCACCAGGAGCTCCGCAAGGATGGGTGTTTTCCCAGCTGCTAGGCAGGAGATGGCCTCAGCGTTTTCCCCACAATCAGCAGTGCATCTCAAGGTCTTGCATTCTTCCACTTCCAGATTCTTTCACTGAGGGAAGCATGTTTATTGCTAAGTACGATTTTGCTTAAGTAATGTATGGTTTCCAGCAGAATTCCTGGAATCTGCTGTTTACAAGCAGGGTCAGAGGTTATAGAAATACTTTCAGTTTGCATGAGTGATATAGCAGAAGGTTTTTGCCCCATGCATAGTGTCTAAACTATATGACAACTGCATTTTTATTGGTGTTGATAACCTCTCTGGCTCTGAAATCTACTTGTTCAGCTGTGTGGGTGGTTCGAGTTATTTCTAGACAGCTCAGTAAATGAAAATTAATACTCTCCACTCCTCTTCATCACCCAGACCCTTATTCCAATACAGGCAGGAAAATTAACAAGAACAAAAACACCAGTAAAGCTCTCACATCTGAAGTCTTGCAGCTGGAGATCCTCTTTCAGTATATCAACCAAATACATGGTGGTAGCAATATTATCCAGTACAAAATGCTCCTGCAGTGTGCTGCTTTTATCACTGAGCGAGCAAATTGGAAAAAGGATGTCACTGAGCCGAGCCTCTTGGCAGTTCACCACTTGGTGTAGGCCTCTCAGAAGGCCAATGGCTGATAGTACACAGGGGTGTATTGGGAGGATGCTGTATGTAATTTGACTCCTTCTGGAGAAAGGAGATTCCGTCTGGTGCTGTTAAAAACGGATGGCTTAATGTTGCTTTTGTATCCCTCTACCTTGTCAGAATAGTGGTGTTCTGCACAGTTTTCCACTTCTTCTCCCACCAAAGTGAGTACCTGTCGATGTGCTGCCTGACCAAGGCAGCACTGGTGACATGCAGTGGGGTGTAGGGTCACTGCAGTCTTGTGTCTATAGTGCAAGACGACAATGCAATCAATGAGAGGTACTCGCTGTAACGCCGACTTTGGATCAGCACCTCTTGGCCTCTGGTAGGCTGAACACACCAACGAGTTTAGCAGGCTCTCTCTATGGGCAGAGATGCTTTCAATGCAAACCCACATCACAGACTGTATTTCAGAGTGCCCAAACATAGAGTTTCATGATGACAGCTTCTTAAAAAGTTGCCCCTCTATTTGAGATTGGAGAAGTGTGGTATAAAAACTCCTCTAGAACACCAGTTTACTAGCAAGACAACTCAGGGAGGGATGGATCTTGGGATTACCCAGGGCTGCAGGTCAGCAGCTGGAAGGTGATGTTTGAGGGATTCCACTCTACCCTGTACTTCGGTAGAGCAGCATCATAAACCCTGAACAGGCCTCAATTCAGCAGAATCCAAGATCTAGGAAGTTAAGCTCCTGTCCTTTACAGAAGGCTAATAAGGGTGCAGCTGCAATGCACTAGCATGAAAGGGTTTAATTAAAAAGAATTTAATCAAAGAAAAAATGTCTCCACATTATTCCAGCAAGCAAAGATTAAAGGTCTTAAGTTTGCTTCTAAACAGGACAGCCATCCCCGCCCTAACATAAACATTTACCTAAGTGAGATTTGCATAATCTCTTTGACCCTCAATCTCCTCACCTTAATCAACCATATCATTATTTAAAAAAATGTGCCTCCATGGGCCTGATATCTTTGCCTACTTCTCATTAATCAAAAATCAATAGAAAATGATTTTTTTATGTACCAAGACTCCAAGTAAATAGCTTTCCTAGAACACAGAGGTTCTCAAACTTTGTCTGGGTGTGACCATTCCCATAAAAAGCTTATCCTATTGTAAAACAAAACCCCCTCCACCTTCCTTATGCAGAGAATCATAGAATGGCCTAGGTTGGAAGGTACCTCAAAGATCATCTAATTCCAAACCTTCTGCCATGGGCAGGGGACACCTTCCACTAGACCAGGTTGCTCAGGGCCCCATCCAACCTGGCCTTGAACACTTCTAGGGATGGGGCATCCACATCACACTGGGCAACCTGTTCCAGTGCCTCCCCACCCTTATAGTAAAGAATTTCTTCCTAATGTTAATCTGAACCTGCTGTCAGCTTAAAGCCATTCATCAACTGCTGTATCTGAGTGGACACCACTGTTGAGGGCAAAGAGGAATGAAGGGAACTCCAAGCAGCTGTGATCCCCTTTCACAGGAGACCACCAGCAGGTATTTACCAAAGCATGGTTTTGAAAACACTTTGTGCTCAGTAACACCAGGACAATTAGGGCACTGATGAGCTTCACCCACACTGTTTTCCTAGAACTTCTGCTGACTTTATACTAAGATAATAAGAAGCAAATCACAATCATGGCACCTAATTTCAGTTTGCTGATTAGCAAGATGGTCATAATAGTATCTCTCCCTTTGCACAATTTTGAAGTCTCAAGCTCCAAGCCACTTGTGTCAATGAAAACCAGAGGGTCGCTTAGGCAACTGTACTAGTTTTTTGCTATGTGAAAGTGCAAGTAACAAGTGCATTTCTGACATTTAGACACATTTTTTCATGTTGTTGGTCCACTCTCTTCATCTCTGGAACAGTCACATTTTGATGTCTGAGCAGAGATGCTTTTACTGTCACTTGAGGAGTATCTGGCCTATTGCTAAAAGGTTTTCAAGGGTACAGCTACATAAGATGACCCAATTAGGCTAACAGCTTGTGCAGTCCAAAAACACTGTTCCTTACTTTCCCCTCCGTGGCACCAATCCTAGATGCATGGCACCTCTGGGTAATACTTTGTCTGAAGAGGTGTGGAGGAATGAGAGTGTCCATTGGCACAGACAAGCAGCAGCCAAACACTGACTCTTGATGTGACTGTGAGTCTTATCTTCAAGCTGCTTCCTTCAGTCCACAAGACACTAGCTCAAACTGGTAGTGTTGAATGGTGATGACAAGTGCACTCAATGCTCAATTCAGTTCTCAATCCAGTGCCCAGATCAGCAATAGACTCCAGGTCAATGACTTTCTTCCCAATTGATTTTTTTCCAAGGATTAAACATCTGTGTACAAATGCTAAAGTTCTTTAATGCTTTTCCAAATTTTGGACAGTCTTGCATAATCATTTCACAATATTTATAGTGGCAATTTGAGTTTCAACTTAGGCTGCTGCTCTTATCTCCTGACTCCACAGCAATAATGAGGTAAAAGGAAAGATGGAGTGGAGACTATTTTGGCACATATTTGCACTTTCCCAATGTGCTAAGAAAACCTTTCTCTTTCTCCCCTTCACTGTAGCTAACGGGTCAAAAGAAGAGATACTCCAGAACATGGTAAGAGCCTGTTATTGATAGAATGGGAAGAGAGCATGTCCTGTATCTTCATTTTGGAAAAATACTTGTTGCATACAATATAAGCAAGCTAGGGAAAGACAGTCTAAATATAGCTATATATAGGGTGTATAAGAACAGCAGGAAAACCATACTGAGAAGGTGACTATCAAAGGTTTACTGCTCAAATGGAAGCCTGCACCAAGCAGCATTTTGCAATTTGTTGAATTCCTATTTAACATATTTTCATTGTGTCCTGGGCAGAACCGGTTTTGATTATAATTGGATGATCGGACAGAAAACATATTAGATTTACAACTGACACTTATCTGGGACAGCCTGTGAAATAATTGAGAACAAACTTGGATTAAGAAAAGAAAATGTAAAAATGATACAGAAAACAAAACAGAACACAGTAGTCATTGTAACAATCCACAGTGCATCCACATACTGAATATGACATGTAATTCTATTCCCTGTCTTCAGAAGGGATGGAGTAGAACTAGAAAAGATTCAGTGAAAGTTGATACAGACGACTGAAAATATGGGATGTGTCTTTATGAAGCCTTTTGACAGACAGGGCAAGACTTTTCACATTCCTTTTCTGAATAAGAAATGGCTGAGGAAGGATATATGAGTTACCTATAAAACTGAAAAAAGGTGTATAGCAAAATATGGTTTATCCTGTTTCAAAGAAAGAGCCAGGCAGCATAAAATGGAATTATGATTGTGTCAGAATAAACAAAGAGAGGTAATTTTTAACATAACTGTTGAGGTCTGTAGCTCCTTCCCACAGAATGTTTTGCATGCCAGAGGTTGACATTGTTCAAAACTGATTATCAAAACTAATCAAAAGAAAGTTTCATATTGATTTCATCATGTAACTAACTAGTCTACTAGGAGGCTAAAAATCTTTTTGATTATAAAATGAACTAACAGCCCCTGTCTCTGGAAGGCCACAGAAGCAGGTACTTGCTGAGGCTCTCTTTCTGCACATTTAGTACCACATTTACAGCACGGATAGCCAGTGAGTCTGCAACTCATTCCTCTTCAAAAGAATGTTGTTTTCCCAAATTTTCCAGTCCATCTGCAAGGCTAAAAACTGTTCATCAGTTTTACAGCATTACAAGAAAACATGATATGAACTGATCTATGGTATGATTGAATTAGAGACCAGTGATGCCTATTGCTTGTCAGATGAAGTTAAGACTTCATATGCTTGTAAGGCTGCAACACACAGCCAGAAAATCAAAGTTACATGGTTATTTAACTGGTAAAATCTGTGTGACAAAGATTATGCTAATGTTGTCAACACACAGGAATTGGAACATGCTCATAGGCACCAAACACATTCAGTGACTTTGAGAAGACTTAGCCTAAAGAAAAAAAGTGGAGGTTTATGCAAAAGCTGCAATTTGAACAGAAAACACAACTTAAAATTTTAATTTTTTTTTTTAGAGCTAGTCAGTGTACCTACCTAGTACTTAGGTAGACTAACTGGAGATTGTTAATTGGATTTACTGCAAGAGTATGCTCATAGCTGATCTACTGAAACTGAAGTTAAGAATTTCAGATCATGGAACTGGAAAATATTTAAGGTGCAAAGTGAAATATGATCAAATATTGAAATATTTCAGTCAATGTCATATTGACATATTAAGCTAAATAAATAACTTCATAAGCGTTATGACCCTTAACTAAATTTATGCATACTATTAATCCCTCTATTCAATCCAATGAGAGACCAAAGCACTCCAGTGTGTACTCAAAGTGCCCTACTGAAATGAGGTTTAACAATGCAGCTAAGCAGAATGCTGTGAACAGTCAGAACTCAGTAGCCATTATACAGCAGGTAAGCAGAAAAAGTATGTAAACTCACCTGCATGGGGTTTTTAAGGTAAGTGTTGTACTACTCAAGGAAAATAGTGATCATGCACTGTTACCTGTGTTTTTCTTGGAGTGTTTAGTGCTTCACAGGTGAGGCTCTTGTTAGCAAATCCTTCCTTTGCAAAATGTCCACTCCTAAAAGACAAGCTCGTGAAATTTTGTACATCACGTAACAGGAAAAATATTCATCCTTCATCTTTCTTTCTTCCTCATTAGGAAATACTCAGGAAAACTTTGGGGAAAAAATATGATTTAACATCATTGTATTTATTAGGTTCTGAAACAATACACATTCACATCCTTTTGAATACAGTACATTTGGCACAGTAATAATGTTTACGATGAAATAACACTAATGAATGGCAAGAGATTCAAATTACATCCATAAGAAAAAAATTCTGTACAAATAAATCCTCACAATAAAAAAAACCCCTACCCCCCAACTGAATACATTTTATATTTAGCCAGAACTATTCTGCACATAATTTAAAAAGAGGTAATTTTTAAGCCTTTTTGGAGAGAATTATTTTTCACCCTATGGAGAAAAACGTATTTCCATTTTAAAAGTCTGTTTGGGAGGAAAACTAAGAAACAATGGATTCTTTATAATTATTATTATTAATAATAATATTTTTGGCATTTTGCACTCATTTTACAAAGAAGGAACAGAAAAGATTCTACAGAACAGGCAGAAATGTAACAGAATGTCCTTTTTTAAGAGTTATCTTTAAAAAATGTTCAAGGTAACAGACAGACCTTCTGATGTAAACCCAAGGCAGAGGATCTAACTATACTGAAGAAATATCTGCCCATGCAATAGTTTCTATCTCCTTCACTTTTCTCTCAGCATCCTACCCAACACACACACCAGGCACTGAGGCCTCTTCAAATATGAACATTTGCTAATTGTCTTCACGTTGGAAAGGGGAATACAGACTACATGGCTTGTGCACAATAGCTTTATGGGATGCTTTTATTCCTTCAAAATAAATGCTCAGAGTTCTGTGTAAAGGCCCCTTGTTGGACAAACAGTAGTGCATGATCCCATAACTCGCCTTCCTAGCAGTCCACTCACCCATGGAAAAGAACACCTTAGCATTGTGATCAGTTCTTGCCTGGATGTCAAAAGCTAACCGTGATGAGAAATAAACAGAGCCAGTGGCGAGTGGCCACAAATTGATGGGCAGTTCTACAATACATTTCTAAGAGAGAAAGAAATTTAAACATTGAGATGATGCGATCATTAAGATGTTTCTGTGCTGGTACTCAGCTCCAGAAGCTAGTATTTTCCCAGTACAAAAGATTACTGAAGATAAATTAAATTAAACTAAAGGCTTGATCCTTATTACACTTGTAGGCCAGACAACACATTAATTGATATATCATAATATTTAATATTTTGAAATAATCATAAGAATATATATAATAATTACACCTGAGTTTTAAAAACAAAACAAAATGGAACTGAATGGTGTCATCAGTAACAGGCTATGAGCAGCCAGACGCAAAACTGACACAAACTAACTCATCTCTTAAAGCCAATCTTAAGATTATCTCTTAAAGCCAATGATTCACACTTTGTCCACCACAATTTGTAACATTCCTTTCTCTTTCTGAGCTCTATCATGTCATAATAGAGTTGAAGAGAAGTATACAAGAGATTTAGTATAGCTTAATATATGTCTACATCTTTTATAACAAAAACCTCATCTTTCTGACAGTAACTTGAACCAATACACATACAAGAGTATTGCACATGGACATTATTATAATTATTCTTTCATAGACTAACATTTTAATAGTATGCCTGAACATGCAGCAGTTGATACCTCTATATTCAATGAATTCCACAGGCCTTGCAGCAAACACTATATACAAAATCTCACCTGTACAAAAGGCAAAAAAGCTTCTTTAGTGCCACTTTGCCAATCACAAGTATATATATTTTTGTGCAGCTGGAAATCCATGTGCAACAATTAAAATGGATTCCAATGACCGCTCAATCAGTCCAGTAAAATATATAATAAAATGACCCCAGCGATACATGTACACAAAAAAAAAAATTTGGAAAAAATAAAAATCAAAACCAAAACCAAACCACAGGGTACTCCTGGAAATATAAGTACATAACACTGTTAGCGTATCTACAGGAGGTAACTTCACATTAGTAATATTGTCCACATGAGTTACCATTTCAATTCATACACAAAAAAAAATCAATTTATAACTTTCAATAATGTCAGTTTGTGAATGTTTGATCTTCAGTTTTTCAACACATTTCCACATAATGAATGTGTAGCCTTATTTTGTGTCTTCTAAAAGCAGATTTCTCTCTAGATTTTAAACATAAAACTCAACAAACACAGTAGTACTATGGTTTTGTAAAAGTGTGCAAAAGTAACACACTGCTGAGAAAATAAATATAAATAAGAAATTATTTACCAACTTAGCTACAATGGAAAAAGGCAAATTTATAATGTTTATAATTAATTTTTTATGTAAAATTAACTGTAAACATTCGCAAGCTTGCCATCACATTAATGGTTCATTTGAAAGGATATTAAATTTGGTAACATGGATAGTACACCAAATTATCAGAAAAACAGTAAAATGGCTATATATAGCTGAGTTAAAGTACTGGAGGCTTTTTATTCTTTAGCCCTTTAATATCTATCCATGTCATATCTAATTCTTGCTTTAAATAAAATTTCAGTTATCTTTGTGTCTCTTATTCCTAAGAGCTTCCTGTACATTGTATTAGGAACTTCACTGAAAGCCTTAATTGGACAACTTTAACGTTTGTACCTCTCCACAATAAATTAATAATCGAGGATTACACCTCCATGAAGGCAGACTTTGCTTTCCAAAGGGCATCTGAGTACAGATCTCACTATAACCACCAGTGCAGAAGAAACAGTTCTCACCTTCTTAGCTTAATTATATATGATGATTACAGAACGTGGTCTGCTCAGTTGCTTTTAATAGCATATTTTCATTTTCTATGGAAAAGATGCGATTTTGTCCTCTGGGAATTCCTGTTCTTAGGAATAAAAGAAAACTTGCAAATATACGGCAGTGTGTTACATCCACAATTTCTGATACAAAATTATTTTGCATTGCTTTGTGAGACAGAAATTAAGAGTGCTTTCAGGTCAGAAGATTAAAGGAAAAAAACAATAAATATATACTTTAACTGGGGATATGGGCTCAGGGTAAAAGAAGTAGTTCTTGATCTACTGAGTCTCAGTAATTTGATGATCTCTTCAGAATCACTTCTTGCAGCATCATTCATCTGTCAGCCTAACGTTGTCTATGGCAGTAGCTCTTCTCCAAAATAAGAGAACCCTTTAAATTCTTCTTGATTGATTTGTTTTATAATTGTCTCATCCACTAGTGTTAATACTGGTTCTTCTCGTGTAAAGTCTTGATCAAAGTTATTTACATCCCTTTTGGTTTTCTGAGAAGAAAAATATAAATAAAGTGAATGGTAAAATAGCACAATAAAATAAAAGGTGTTCTCCCTCCTCTCCATCCCCCCCCTGAAAGGCTGAATTTTCTGGAATGATTGAAATAAAAGAGGAGCTACTTCACACAAATAATAACAGACATATGACAGAAGCTACAGGAGCAAGAAATATAAATGAGTTCAGGAGAGGCCACAGAAGCAGTACTATAAATGAGTTCCCAGAGACTTACAGGTCTCTGACAGGCGAAGGAATAGCAGTATGATGATAAAGCAGGAAGCTGAGATTAGGACTAGTTTTAAAAATGCTTTGGCATAGTAGGTGGCACGGCTGTTTCCTCTTAGATTTGAACATAGTCATATCTCATTTCAGAGTCACATAGTGAACTGATTTAATTCATTTCCCCCCAAACACAGCCTAGTGTTTGAACTCTAAGTCAACCATTTCTTTCTATCAGGCTACACTCAGGTTTAAAGCTTGCAACAGCTCTCAATCCAAAATCCTTAAGAGCAACATTGGCAACTCAGATTTCCTAATGCAGCCAAATGTAAGTGAGAGCACCATGCAAAATGTGAAATTCTGTCTCCAGAGAAATCCTCCTCAGAACTCTTCTTTATTTTGATAGCATCAGGACTTTCCCACTAAAGTCAAAAGCACCTCACTCCTTTAGCATAGCTGGGCCAACAAAGTGCAACTGTGCATATTCTGGGACAAGAGGTGTTAACAGAGACAGTCCTGGGGACAGTGACTATCTGTGACCATTTACATGAGAAAAAGTACTCTAGGCTCCAGTGGAAAATGTTCTCCTGGATCATTCCTTTGAACCTGCAGTGTTTGCATTTTCCATGTCAGCAGCATATTTGAGGCATGTACAGGTTCAGGCAATTGGAACAAACATTTTTCTTTATGCTGTCTTTTTTCTCTTCGTGTCATGGAATCTAGTAATTACCTGGGTGATCCTTAATGGAGGCACACTGACACATTGAAAATGAGCTTTGTGTTCCTCCTGCCTATGTCTGAGATTAAATGATACTGGAAACAGAACAACTACTTGACTTGCAAAGTAAAATGATAAAACATCATACATCATAAAGTACATTAATATATTTCAAATGGCATACATACCCCCTTTCAATGTAGGTAAACTTTTCTATAACACATATATATATATAAATGTGTTTTATTCATCAGCTCTACTGAAACACTAAACAGTTTTCTTTCTCCCAGTTGTAAAATAGTCATAGCAACCTTCACCTAGCCTTTTTGTAAGAACTTTATAGATATAGGGAAAGAAAGGTCTAGGTAAACACAAGGGACTGTCACTTGTAAACCAAGTACTTTCTAAGTGCAGACAAACAAAAATCCACAACGTCTATCTACAGAATGTCATTAAAAGGAAAGGGATATGGACTTAACAAACATATATATATGTTTATATTGTTTACATTTGAAATATTTACTTTGTACATAAAGACCAGACATGAAATGTATGTGACTCATATAACTCTGAATTGCATAAGGCATGGCTTTGGACTTCATGAGGGTTTTATCAAGTAATTTGGGCAAAACCTGCAAAATAAGAATGAAATTTCATCTCGAAAAAGCATTACATTGCAACTGTGTCTACATCCTTCTCGTTCTACATGTCCTACCGTGGTATTTTCACACACTTGCACAATGAATTTGCCACAGGAATACTCACTAAAGACGAAGAAGGTAAGTGTGTATTTGCAAAAAGCAGAATTCAAATTCAGAACTGTAGTTATATGCAAAAGAAATATGACTACACTCACACTTTAACCACCAACTATCAAGGGCAAATAAGCTCTGGAGTAGCTGAAAACGAATACAATATATATTATTTTCAGAATTTCATATTGAGCACATTTGTGAAAAGTTATTCCTTGCTTAAGTTAAAACAGTAAAATGACAAATTCCTCAAAGCCTATCAGATGCAATTAATTCCCAATAGCTACTTATTCCAGAAATCACTAAGACTTGTGAAGGTGTTAGACAAAAAAGAGTGCAGAAGAGTGCATCTAAAAAAGGGTCCCAACATTGGTGTATGTAAATCCTACTGATTAGAAATAATTGTGTTGCCAGTAGAGAATCCCAAACACTTCTGAAACAACAACCAAAGATATTTGCTTAGATTTAAAAGCCTACTGTGTCTTAAAATATGACTTTGAAACCAAAGAAGGAAATACAAGTTTTTTTACTTTCTCTGATTTATAAACAATTCCATGTAGTTTTGGCAGCATAGATGTAAATCACCCAATTTATTAACAGGACAAGCATGGAGCAATCAACGATTGCAAGGATATGCTAACAGGTCTCTAACTAACCAACTGATGAAGTGAGATTAAACAAATCACGGGGAACAAAAGCGAGTGGATTAAGCCATACAAGACCAAAGGTAGAGTTCATAACAAGTGCTTCTTTTCAGCAGAAAGATTTAATTGAGAAACCCTCCTTAGAAACTTAGGCACTTTCTTCCTGAAGCTGTGACTATTTTGCAAGGCTCCATTTGCTAAGACAAAACAGGTCTGGCCACATTTCTGCTACTATTGCTATTTTAGTGTACTTGCACTGTGAATACTCTGCAGGCCAAGAGCATGAACCAACACACAGTTGCATCATGAGGGCTCAGGATGAAGGTATGAAGGGCTGTGCCTGTCTCCTAGCAGAGAAGCTGAGAAAAGAAGGAAGATTTGCATGGTAAAGACAATATATGAAAGGAACAGAGTGCAGCTATTATCCAACTCTGAACATTAAAAAATCATGAAGATAAAAGGAAAAAAAATGTTTAGATTGGCTGCTAAATGCATCGTTTAAAATGCAGTAATTATATGGGTGGGACTCTGTTTATTTAGCCTGCAGCTCCTAAGACTGGGACACATTATTTTAAACTTTTCTAACGTTTTTCCAGGTAAGACTTTTCCATTTCAGGTGACTGAGGAAACTACAGTACTAGGAGAGAAAACCATGCAAAACTACAGCTGTCCTGCCAAACACACAGAAATTCCATTAGGTTTCAGATGCTCCTTTTTTTCTGTCTAGACTACCCAAGAATCTTGTCTTCAGCTACACGAGAGCAGGGGCACAGCAGCTACCCAAGAGCTTCCAACAGCAGGTGCCAAAGTCCATCCTGCACTGAGGCTGCTCTCCTGCAGGCAGTGTATGGGCAGAGCCCCTGCCTGTCTGACAAACAGCAGCAGCAGCAGTGAGCAGTCACTGGCAGTGACCAAAAATGACATAATCCCAATGCTAAACCTCATCAGAACGGTGGCTGCTCCACCAGCAGGATATCTCTGGTAGTGAGAAGGAATAGTGACTACCTCTTGCAGGTAGGGCAGGTGCTGGCCACTTGATCTTTTGTTTTTCTTTTTCCCAGCAGTGTGAATGCTTCCCAGGTCTCCTGTCTGAGCAGTGACCTAGTGTGACTTAGGAGACATGATCCCATTAGATATAACACCTGAACTACATCCTTGAACTAATAAACCCATATGACTACTACCCATCAAGGATGACAGATTTAAAGTCAAAATCATGTTTCCTTCTATTCAAAGACATAAAGATATTGGAAACTCTAAAAGACTATCTCTTCATAAAACACCATTTAATCAGCTTTTGTAGTTGGCCTGTACAACTTTGGACAAAGAGCTGTTGGGACAAAGTCAAAATGCTTTTTTCCCCCTCACATTTTTTCACATGTTTACTAAAAGATGCTGTTAATAAGCACACATTAAACAGTGGTTTTCTGAACTGTTTTTGTTTTCAGTGCCGTTTCAATAAAACATTCATTTTCTACCTGCAGTCGCAAACTTAAGCTTAAGAAAACCCCTCTAAAATCTGCTTATTAAGCTTTGCAATGTTAAAGATTACCAACCTTTTCTGTCAGTGATTATTAAATGATTTTACATGAATTTCAACAGTGAGAAAAGAAATTTAAGTTGATGTTTCGTAACTGAAAATACATTCAGAAAGTTAAAACTTGCCATTTCTTCCATTAACTACACGAACCAAATGTGAATGATGAGAGCCTCTGGTATTGAAAAGCCACAGAAATCATTGCAAGAAGGCACCTGACAGAGAGTGTTCCAAACCAGGGAACTCAGCAAAGCTGGGACATCTCATCAGCTGTGTCATGGGGCCCAGAGGCTCAGTGGACTCTCTTCTGCCTAATAAAGATTAATTCTCCAGTTTGGAGACATTAAGAAGTCTCTCTGTTTACTCTGTTACGTATTTTCATTTAATTTGCAGAAAATCACTGAAACTCTTTCAAGTCCATTGTAAGCTCAATGGCTCCCTTAATTGGGCAGGCATTGTCCAGGGGCTTCAAAGGCTACTCAGAGAAGGTTAAAAACAGATGGAAGTCGTAGCTAGGAAACAACACTGCCACAAAAGACTGGGTTTTGTGTTTCAGTCTGATTGCCCTACAAATTCACAATATACTGTTTAAATACAACTACAGGAGGCTGCTGCAGCTTTTGGTGTGCAACTCCAGAGGCACAGGGCAGCAGGAACAGGACATGCATCAAGAGTCACACCTTCTCATACATATTATATTACATGGTATCACTTAATTTTATCCAGAAGTTTGCTTCAGCAAGAAATTAATGATTCCCTTGTTTGACACAGTATCATCAAGAAGAAATTCTTAGTTCAGGATGATAAGAGTTCAAATATTTTGTATTTACCTCATTGCTGATAAGCTTTTCAGATTGTATTTATCAAGACAAATGGAAACTCAGACATCAGACCAGGTGGTTTGAAGCACAAGGTTATGTGGCTAACCTCACATGTCACGGTCCTCTCATTCACCTCTCCTTATTATGATAAGAAAAACCACAGCACAGGCAGAGATCACTTTGCACCACTGATTGGATCTCTTTCTGTAAAAGTGTAGTAGTTTCTAAATATTTGAGACCTACTATAATGAGCCGTCACTTTTGCACATAACTCACGCTATGTATATATGAATTCAGTATGAATATTTTGAAGGAAATGGGCTAAGAAGCATAACACTTCAGGCCTGTCTTTCAGTTTATCCTCAGGATGCCTCTTTACAGTACTTGCATGTCCTGAGAATCCGTATCAGCATTAGAATTATTTCCTAGCTTGTCTTATTTCAGAAGATATGAAATACACGTTATCAAAAGAACTTCATAACGTATTAAATCTTCTCAGCATATTAATTGTTCTAGTCACACATGGAAGAGTGACAACACATCTGCCATGAGATGTAGTATATTCAGCTGAAGCTTATGATGATAAAAAGGCTTTTGAATCCAAGTAGCTTTCACAAATATAACAACATTCATTACTTCCATGCAGAGGGTGAGATTTCATTCTCCTAGGTTATGCTTTCTTTACATGTAAAGGACACTACATTAAGTGAAAGCAGTGGGAAACCCCCCACGCAATAAAGATGTTAACAGATAGTGAAATTGTATTTGAAAAGCATGTCAACCTATGCAGTCCATATTTTAATCTGTTATGGAAGTACACAGATATTTAATAAACACCAAGCAAATTCACAAAATGACAGATTTTAAAATAAATCATTTGTGATACATTAAACTGAAACCACGCTTATATTGAAATGGTATTCCCTTTCTTAGGAATGTGAAGTGGGTCATGGAGGAAGGAGGAATAACCTAAACAATTAGGGGCACAAACATTTAATGACTACATGGCCAGAAAGCCAGCCTTTGTACTTCACTTTTACACAGACTTCCTCAAAACCAGAGCCTCCCAAAGCCACCACCACAAAACAAACAGCAAGGTAAACAAAATCAAAGCTCTGCAGGCTCCCTGACAAGCACCCTGTGTTCGCAGTCTGGGCAGTGAAACTCCCTCAGCAGTCACTGTAAATCTGTTGTCCTCTATGGCCCTGCTTGGGCATACTCATCACTGTGAGAACACAGCACTAAAGTTATGTACAGCAAATTGCTGTATGTCCAGCAAACCTTTGTTCATAGCCTGGGTGCTACACCACAACAGTTATCTCTGTGCAGAACACGGATGGAGATAGATTTCACAGGAGCTTTAGGGAAGCTCTGCACCAGCTTTCCATCCGTGGTTAGTCCTTTACCCTCAAGATCCATTGTGTCCACCTTCTCAGGGCTTGTTTCCATTAGGACTCCATTGTGACACAGCTACCACACATTAGCTATTTTATGGTAGAATACATGCATTTTTTAAAGTGAAAAAAAATTGCAGGGAAAGAGTGCCAACTTCTGAATTCCTACACTACATCTTCCCGTCATAATGATGCCTTTTCCTGGTCTTAAAAATTAAAACCAAAACACGGTTTATGGGGAAAAGGGGTTTCTACCTCGGTATTTATTTAAGGATCCTTGGGTGCAGCACTTTGTCCAGGTGGAATGCCCCAAAAATGCATGCACCACCCCTCACACTGAAATACACACAATTATAGGCTTTGCAAAACTAACATATTTATCAAAGACCCCCCAATGAGAGGCTCGAGTGAACCCCTGTTCTGAGGAACCTGCCCCCTTCGATGGGTCTATCTTAGTTTACAAAAATGTGTTCTGGAGAGGACCTTGGTGTCTGGGGCTTTCAGACTGTTTGGTCTCCTGGTTTAACAGTGCAGTGGGGCTCAGCTGAGTTATCAGACTTGGAAAGTTACAAGTATGTAGGCTAAAAGCACTAAGAATACATAAAAGTATAAAAGAGTATGTAAGAGGGGTATAAAAGAAAAAGCAAAAAATCATTCTGGCATCAATATTAGGCTTCTTTGAGAGACTTAACCTCATGAGAAGCAATTTTATATTCTTCTTGGGAAGGGAAGGAAAGAAAATAAGAGAAAGTAATGGAACATATGAAAATACCCTTCACCTGCACAATTTGATTCCTATTGCAAACCTTATCTACTCTGCACTGCCGATTTTATATGTGTGTCTCTCTAATTCACATTATACTGGCAAGCGTCCATTGACATCCTCAGCTGTTCTAAGGTCATGATCAGCAATGTCACCTCCCCTCTTACATGCTGGCACACATCCAAGATTAGCCCATTTTCACTTATGTTCTCCTGAAACTGCATTTCAACCATTGTTACAGCAGAGTGACAGGAATCAGGGCTGGTACATGTGCTGAACCACCTGCCGGTGAGTCCCTAAATACATGTGTAGAAGTCTTTTTGTCTTCCTGGTCCCCTTTAGAACAAAGGACTATCCAGACAAGAGAGCTGACTTGCAAAGAGGAGGGAAAAGCTAGGCAGGTTGGTAAGTCTAGGGCATGAGTTCCTAGAATCTCTTCTAGAGATTCTAGAAGAAGTGGCTTCCAGGAGACATCTGCAAAATCACTGAAAAAGTTACCCAAATACAGATTAACTGTGTGCTGAGGCATTTGACCAGATACATTCTGGAAAAGATCAATAGACTTTCTTTACTTTCCATTCTTTAAGCAATCACAAAGAAATAAATTAAGGAGACTGTGATATTAGTAAATCAATGAATGATGTAATGAACATGTAAAGACACTCTATGTATCCTGAATAAATACTGACTGATTTTTAATGTTTTATTCTGCTTACAGTCACCTACACATTTATTTTCAGAGAAGTACCACATTATGGAAACCTTCCTGATGAAGGCATGAAATTATATAGTAGCATCTTGTGATTCTGAGCCCTCCTCTATCAAGAAGGCATCAACACGTGCACTGTGATGCTGGAGGCAAAGAAACATCACAGCTTGAAAGGTAATAGCAACACGTATAGTGGGAGCAAAATTCCAAGACTCAGTTACACACTCAAATAGTTTGCATTACAGGCCATAGATTAGGAATGCTACACAGCTTTTGGCAAGACTGCCTAAATTTCTGGAAACTCATGCTCTCTGACAGCTAATTAGTTTGACATGGATGATGCATATGACAGGCTTTCATACAGCAAAATGGTATAGCAGGTCTTACCTTAGACAAATGGAGAGAGAGCTACACAATGATGGTTTATTGCTAAGAGTACTGAATTGTTAGGGATTATGTTTTGAAGTGCAATTATTATTTTTAAGCCTTTGCAAAGACAGAGTAAAATAAAGATGCATGTGACTTTAGAAAGCAGCTGAAGATGCTGCCTTTTAATTTTTTTTTAAACTAATACACATACAAATCATAGGCTAAATAAAAGGCATACCAGGACTATGCATGAATGCCTACTACTTCTGCATCTCAATGCACCTCCTTTCCACCTTTCTTCCAGACACTGTAACTGCTTTTTTTGGAACACAGTTTTATTCAAAGAGTACAGTATGACATAGCAGAGTTTGTAGTGACATGACTTTAATTCTTGTTTCTGCTACTGATTTGCTTTGAGCTTGAGTAATTTTCTCTTCAAAATTCATCTAGTTTTCTTCCTATTTTTGTTCTGCTACAGGTGGGCTGTGATCTCTCTGTCTATCATTTACCATCTCCTGACTGTCTTTCACTTAGGTGGCTTTTTGCACAGTGGGAACCCCATCTTGCTGGGAATTTGATCGGTTAATGCAGCCATGATGACACAAACTCAATCTCCCTTTCTTCTTGTTCTTGTCAAATACAAGCACAGTCTTCCAAAGAGTCACAGGCAGTCATGGTCTTCAAATCCTTCTTTTCCATACTCCGGAATTAAGCCAAGAGAACTTGTTCTGTAGGTCCTTCACAAATGTGAATATGTCATGCAAGGAACAAGATCTGTGCTTAAGGTTTTTTGTAAATGTCTAGACTGAGTGTTCTTCTCGTCCCACAGGATTTAAGCATATGACTTCTGGAGCATGCTGTTGAGAGGACCAGTACAAGGTCTGTGCCTCCACAGTAACAAGATCCCTTACACCACAAGAGGAGAGCAGCAGCTAATGAAGTGCTAGGATTCCTTACCATTTGAAGATGTCTCCCCTGTCCTGCTACTGCAGGCAAGTAGCTACACATCAGCTGCTGCAGTCCACTGCCCAGTAGTGCATATGTCAAAGGAATTAAGTTTTGCACTAGTATGCTGAGCTGTGAACACATCAGTGACAAATTTCTGCTGCCCATTTAGATGAACCCCCTAGTAAGACCTAACGCTTGTGTTAGCACAGTATACTGCTAGTGCAGAAAGTTCTGCATGAGAAATAAACCCAAAGCCCTTTTTCTACTCGATGTTTACTGGACTCCAGCTGGGATGGGACTAGTCATGAAAGGCCAGCCTTCAACAAATCGTGACTTTTTTTTGGTAAATTCCGCCTCTGACAAGGAGCCAGATGCTACTGCTTCTTAATCACCTGGTGGTTTTCCACTGGCTTTTACTAACATCAGAAACAGGGCTAACCCAGGAATATTATATATTATCTACATGAATATAAAAATAAAATATTTCTGCATGAATTCTTAAGAATGTACATAAGAATGTAAGTGAACATGATAAGATTATTTCACTTAATGGTTTAAATAACTTTATGAAAATTGCACTGGAGATTAAAGCAGCCAGAAAGTGAAAGATAATTTGTGTTTTTCTGGCTAAGAAGCCCAAAAGGAAAGCAGGTACACTCTGGTTGCTTATCACTCTATCCCAATCGGCACCACTTAACACTATACACTTAACAGATGGTTAAATGGACTTAATTATCCAGTATGAAAATATTTTAGTGCTATAAAACCAGGACTCAACAAAACAAAACAAATACTGACAGATCCCCAGTACAGAATCAAAAGAAGCATAATAAAAGTTGTTTGACTTATAAATATTTGGGAACCTGCAGTGCTGGGAAATAGCTTTCAAACTTCTGTAATTCTAGTGTTGTGGTAATCTCATCTAAAAACATCTGCTGTAGGCACTGACGCTGATGATCATAAAAAAAAACCCATAATCAGACTAACTGAATGAGAAATTCTGGGAAAACACAAACTTGTTCATTCCAAAAACCCAACATTGAAATCTCTTAAAAATACCAGCTCACTTGTGATTTCTCTAAGCTGCACATAGGCTCCCCAAAAGCTATATACTTACATCTTGGGCAAACTTGCACAAAGTGCCAAGCTAGTTGAAGCTTTGAAAACCAAGTTCCTTCACTTTGTTGAGGGAAGAGGCAGAAGTGTTCCAGACTTCTCTGTCCTGCCCAGGCCCTGGACCGATCGGTCCGAGCTACACTGCAGGCATAAGTATGGTACTATTTATTGTTCTCGGCTGCCTACAGCAAGCTCAGCTGAAATCTTGAAATTCATTGCCTGAAAACAACCAATGCTTCTCAATCAGCAGCCACGTGGTTAACACTCAAACCAGCAGCAGAGAAGTGTAACTTCTAGGAACTGTCTGAAATTCAATATTCTGATTCATGATACCCTGGGACAGGGGCAGCATGCAAAAAAAGGTATTGGAGTAATAAAAAGTCCGTCTCAAAAGTCCACATCCATTTTTCTTTAGTTTTTTGAAAGGATGTATGTTAACCACTTTGACAAAGACAGTCTACCCCATTTCTAAACCATTTTTTTTGCATACCAATATTAACGCAGTGTCACTCTCAGAAGAAAGCCCACTGTTTTCATATGCCTGAAATGTCTGCAGCAAGTGGGAAATACATAATGTGCAATGTGTAATAATGGTACATGAGGGTCTGAGGTCTCAAGATCACTCCCCAGTGTTTGTCTAAGCAGGAACACTTCATGCAAAGGCATGCAGTATAGCCCCTTGCGTGCCCACCTGCTAAATGCTCATTGCCATGCACTGATGACTGAATGGAAATATATTATGAAACTGAAGGGACACCTCAAGGTTATTAGGCCTAAAAGTGGACCTACCTTGACATTTTCCCCATATTGAAGGCCTTACCTTAAAGAGGGACATTCACACTGAAGCAAACTTGAAAAGAGAGAACATTTATACAAAAAGAAATTTACTTGGCCTGTAATTTCCTATGTTTCTTCTGGTGCTATTGAATGATACTGCATTTTACAGGATTTCTTCCCCACAGCGTAAAGGCAAAGTCATAATTCTGCATGGATGACGATACAATCTGTTGTCACAAAAAAGCAGAGGCGTGCCAAAGAACCCCCACCAAAACAGTATCATGACTTCCCAACACCAGGTTAAAAAACCCTCATTAAAAAGTAAAAAAATCTTTGCCTGTTAGCACTCATGTATGAAAATAAATCTGCAGTTACAGAACTTATTTTTAAGGCTAACATATTGGAAAAGTTTTCTCCAGAAACGTAGTCCCTCTTTAAGGATTCCAGCCGTATTTCACAGTAAGCAGATGGTCGCTGCAGCAATTTGAACACAGACCTCTCTAATTGAAGACTTTTTTTGGGAGCTGTTCAGTCTGGCACCTACCCACGGGGCAGGGGCGGCCTCTGCCTGTTTGCCTGTGCAAACAGCCCAGCTGCACTCTCCAGAGGTGCTGATTTGTATTTGCCACTTATTACCCAGCTTCCAAACACTGTGGGCATCCAGCTTCTCGTTCAGTCATAGGCAAAGGATTGCCAAAATTTTGCCAGTTTTTTCACTCATTCAGGGGAGGGGGAAAAGAAAATTCACGGTGCTCAGTGACTCCAGTTGTAACCCACAGTCATTGGCTACGACTAGAATTTCATATTTGGGAATGGTTTTATTTAAAACCTTTGCTGCAGTGCAAAACTGGAAGAGGACACATTGCTGGCATCCTTAAGTCAAGACTTAACAAGGGAGTTCAGGTGTACAAAGGAAACTGCATACAGACAAGATGGCTCAGATAGTGATAACTAAGGGGGGAGGAACTTTGATAATGGTTTATCAAAGTTTATTATCTTAGAGTTACTGGAGCTGAGAGAGGTGTAATTTGAGACTGAGATGAAATCTGCTAACACTGAGGTCTGGTATAGCATAAGAACACTCTTCCAAGGGAAGTCCTAAGCATTCAGTCAATTTAAAAGGCTGATCTTTAGCACTTGTTTTTTGACATTTCTCAGTCATATTTTTTCACTGGCCCAGAACTTTGCATTAAGCATCCTGTGATTACCACAGAGGGGAAACTGAAGTGTGAAAAGGTTAGGTGATGCAGCCTGGACCACATCACGAGTTTCTAGAAAACCTGGTGGAAGAACTTGTATATCTTGCAATTCTTGGGTCTCTGGTTTTAGCTGCTAGACCAACTCTCTACCCTAAGAAGTCAGAACTGAAGAAGGAATGTACAATTATTCAGAAAATATTCTAAGTGATGTAACAATAGAAATTGAAGAGGCTGCAAAATGAAGGAAGTCATATTAGATGAATAGGCCAGCAGCAGCTGTTGTTGCTCCATACTGCAAGATACAACTCTGCAACAGACTATCTCATTCATTTTGTCTCTAATGCTCACGGAAAGTGAGCTTTTAGAATGGAAAACCAAAAAGTTATGAATGCGTTGAGAAAATTAAAATAGTGCATTGTTCTGTGAAAGCTGCATGTTGACAGTGAATCATTGTAATACGATTATTTTGTTAACTTCATCTCCATAAAGCCACACTATGAATGGATTGCCACAGGCACTGATAAAGCCATTAGTGATGAAACTTTGACTTAATTGCTAGAAAAAAATACATATGGCAAACATCTGTTTTACCAGGCTTTGTATTACCCTCTGGCTGAGAGTTCTTCAGCTTTTTCATGTTCAAGACACCTTAGTGTCTCAAAATTTCCCAACCCTGACACCGACAACAGCGTAGTTGAAAATGGCAAGTCTGCCTGTTGGCATGCATGTTTCAAGGGTTGACAGTGAAAACTCAGTCTGGAAGGACAAGAGTGTGCCTGTAGTGAGACTGTCCTTGCTGCACAATGCCTAAGAGTTTCCTCTGTCTCACAGTTCCTTGCTGTACACTGAGCCACAGCGACCAAGAAATATGAGAGCGATTTTACTGTGCTGGTCTAATTCTACAAAAATCAAAAAGAAAGCCCTCAGGGGGCTGGAGCACATCTCCTATGAGGAAGGGTTGAGAGAGTTAGGGCTGTTAAGCCTGGAGAAGAGAAGGCTCCAGGAAGACCTTGCATTGTGGTCTTTCAATACTCAAAGGGGGCTACAAAGAAAGAAGAGGACAAACTTTTTAGTAGGGCCTATTGCCATAGGACAGGGGGTAATGGTTTTAAACTGAAAGAGGGTAGATTTAAGCCAGATATAAGAAAGAGATTGCTTATGATGAGGATGGTGAAACACTGGAACAGGTTGCTCAGATTGATGATAGATGCCCCATTCCTGGAAATGTTCAAGGACGTGGCCCTGAGCCACCTGATATGGTTGATTCGGCTCGCTAGAGGGGTTGGACCTTTTAAGGTCCTTTCCAACCCACACTATTCTATGATTCTATCAAATTGATGCTCCTATGAGGCTACCACTGACTTCAGCCAAATGAAAAACAGATTTTAGGCAGTGATTTTCCTCCATCTCTGGCAAGAGGGACTGTGATACTGCACATCTTTTTGCCACTTGGGCACTCATTTCTGGGCTTCACTGGCTGATGTTGCTGACATGTCAGCAGGCCACAGGTTTCCTCTGGAAAGCCTACAGCTGGTCAGCTGTGCTCTCAGAAATGGCACAAAGAATTTCTTGCAAGGAACTATAACAATATAAAATCCATCAATACACATTAAAGCTGAAATAGCAATCTGTTTCAGTGACTGTTTTTAATGCATAGTTTGTTATTTGGTATGGATAGACAGAATCACCCCATCATGACACTAAGGAGGATCTACCACACTTACCACCACATCAATAACTTTAGTAAAAAATTGATCTACTGAGCCACTGTTTTAATTTGTAAGATGGTAAAAACAGTTTGAAAATGGAAAAAAACCAACTCAACCAAGCCAGGAACACAGCCATGGAAACAAAGAAAGATGGAGAGCAGAGAATCACTCTATTGAGGTCTTTGTGGTTCTTGGGCAATAAACGATGTTGGAAATCATAGCCTGGCCCTATGGCTACTGACCATAGAAACGTCGTTCTCCAAATGGAATAAAATTCCAGGGAGAATACATGTGACAAAATAGGTCAAGAGAGGAATAAAATGGCTCAACGGGTTTTCTGTCTCACAGCAGTTGCTCTGGAGGAAAGATATCTGTCTGCATTAAAAATTGCATATGCAATTACATAGTCATGATTGCATTCAGGGAAGAATAATATTATTCAAAAAATTTTAAGACAGACTTTGAAGCTCTAAGAATTGTGTTTTAAGAACAGCAAAAGTGATCTTCAAAAGACACTGCAAGGTCACTGGAGCTTAGATGTAACAAATTTCTTCTTTCTAGCTGCTCAAAAAATTTGCTTGATCTCTAATGTACATGCTCCATAGCTATAAGGTTTTTTCTACACCAGCTTAATATATATATAATATCTGTACACGGAACTCTCAATATAATAAACCATAGTGCATATATATATATGTATATGTAAAATTAATTTTACCACTGAAAAGCCCCATGATCCTAGATTTATGGGAGGAAGAGCTGGCAGATGGCATGCATCATAGCACTGAGCCCCAGTGCATTTTCACCCTTTGTATTTTCTATTCCAAGTCATTAACTGGAGGAGCAAAGACCCTTCACTGTAGGTTTCAGAGCCACCAAATTTGCTTCCATTGTCTCTAACTAGGACAACCAAGGGTGGCATTTCTGTTACTGCTTAGCAATCTAAAACTCAGCTATTTGTATGAGTCTTCTGTCCAGGCCACTCTTGCAAGCCTTCAGAAAACATAGTCAGTTTTTCAAAATCCTTTTGGTAATTTTCATTCTAATGCTGGACACAGGAAGAAATTTCAGCTTCCAAAGCATCATTAGAACAATCAAATCATGTACAAACAAGAAGGACACTAATGGTATATTTCTGGTATAATAAAGAACATAATTACATCCATCCACTGTGTGAATGAGATTAAAAAAAAACAAAACAAAACACTTTCAAAAGTCTGGCTAATAAATAGCTATGCAGTTTTGTTTTCCAAGCCCAGTTGAAAAATTCAGACTTACAGCTGGCAGAGCTGAAGAGATGTACCTGAACTACAGAGAAGTACAGGCCTGACAGTACCATGTAATATAGTTCTTCAGAAAACTTTTCACGGCAGAGAAATGGTGGAAGGTAACAAAACCAAGCCAGCTGTGCTAGTCAAGGAATTCGTGTCTTTTGGGGGGAGTGAGGCAGAACAGAAACAAGGGTTTTTCCACAATAGCACCTCCATGACCTCCCTTGGCAGATTATTCCATTGTCTGATGGGACCTCAGTGTTTGACCATTTCCCATAATGACTTTACTTGTTTAGCGTCGTCGCTTTACATTGGAGCTCATTTCAACACATCTTATGTGAAAGTGTTTATGATATAAGTTTTCCCCCCTTAGTCATCTTACTGGCTGGTCAGAAAATAGAAGACTGCCTGTGTAAATATATGCATTCTTGCATGAGCAGAATTTTGTATGTGCATGCAAAACTCAATTTAAATGCACAAACGACTATATATGCATTGTACACTTCTTTCCCAACACATATGTACACTCACACATCACATGCAAGAATGTCTATTTTCTGACTAATAATCTGACCTCTCTTTTCACAGTTCTTTTCACAGAACTAGGCCCTCCTCAACAAAAGATTAAAATAATTTTTTTATCCTCTCTTAGCATTACAAGTCACTTTTAAATAATCAACAGCCCTTTATTAATATTAAAAGACATTTAAAAACATAAAACATTCTAAACACAGGCATTAGTTATGTTTTTTCCACAGTTATTCCACAGCTATGGAACAGTTATGTTTCTTAATCTGAATCAATGAATCTCATTGCTACACCCACAACTGAATTTAGAGAAGAAGTCTCTGTGTAGATTTTAAAGTAGATTTTATTTAATTAGTATTCACCTTCTTCCCTCTTCTCAGAATTTTTCAAAGTGAGTGCAATCTGGTTTAGCTTGGCAAGTACACAAAATTACCTTTATAGCAATTGAAATTTACTGCCCTAAATTCCTTTGCCATTTCTGAAGTTGAATAATTGATATTTATATTTTATTTGTGTGATCTTTCTCTCCAGCCTAGATCTATATCACACTTTTCTTTCCAAGTAATACATCATTCAGTTTTAAGAGGACAAATAAAAATTTCAAGTATGACCTTGCTCAAATATTGCTATACAACAATAAAATCCAAACAACTGTAAAATTTATACACTTGGTACAAAATAGCTGATGGATCATAAATATGGATCATAAATATATAAGGTATGCTTTTTCAAAGGGTAGAAAAGCTATCAGTTAAAGCTGATAGGACCCAATCACTGAGGAAGACACCTTAGAAGAGAGAGCAGACTGAGAACATGAAAATAGTAAGAGATGCCTGTAACATAGAGTACATGAATTTACCACTATTAAAAAAAGAAAGAGTTCAGAAAAAAATCCAAGCATACAGATCTACTAGACTACAGGAATCAAATCTGGTGGAATAAAGAAACTTGGTAGATACAATATAGAAAGAAGTAGGATGAAAATCCAACGTTAGAGAAGCAACCTGAAGAAAAATGAGTAGAAGTGTAGATAAAGATGTATAAAATCATCCTAACAATTATTAAGGAGCAGAGAGCTGTCCTAAAAGTTATACAGAGGACTACTCTGAAAAAATCTGCAATGACTACTGAAATGAAACGATTCAACTAAAATACCATTAAAGAAAGTAGAAAAGAGGAAAAGGAACAAAACAACAGGAATTAATGAAACAGGATTGGCTGTACAATATAACAGCAGTGAAATAATTACCAGAAAGAGAAAGCAGCCCAACTGAGAAGGCATTTATATCAGCAATGAATAAAAATACCTGATATATGAAATGCCTCCCAACGTTAAGGACTACCACAGTGGGAGTACTTACAAAAACAATAAAGGCCTCATAAAAATATCTATTGTCAAAGGGACTGTGCATCTTGATCATGAAAGAAAAACAGCCAATAAACAGACTGAAAGATGAAACTAGAAATTAGATGCAGGCATAAAGTGAAAATAATTCTGCAATTGTTCATCTTGATTTAATAACTGTATTAACAAAACTCTGATGAATACTGAGCAAAGTAAGAAAAATTACTGTGAGATGGAAGACCAAATTCTTGTGAAAACAAGAAAAGACCTACACAAATGCAACCCAGCTGAACACCGACTGCATCCAAGGGCAACTACCTGAGAGCTGTGAAGCCTGACTGGAAAACAGTTAGTCACAGTACTAAATAGGCTTCATATAGATACTAAATGAGTTAATTTGGGGGTTCACACTTCCTGCAGCAGTGCAGAGAGTTGTACATCAGCTCAGGGATCAGCTGCAACCTGGCCACACCTCCAGAGCGGAGCTGGGCAGCAGGGTAAGGGTCTGGCTGCACGGTGTCCAGGAGTGGGGCTGGCTCAGGCCTCCCTCCCCTGGGCATTAAAATGGTTCTGTTCTCCAACAAATACCTTAAGTAAACCTTCCTCATGTGATAACACTGCATCTTCCTCCTGGAAAGGCATTCATAAGGGCTTTCACTTACGGTTGTCAATCCCTTTGGGCTTTTTCTGCACAGCTACAGAGAGAGAGAGAGATTTCCCCAAGAATGGACTCAGAGGAGCTACCTCAGGCTCCTGCTCGGGACAGTCAGCCCTGCTTTCACCATCTACACAGGGAGCTTGGGGAAATGCCAGTGAACTGAACTCAGAGTAACGCATTACATGTAACATACAGCAATTCTTCAAAAACAGAGGGGACTTTTTCACCTCCCAATTTAATTCAGGATTCAGAGTAGAGACCTAAGGTTTTTATTTTGCTCATTTGTTTTTCTTTTTGGTTTTTTTTAATACCTCTGTAAACTATCTAAAGAAAGAAACAAACAAGTACCTTGACCAAACTCACAGGCAAATCAAACATTGTAATTAGGTATGTGTGAAATCAAAAGGTGCAAATCAATCTCAGAGGATTTTTCATAAAATTAGCTTCTTGCACGTTTAAGCACAAAAGTAACCACACACATTCTGTGACATTTGGTTAATTGTAAGTATTTTCATCCAAAGGAAGACTAGAATAAGTAAAGTATTTTTGCTTGGCTTTTGTACTTTCTGCAGGTGGGGCTGCTATTTACAGATTTTTGTTACTTTAAAATAGAAATAATTGGTTATTATCCAGGAAGATGTAAGTACATAAATTTATCTAATCATAATGTATATTTCTTTCCCCCAGGAAGCTGTTTTTTCAAGTTTCTTCACTTGAAATATTATTGCTTATAAATTCTTGTCTGTGTTTTACTACAAAATCCAGTGGCCATCAGCAAGGCAGAACTACAAAGAGTTCACAAAGAAAGTATAGACACTATATATAAACTGAAATAGTCTTTTCTGGCTATTTATCTTTAAGAACACAAGAAATAATTAAAACAGTGCCTTGAACTCTCCCATGGTTTGTGTGGCTGAACATGAACATTTTTCTCTGCATTAAATGTATTCCTTACACTTACCTTCACAGAAACAATGATAAAGAAATGTTTTCAGTGCTGTTTTTATGTTACTATTTCAGTCCCCAAACACTGCTTCAGGTAATCTCATTTCTCAGAAAAGCCAACGAGTAGAATTGCCAAACCAAGTTTTTTCTGAATGTTATACAAACTGTTACTTACAATCCGAGGTTTGAAGGGTGGCTTGATTTTCCTTTGTTCTAGAAGAACCCAGTCAATTTCCTTGAAAAATGGATGCTGCTTAATCGCATCTTCCCCGTTTTGTGACGCCACGCAGCCAAGTCGCTTGTTGGGATTTTTTGTCATGAACTACAGGGTGGGGAGGAAAGGAGGGAAAAGATAAAACATGAATGGCAATACCTGGAAATAATTTGCGGCTCAGTTACACATCATAATTCTTAAAGCCAAGTTTCTAGAGACGGTCCCCTTTCACAAGGTTATTTCTTCTGGCTCTCCAAATTTCAGAGGTTTCAGCCAAACTATAAGATTCAAAGACTCCAAACTGTAAATTTACTGCAGGAAACTCTTTCAGTTTATTGAGATCTCTTAATTTCATCTGATTGCGGGTGCTAAAGGAATAGATTATCTTTCAGCATTTCTAGTTCCAGCTTTAGCCAAAGATACTAAAGGAGAGAAAGATCATCTTAAACCCTCCAGAGACACAGAGTGATCAGTACCTGCAGAAAGCTTCCCTTGAGAATGGGAAGTTATGTCATGGCCCCCATGACATAACTTGCACATTCTCTTTAATTTTTAGTACACCATTAGTGTCAGCAACTGGAACTAACTGGTCTCCTCTAGTGTGATAATTTATGAACTTCTCACTTTTAAGCTGTCACTGTTCCCATCAGGAGAAATCTGTACAACTGGTGTAAGATACTGATATCAACTGATGGCAGCTCATAATACTTTACCTGATTTTTTTTCTGTTATTTTTTCCTTCTTTTATTAGCAATTGCTCTACTTATTTCCTAATTTGTTTGGACACAGAATCCTTGCAATTCAAGTAGCAACAAATGCTGTTCTTATACACACAAACAACACTCAGGTTATAGAATTAGCTCAATAGCTTTGCTATAACTTCATATTCAGCCATTATATAACATGTTCAAATTTTTAAAAAGTGTACAAAGTAAACAAAATGTAATAATTGTTTAGTGCCTTTTCAACCTATGTATCACATTATACTATACTTCTGTAGGAAAAAAAACAAAACCTTAGAAAAAGTTCACTGTAATGCATGTCCTTGGTTTAATACTCCAGTTATTAGGTAAGTAGCTACTTAAGCCCTTAGGATGATTTTAGATAGCTAGATCAACCATCTAGCTATCTAATAGAAGAATACCCTTTCTGTCATTTTAAAGGTATAACATAGATCAGCAAGGCAATTCTGTCTGTGGTTTCTGACATTCACGAGCCGTTCTGAAGATGATCCTTCTCTTTGGTCTTGTGTTCAACTGCTCTGCAAGTTCTTCTGCAAGTGGACAAGTTCTATCTAAACTACAGGCAATATTTCCTATGGGCAGGAGAAACAAAGGTTTTGAAAGGATTACTGAGCTTTGGGGAGATCTCCTGAAAAACCACAAAACGCATTCCTACATTCCTCTGCTTTATTTCATCTCCAGGACTGGAGCAAGTGGGCCAGGAACCAGCAGCCGCATGTACTGCAGAAACAGAACATGGAAACTACAGGATACCCTTTTTGTACCATATAATCCAGGTATCAAAGAAGTAAAATGTGATCCTAGTATCTGCTGTGTTTTATCTTTGTTTTAAACTGGAGACAGGGAAAGCATCCTGACATGTAATTTTTTAAGAAGCCCAGGACATGAAAATGTGACTAGACAGTCCAGTTTAGTGCTGTACTTCACAAACTTCATGAAAATTTGAAATGGATGATGAAGGAGAATGTATTTTAAGAACGAATACTTAAACAAATTTATCATATGCATATATGATGAAATAATATCAAACTTCTAAGGCAGACATTTAATTCCATTAATTTAATCCCTTTCTATTTCTGAAGCACAAGCTGACTTTTGTTCCCTGTTTATCAATAGCATCTGATCAGCAACACTGATGCAACTGTCAGGACAGATACAGCTGTTAACTGTACTCTGCTGAAGAGATAGTTGCAAATGGACCTGACAGCCATAGCCATAAGTCTTTTTATTTTCCTATACTAAGGCAGGAACCTCTTTTTCTGAAAGGAGAAGCCTTTTAGAATCAGCATTCCTACTTACTGAAATGATAATGGGACAAAACATTGCTTGGGGCCTGAATCAAGGATCATTGGGCTCCCCAAATTTTGCTTCTTGAAATATTATTATTATTATTAAGAAAAATCTTAAAAACAGAGTTCTGCTTCTGTAGTCAGAGACTGTCATCCTGGTAACACAGGGAACACACACTGTAGAGACAACATCTCTCCACTGCTTGTGAAGAAGCAGAGAGACAATTTCAATGAAGAATTGTTTTCCTTACCACACAGGAAAGAATTTAAATAGCAATTCCTGTCAATTCACAGAAACAGCACTACTAAAATGCATGGATTTTCATGGGATAATCAACATGCTGCCTTGTAATACTGAGCTTTAATCATCCTCCTTAGTGTTTTGTTGGAAATAACAGGAAAACTGTTTTCAGAAAATAAGACAACATTGTTACTTAATACAAGAGAATGTCTTCTTATTAAACTTTCCTTACATGCTGTTTGAAGGAGTGTAAAAATACACAGTTTCTAAAGAATAAAACTCATGTCTCAAAGCACAATGTGAGGAAATGAAGTGTTCCAAAGTTAATCCCTTGCTACCATTCAGCAGTAAAATACAGAGACGCCTCTTTCTTTCCTCTGTTTTTCCTGTTCTTCACATGGATAAGTATCAGATGAAGAACACAAGTTTCAAACAGGTTTCACACCATATATGCATAGGCAGCAGGTTGCTAAATGTAAGAAAATGTGTTTTATTTGTGGTGTAAACTGCTACTGCTCCATTAAAGTGTAACAATTTATGCCTAAAAGGCTATGACTACAAGAAGATATAAATCACCATTCCTACTATCAAAATGTAGATCCAGGAAAACAGTCTCAGAAACATTTATAGAAAAGTCAGCTTTAAAAGAAATTGGAGGGATTAATACCCTTGCACTTCCATTCAGAAAAAAATATAGATTACAGCTGCAGTCCAAGTCTACATCTGCATTTGCGTGTGGTTAACGAAAGATGTACATAACATTAACAGTTATGCATCTCACTCCTTGCATTACTAATGACATAACACGATTCAGCTCTGATTGTTAAATCTATTTCTCCCTTTCCCTTGTACCACAAATACCTTCTCCTAATAGTTACAATGCCTCTTGTACTACACACTTAACCCAGAGAGTTATCTGTTACATCGTCCCTCCCACCAAATGCTTTCAGAATAATAGAAAGGTCAAATAATGTAGATTCACCCAAGAAGCCTATGGATAGCAAAGGAACAAATATTAAAGTCTTTGAAACCAAAACACTACAGAAAATCTCCTGGACTAAAATGAAATTCAGCTCTAGGTAAGAAAACTGACAACAACCCTTCCTTTACAATATGCAAAAATAACCCCTGAACCCTTGATATAAGTCTGAATTCTGCAGCTCAAATCCATACATTTTAATTGCTGAAGTAAAATAATCAAGGATCTGGAAACAGAAATGGGTGCATGAAAGTATCAAGTGAGCTAACAAAATGTAGCCAGCTAGATATTTAGGGGACAAGCAAGAATGGATATTAATAAATTATTATCAGCAGTAAAAAAGCCTCCCTGTTCTCACTGCAGTGAATGTAGCAAAAGAGATACTACAGCAAACATTCCGAGAGGTTAACTTTGACTTCTGCTTTGAATCATTGCTAGAGCATCTCTCTCACTCAGCTAGAAGGAGTGTGGAGACATTAATAGGTCAGGATGAGAAGTTCTGGAAAATGTGTTACCTGTCCACTGGTGTTAAAATTACACTTAGTTCATGTTTTTTTACAATTTCAAAATAACCCTGTATGAAGATCTCTCCAGGGATTTTACACTATCAGCTGCCCTCTCAATTGAAAGTCTCCCTTATTCCAGATGCTGAAAGAAAAATATGCAGAAATTTTCCAGTTTCAAGGAAGGTGGAAAAATGGAATAAATAAAAACCAAGTCATTTTTTTAAGCCAAAAATCCTCCTCAGGTTTTCAAACTGTGAGGATTGCCATACTGCTTCTCTATTCTTTTGCTTTTAATTTTAGGATGATACTAGAACAGAAGAAAGAACTTACATCAGTGTCATAATAATGAATGACTTTATAAACCTGACTTTAGAAAGATAGTCTAAAAACTGAAGTTTCTCAGTGACTCAGTGATTGATTAAAAAAAAATTGTGGCACTTGGTGACACAAGTTTCTGTCAAGCCACTACTGATACTGAAAAATCCCAACCAGAGAAGAAACAATCACACTAAAGTAAGACTGCTTATCATGTGAACTATAAAATAGAATATGCAGCTGTAAATAAAGGACTTTAAACCCATCTTGATGACAGAGGAAGAAAGGCAAAGGGACAGGAAATTCTGTAAGCGGGTTAAATAAAAAAAATGTTTCTTTAATTACGTAGTGCTTCTCCCACTCTAGTGACCATGCGGCACATAAAGTGTCAAAGAGATAGCACAGTTCGAGCTGCTTGGGTTTTTCTGAAACATGAATCTGCAGAACACAGATTTATACAGTGTACAACTGCGTGGAATACAAACATTCTGTTCCTTTCCCACAAGCGGTGTAATTTATCCCAGGCCCCATTATCCTAACAGTGGCACTCTGAACTGTGCTTGAACTCCCAGTGGTGACTGCTCTCAACAACTTTCAGCAAATTCAATTTTAATCAAGGAAAAAAACTCAACAAGACATGAGGAGGAGAGCATGTAATGGAAGACTCACTGCTTTTAAAATGCTGACAGCTTCTTTACTGAGCCAGACTGGATACAACACATCATCGTGAAGGATGGATTCAAAGAGATCATCTTCATTGTCAGCTTCAAAGGGAGGTTGCCCAGCCATCATTTCGTACATGAGAACACCCAGAGCCCACCAGTCCACAGATGGACCATATTCCAGCTCCTGGAGGATCTAGCATAGAAAAAGAGATCGGATTGAAGGGACAAGTGAGACAACTCTCTTGGCTGCACATTTGCTGTTTCAACACGATATACCCCTTCTATGCCCCAGTGCCTAAGCAGGACTGAATCCACACCGAGCTCAGTAACAGCAGGCAGGGTATCTTAGCAATTTGCACTAACACAGCTAAGTGTCAATGAGATGTTGTTCTCAGAAGTACTGACGGAGTTTATCAGTCCCCTGAGTAAACGACTATGCTTGCGAGCAAAAGAGCTGCACATCCTTCCAAACTGTTTAAAGCAGGTCACACTATAGGGGAAAAAAGTCACATATACAAAACAGACTGGTGGAAAATGTGAAACATTTCCTTGTCTCTATCTTGAACAAAACAAACTGAACCAGCTTTTAATGCTGCACAGAGATCATCTGAGAGATTTATTCTTGTCCTTTAGGTACGACTGAAGGAAGCCAAAAGCATTTTCGTTCAAGTTCCTTTCACAGCATTAAACTGCTGTACAATACATGGCTGTAGAATTCACTTCAATTGCATTTGCTTTCAGAAAAACTGGCTACAACTTCTCATGTGGCACAAGTTCAACCTTGTAGCAAATATCTTTAGTGGCAAGTAATAGGTTAGCACGATGGAGTTTTATAGTAGCACTTGGTGTTACAGAACTACTGCTGTACCAGGAAAAAGTCTAATTCTTGTCTCCTTTTCCCTGGAAAGAAGCTTGCCGTTTGGCTGCATTGGTTCAGCATGACAGGGAACCAGGGAAAGGAGAGTGGGTGCCCACTTAAGGTGAAGCTGGCTGCCTTAAACTGAGTCAGAATGGCAGCAAATCCACCAACTCCTTACTCAACACTTAAAAGTTGCAGTCAGAAGTCCTGTGGTGAACTGCTTGGGCTTAGTGCAGTAGCTGGAAATCAAGACCAATATAAAACCAAATTCAGTCTTAACATAAAAGTTGAAATGAGTTTAACATTTGGATACACAGGTCTGGATCCCAACAGCATTCTTTATTGAAAGTAAGTTGTATTTTATAGCCATCAAACACAGAAAATTAAATGTATACTTTTCAAGTGTTCTGGGCACTCTTCAGAAATCAGATACTGCTAAAGAAAACAAAATTGAAACATATCACCATGGTGCAAGAGAAATAGAAGCAGGAGATAAACTTCTGCAATTAAGATGACAAATTAGAAGCCTCAGTAAAAGTTCCTTGGTTCTTATTATTGCTTTATTTTCAGTAATAATTTTCAATGAATTTGTCAAAGGACTCAGTTAGTATACTGAATCAGAAAAGAATTCATACAGAGCCAAAACCACCACACTGCTATTTGCTTCCTTTTAATGATGGAATAATTTTCAAACTCTGTAAGATACACATTTATATTATGATAGTTTCGAGATGATTCACACCTTATCAGCTGTGCTACCAAAGTTGGACAGCCATGAACACTAACACCATGGATTTATAATTTATTGTCTCTAATAAATAATAAATAACATTTTCCCCACTGCAAATTTAGGGTTGATGAAAGACAAACCAACAACACTTTTCCATGAAACCAGCACACTGAATCTTCAAGTGGAAAGATGCACAGGTTACCAATTCAACTGAGCAGACAAAGTCGGCCTAGCAGAATAACTATGCAATATTGGTTCATTTTTAGGCACTTTGAAATGCATCTGATAATATTAAAATCCAGGATATGTAAAGGCCACACTGGTCTCAGATAGTTCTTTTGTCCAATGAATGCTTTGAAAGGTTGTCAACTAATATGCAGAATACATATCTAGTTTCCATTTTTCTGTGCAAGTCTATGAAGTAGCACAAGCATAGTAGCTTTCACTCACAGATGTTTTAAAGAAAGGAAAAAAATTGTATTCCCACAAAGACTGTAGACAAAATGACAGCAAACATATGGTATCTTCTGTATGAATATGTTCTTTTAAATCTCACTAAAA
Source organism: Vireo altiloquus (assembly GCA_013396875.1). NCBI lineage: Eukaryota > Metazoa > Chordata > Aves > Passeriformes > Vireonidae > Vireo > Vireo altiloquus. Next base: position 1,599,718 of record VZRF01011711.1, read on the forward strand.
AATACAAGCATTTTTATAACTACTAATGAATATTAAGATTGCAATACTCAGTTGCATCTAGCACCTTTTAAAGGCTATTAAAAATCATCATAATGGTGCTGAGTCAGAAATGAGCAAATGGAGAAGAATAATTTTAATTTCAGGAAAAAAATATTAGAAACAACATTCCTATCATTGAGGAATAGTGCTTGTATGCAGTAGAGTAACCAATTTCTGCAAGATTACCTAAGCCACAGGTAATCACAACTGCAGCAGAGTATAGTCTGCATCTTAATTGTTTTCATCTTCATGTAAAGAGTGTCTACAATTACAAATGTAACAGTCTGATGAATGATTATATCTGTACTCTTAGTGCAGTGGAAAAAAATACCTCTGGAGCTATATAGTCAGGTGTGCCACAAAACGTCGTGGTGGTCACTCCATTCAGAATCCCTTCTTTGCACATCCCAAAGTCAGCCAGTTTGCAGTGGCCTTCTGCATCCAGAAGAATATTGTCCAGTTTCAGGTCCCTGAAATACAAAGGCCTCAAATTAAATCAGCTCTCAAATTTTGATCATGTGCTCTTGAATTTCGTCATAAACTACAGAATTTGACAAATAAATGGTTTCACAAACACCACTGAGAAACTGTCCTTCACACGTGTGCATGGAAAGTTGGTAGCAGTCACGAAACAGACCTAGTTAAAGGCAATAAGATAAAGAAGCAGGCAATCACAAGCATACTGTAAGACCAGGCTTTTATTCTCTTTAGCTGCAAGAAAGCACAGCTTTTATGTATTCAAGATAGCAGAGAAATATTTGGGAAAGATCTCAGTTTCTTGTTTGCTACAAATCTAGCACTCTGTCAATATGAAATAGGTCAATGAAGCTGGTGTCTACTTTTTCCATTAGCACTAAGCAAGGAGTACTAATTTACCCAGACTATACCATATGGGTTCAATTAATAGGTACTTTCAAACTTGGATTATTTTGAATTTGATTCTTAATGTATACTAGCAACTCAAAGTTTAGGTTGCAATGAGAGGGATGAAAAACAGCATTCCCATCTTTGGGAACATTATTTTCTGCAGTTTAAACCTGCTCAAAAAAAATTTCACAGGCATATTTTGCATTCATTGTTAAACAACATATCTTAGCAGCTGTTTCTTACCATTTGTTGTATAAATGTCTTTGTGTCAAAACCACACAATTGTACACTTATTAAATTGAGTCAGGTCAAAAAAAGGTTGACAAAAGGATATCCACCTTTCCTGTCTTGCCCTCTGCATATTTTCTAAATATACCATTGATGGTTATTACATGTTCCAACACAATAGGTGCGAGGTGCCATTTAACTTATCTGCCACTTGCCTTAGACTTATTACAAAAGGATCTGGAAAGTTGGTGCATAAAAGAGCTCTCACTTGCATGAATCGACTCCCCCTTGCCAATTAAAACCTCTTCATCATGTAGAAATAATAACACAAACATAAAACAAAAGAAAAAAAATCTCACTTATATTGTGCGGACCATTTTATTTTTATATTTCTGTCTAGGCTTTTAGGCACCTCTGATGTATATGAAAGATATGTAGTATATTTAGACATAAAATAGATAAATATATATAAATATATCTACATCGTATTGTATGTATGAATGCACAGAGAGGTGAGAATCAAAAGCAGAACACATCTTTAGGTGGCTTTGTGGACATGCTCTGATCAGAATTCTTTTTCCTAGAATAATTAGAGAAATTTCCTCAGGTTGAGTTGATTTAAAAAAAAAAGGAGTGTGTGCATAGGCAAGTTCTGTATCAGAGAAGAAGAATAAAATCCCATGCCAGCCTCTGTAAATGAATTTCACCCCAAAAGCCTATGAAAAGATACAGGTTTTTTTGCAAAAATCCTTTATCCCAACAAATTTGATCTGAATGAGGGATGAGAAGTCTTCCCCTTACTCAGAGGATTTCTTCCCAAGAAATGTCTCCCTATCAGAACCCAGACTTCAGAACCACAAGCCCTAAACGAGGTGGAAGCATTCCTCCACATTAATTGATTAAACAGCCCTTCCAAGGCTGCAGTATGTTAAGAGTATTTGTAGACATGTCCAAGGCTACAGTATGCTGGGATTTCCCCAGAAATGTTATTTTCTGCCTCTCACCCCAATTTCAGTAGGTGGATTTTAGCTTTTTTTTCCCTTTTGACACTTGTTAAACATTTTTTAACATGCTGGCCTATATATTCCTCAAGCAGGTACAGAGGCCAACATAAAAATAAGGTATTTCTGGGATACAGTGGACTTGCTACTCAAGGTCTGCATAATCATTGCACATCTGTAGTAAATCAGATATTTGGAAGCACTGGAGGTCTTACTGTGCATGTAGAGATAGGTTGTGCTGTGTACATGTGACAAAGTGGTTTGTGCCTGACACGGCACAACGAAGTCATATTGACCTCAGTGACAGTAAAACCACTGCCTCCTACACAAACTAGATTTATCAGACATGGTTTATGTAGCTGAAGTATACACTGGCTGTAGAAATGTTTGTTGCAAGCAACATCCCCAACATCACACTTCGCTATCTCCGGATCAGCTACGCTGCTCCTGCAGGTCCTCAGCGGTCACCCGTGTAAGGCCCCTTGGAGCAGACTACATATTTTATCATCCCTTAAGGTCATTAATTCCAGCAGTTCCTAAACAACCCAAGATCCAGCTGGCTGCAGCATAGCTGCCTACATATAAACATTTAACCCCTCAAGTAACTACCTCTTTCTGCCTCTGGAAAGTGATTTGCAAGAATTGTCCAACATAATGCCAGGGCAAACAGGTATCAACAGCTCTGTGTCCCCCCTCCTCCAACAAGTCAAATAAACAAAACAAAGCTCCCTGTTTCAAAAATCATGTGCCTTCCCAAAACTGCTCCTTCAGTGAATTACAAGTGTTACAATAAGAAGACCTACGTTCAAACAGGACTTTAGCAACATCAAATAGAATGTGATCATCAGGGTAATGCTCTTGCAGATTGAAGAAGGAAACAAGATTGCAGCTGTAGCTTTTAACCTGCCAAGTGCAGTGTTATCTTGGATGTTTCTTAACTAAGGAAGAATACAAGCTATATTTCAAAAAGTCAAGATGTTCAGATAAAGAAATCAAAGTATAATTATATTTTATGTAATCTTGGAACCACTTTCTGCCACCATCACAACAGACTGTTAGAAACAAGGTCATAATACATATAATTATGATAGGACCTGAAGAAATTTGAGAGGCTGCTTAGAAAAATGGATCCACTTGTATTAAGTGTTTTAAGTGTTTATGAGAAGACTCTTAAGTTATATCTTAACTCTGATCCCAGGACTCCCCCATGCAGGCAGGTGACACACTGGAGTTGTTAGGACCAAAAATCATTTAACTTTCATTTAATGCCATCCATATGGTAGTCATGGACTTGAATGGAGATATAGTCAATAATCCAGGAAACTCCTAAGCTAAGAGAAACCTCAACAGCAATAAAGCACACAATAAAGCAGTAAGGCACCACATAATGGATAAGGATAAGATACTCACCCTTCTCTTTATTTCCTTAAGGATTTGTATAAGACACAGAAATTAGCAATAAAAATTTAACTTGACAGTGGGAAAACAGAATAAACAAACTGAGCCAAGAGAAAACCAGGAAGAGTCTAATTATTAAATTCAGACTACCTGTAAAGACTGACAATGACATTTTAAGCCTATCTGTAAAAGCATAAGACAATTTAACTTTTTTACCATTTACCAAACTATAATCTTACTTGACAGAAGAAAAACATCTGGGACCCCTTCATCAAGCCAAAACAGTGCAGTGAAGCCTATAAGCCTCTTCAAAATTCCATTGAAGGCACTGAGGACATCAGCTTAATTACTCACGCAATAATGAAATGTAATACCAGTAGATTTGTGTTATCACAAAGTGCACCAGAGTTTCAAAAGAAATTTGGAAGAGGCTAAAACAACAGCAGTGTGACTCCCATCGAAGTACACATGAGAGGTTAAAAGGTAAGTTGGGAGTCTGCCAAAGTGCCAAATTCATAGCTAGTCCACAAGATTATCATAGTCCATAAAAGTGCTTGCACTGAAAATCTCTGTCAATTTACAGTTGCCAGATTAAAAAAAATAAACCAGAAAAAACCTCCCAAAACCAGGAAACCTCACCAAATCTCTCTAATTCTGCACTTTTGGAAAAAGAAATCTTAGTTAACTAAATAAATATGAGAGTAGGAATAGATAATTGCCTTTCGGGGCATTCCACCTAGACAAAGTGCTGTACCTAAGGATCCTTAAATAAACATGGAGGTAAAAACCCCTTTTCCTCATAAACCATGTTTTAGGAATAGATAATATGCTACTTAACACCTCACAGGAAAAAAACCCTAACAACCAAAACATACAGAGAAAAGGAAACAAATGAAAAAGTAAGAGAAGAAGAGTTGTCAGGGAAGCTTGTCTTTCCAGAGCAGCAGCCTCACTGAAAAAAATTAAAACTTTAACTTTTAGATCCGTATTTCCCCAGGACTGTTCAAAGAAACAGCCAGCTCTCCTACTCCTCCAAAAGTAAAGTACACAGCCATATCTGGAATATAAAATAATTGTCGGAACAGATTGTTCCATTCTGATCCATTCTTTTATTTGTTTCCTGGATTTAATGCTAATTGTCTATCTCTGAATCAGAACATACCAAATAATACAGTGTCAGATAGCTCAATGACGAAGGTCTATTAAATTCTTTTTTTTTCTCATTTTGCATTCCCTTTGTAGCAACTAAGAAAGTCATCTGTCTCTGACAAAATGAGTTCCTACAACCTGAGTAATTAATTACATGCAACTGCAAACAACCTAACCAGTTAAGCCAGGAGAATGCTCAGATTGCTTGAATGCAGCAATGCTACATTAAGCTGTTTCTCGCCTTTGTTTTTTTGCCAAGATACTTTGTAGAGTCACTTCAGTTGACTTGAGCACTCATTGAATGAAATGTTGTGGGTTTTTTTTTTTTCCTTTTCTTTCTTTCATTATTTTTTTTTTCTCCTCAGACGGCTTTAAACAGAAATTTAAGCCTTGGCCTCTACTTCTGTATACCTGCCAGCATCACAATCACCTCAGAAGTTGGAATGATTGGCAGGATCTCAAGAAAGAATCAGGATTATGAGTTAGGTTTGTGCAAGTCAGAACAGAAGAGCAGGCTGACTATAGGTAACCTGTGAGAAAACTTCCATAATGCTCATTCCTTCCTCCACACGCGAGTGCCATGAGACACCGAGTGCCTTGGCTTCCTCCAAAGGCTCAGTGGGCAACTATTTCACAGGACTGGGCTCTTAAAACCTGAATCCCACCAGTAGCCAGAGAGATAAGCATCTTGTATGAGTGGCACTGTGTGTCACAAGTCATAATACACAATTTTCCTGTTGAAAGTAAGGCAGTTAAACAATCAAGATGGGTTTGGACCAGTAAAATCAGAAAGTCTGCCAAACATTACTAATAGTAGCCTTTCAACACAGTAAACAGCAGTGACTAAATAAATACATATTTGAAGAACAAGATCAAGCAGATGAGAAATATGATCACAAGCTGGCAAGCAACAACTTTACAGTGGCTACTTTACCTCCTCTACTCTGACTGTTGATTGAGCAACATTTCACAGAATAAAGCATAATAATTATTATCTACAAATAACAACATTGGAAGCAAGAATATTTATTTATAGGGTAAAAGTTAAATGAAGGATTGTACGTCATTAAACATCTATAGAATATCAACATTCAGAAAGATTTGAAAGCAGCACAAGTGTAAGGTATGGAACTACTGAACAACCACTTTTTTGGTGACTTTCAAATAGAATAAACCCTTTCAATAGGTTATTTGAAATCACTGCCATTGTTCCCCTGCATGGGAAAATCACATCCTCCCTGCAGGCTTTAAATAGACAAGCTGTTCTTGTTCAAGAAACCACAGAAGGTAAAAGGGAAATTTCTCCAACAACATGGAAAACCATCAGAATAATTCTCTTACTAGTGTCATTGAAATTCGTAACCGAAGACAATATGATCATCATATTAATTAGAAATTTCAACAAGATGATTTTTTTTGTCTGTTTAATTAAGGTACGACTTCTACACCTCTAGAATTGCTTTCTCAGTTACTGAGTGGTATCCAAATGGCTCTTGAGACAAAGATGCTCACCTATAACCTCAAGTCCCTTACATACCCGGCACAAATTTACTCTTAGGTGTCCTCAAAATGCTGATAACTAATGTACGAGGTTACAATTATATGCAATTATATATGGAACCATATATGGAACTAGTCAGAAAACAAAAAGAAAAGTCAACAATTAAAAGTTCTGATATTAGCTTCTTTTGTATTTAGACCTCACCAGCCTAATCTCAGTTTCCATACATAAACAGAACAGGACAGATATATTAGGGGACTGTACTTCAAGAGTGGATTCTTTTGCTGCTCTAAGTATTTTAGTCACAACTCATCAGCAAGGCTGTTTTCCCCCCTGCAACAGATCAGAGATAAATGGGAAAATTCAAACCATACCTACTAAGAAAACACAAACTAATAATAAAAATAATATTTTTCCCCATTTGAAAACTTCTATGGGAAAGAAGGAGCCCATACTTTCTGAGGTTACTGAGCATAAACAGGCAATAATTGCAGTGTTGTTGGGTATCAGGTTCTACCAGTGACCTCCCTTATCTACTTAGTAAAAAATAGGACACATACTGGACTGTTCATGCTTGTGAGTAAATTCATGACAGCAGAGCAGTTTGTGTTTGCAGGGAGGAAGGAGGGTGATACCTGAGTGAGACAGTGAGAAAAAGATGGTTCTGCTGCTTTTGTTGTTGTCGGATATCTCAGTTTTGCCTGTGATTATCTGAAAGTCTTGGAATTTCTCTGCTTTGTTTTTATGTTGATCCATTAAGTAATTACTGAATTTATACACATTTTTTGCCACTGTTACATTACTTGATATTGTCAAAGGATAAACATAATAAACACAAGTTTAGTAGTAGAGTTGTACTCAGTAATACACAAAAAATCTGCTGTGCAGACTTGAAAACTGCTACTTTCCAGTGTCAAGTTTGGAATAAAGTGAATCCACCTTATTCTGAGTGTGTATAATTGCTAACGAAAGATGAATTCCTATCACAGACTTGGTTTCAAATAAAGCCAGAGATGCTATAAATAATTTTCATCAAAGAAAACAGTAACAGTTCAGATAACAGCCTAGACATAAATGGGAAATACTGACTTTTAATGTGACCATAGTGATACTCTCTTGTCAGGAATGTTTACTTTAAAAAAACCACACACACTTACTTTCCTTATATAACACAACATCCACCACCCTGCCATTTGCACAAACGATTTGTGGACTAAGGAGTGGCAGAGATGGATGGAGGGATGTAGCAAAAGGCAGCTTGCTACCTGTTGCAATTATGTGGCCCTAACCAGGGCCAGAGCAAGGAAAAAGACTCCATTCTCAGAATCATCAGAAGGCTATTTCTTTTATTCATGCAAAGGCAAAAGCAAAAAGCAAAGAGAGATCTCTTTCTCTCAAGATCCATGCAGTAGATGTGTGTGAAAAAAATGCAAGGTACAGTTTCCATTGGCCAAAGGAACAACCCCTTTCAAAACATCTTTTCAAAACATCAGTAACAAGCAAATAATGTTTACATCTTCCTGCCTGGGGAAATTATCCACAGGTTCTCTGACCTTGATGCTGTAAGAATCTCTCACAGACAGAAATGCCTGAAAAATCTTTCATGCATTTCCATGGCTATCTACCCACCAAAGACATCAGAGGGAGATGTGATCACCGTCTATGGCTCTGTTCTTACAAGGCTAAAGTGAGGCTTGCAGATGTGTAACATCAGCTCTCCAGCAGTGTCTACCATGGAGAAACCTTTCAGGCCAGCAAGGTCCCAAAACGGAAAAGAAGGCTGTAAGTTAGGACTTACATGGTCCTAACTGTTTACTGATGTCTTAATGACATATTGAACAAAGGTTTAATATTCATTTCCAGCAGCTTAAGGAAACCAATGACTTTTATAATAGCAGAAAAACATTTTCTTTAAAATGATTTCTTTATATGGCTTTCTACTGGCTTTGACTATAACTTTATTACAATTGTCGGTAGCAGCTTAGGACATTACTGTGCCTGATCTGCTTATCTTATTATGCTGGGTTTCCTTTAAATAATGTGCAGGCAAATAAATATATTGTACTTAGCAGCCTTCCTTTGTATGACTTTTCCTTTCTTATTATTTTCACATTTTTATTTGTGAAGCTAAGTGAAATATGTACAAGTTCAAATATGCATTATATGAAACATTCTCTAAAACTGGCTAAGCACAGAAGGGAGTGGTCTCTATTTCTCTTTCAAGAGAAGGTTGCATTATGCATTCACATCATGTTACTTTATAAACCTCATCCTTCATGACTCCCACACCTGGGAATGCAACAATTTTTCCATGGGTCTGAGATAGGAACGTGATATAGCAATACAATGCTGCCTCTTGACTTAGCTTACTGCCAAAGAGTTGATTTAGACAAGCTTTTTGTGAGATCCTAGTGGCAACTCTCCCTTCCCATGGCCCACAGGCCTGGAATTTTTGTACCAAATAAGAACTGCCACAAATGGACCGGCCTTCATATTAAGCCTACTGAATAGAACAAACGACCTGCCTCAGAAACTTGCAGTTCAACTAGGTAGCAAATGATTTTCTTATTTTGTAAGGCTTCTTGAGATTTTCACAAACCATTTGTGTTTCTCTTTGGGTGAAAACACAAACTGTTTAGAGCTTTTCATGGAAGGGAGGTAAACAGCCCCCAGCCTGGTGCTCCAGCCAGGGACTGGCTCTGCATGGGGGCTGAGCTGCCTGCAGGTCCTGGTCCCCCACACCACCCTGCTGAGTGCCCCAACATTAAGGCTACCAGCAGCTCCGTCAGGGATTTTCTTCCTTCTTTCTCACTCTCTCTACCTCGGTTAAAACCACCATTTTCTAACTTTTTCCTTGAAAACTTTAGCTGAAAAATTCTTAACTGGCTCTGCATATTCAGGATGGGAACAATGGGGTGACATCTGTCCTACTGTTAATGATATTTACTGCTTCAGCCTCTGCTACAAAGCCCATGTCTTAAGTCATTGCTAAATATGTAAAATGATAAACCTTGTCCTCACTGACACCTTGGTGATCTCACTGAAGACAAGAGAGGTCCTCAGGCTTAGCCAAGGACTGACTCAAACTGTGGTATGCTACTCTGTGAGGTTCAGTGCTCTTATTTTTGTATCTCAAATAACATAAAAATAAGATTGTGTATTATAACAATAGGTTAGGTGGAGCGCAAACTAAAAGTGCCTACTATGTATGTCCATAATCCTTTTAAAGAAAACAATACTTAATCATTATTTGATAAAACCACTTGATGAAAGACAGTGAAAGGGTGGTGTGAAGCTAGAAAAGCTCATCAGATCAAGTTTCAAAAACTCAGTTCTGAAAACATGTTACCAGAACCTTAGAAAGCAAATTTATCAGTAGAAACCCTAAAGAAGTTTGGATCTGCTAAAAGTTTTTCTTTGGAAATCAAAAGCAATTTTGTTTTTCTTTTCTTTTTTTTTTTTTCCCCTCAGTGACCTCAGTAGGTAGGATGACAAAATCATTATCATTTGAACAACAATGGAATTCAAACCATGCAAGCAGAAAGAAAAGAGCACTTGCATTTCAGGCACACAGCTTCTATGTCTAATCAAAAAGACTGAAATATTTCCTTCTCCTTCCAACTTTTGAGTAAAGCTTTTGTACACAGAGTAGAAAAACATAGAGCCAAGAAATGCATGCCTATCTAGGTAGCACCTTGCATTTCTGTAGCAGTTCTCACTGAGCTATCTCAGCAACAAATCCTTTTAATAACCCACAACAAGGATCTTTTATCTAATACAGATATCAGGAAAATCAGAATTAAAAGATATATTGTAATCAACCCCCATTCCATCAGTTTTCAAAATTAACCTTAAATGTGGATTTAACTAGGGCTCTGAAACATTTTGTTCTGGTTTTAATTTTGTATTCTGTATTTTCCAGGATTCTGACCATATTTATGTCACCAGTCATCAGAGGTTAATTGAGGTACCATGAATGGCCCCAGGCTCCCTCCATAGCCATCTCCACAGATATTTTCAAGCAGATGATGTACAGAACATGTGGGCTGCACAGCTCCCTAAACCAGTCTGTCCTTCTCCACTGACTGTAAATGTATTCCAAGAGAAGCAGGATCCTGACTTGGAAGCTTCATTTGTGTTCCTAAACTTAGGTGAGATGAATCTGAGCCTTTGTGCACATTCAGTGTAAGCTGCTTCCTGGCTTCGTTTATTCCAGACAGAATTTCATCCAAATTAGTTGTAAAACTCCAATTTTTGTAGGTGAATGTCAAACAAAGGCAGATTTTTAAAAAAGACCTGCATTTATTTGACTTCTTAGTCATGATGGAATTGCCATACACACAATTTGCTAGGCTTTTAAGTTATGCCCTCTAATAATTCCTAATTTTTCTCACTTAGGTCACATGGAACTCTCCTGTGCAAAAACTCCTTACATGCATATCCATCAAAAAGCCAGACAGCTAATTGCTCTGCTTTGACACACCAAATAAAGGGCTCCAAAGCATTATTATTCTATATTGTTTCAGGTACACAGAGAGGGTATTCTGAAAAAAAAAACCCCTAACAAACCAGAAGAAAAGCTGCTACCGTAATCAGGCATGATTGAAGGCATTTCCTGTATTTTGCTATCAACCCAGTTGTTTTTTCCATTACATACTTAGTGAACTTTAGTAAGGTCAAGACACCAGAGAAAAACAGGATCAGAATATCTTTAATCAACTAAAGTTGAGTATTTTAGTCTCTCGCTTTCAGTTGTTTAGCCCTGGATCTCATCTGACATCTCCAAATTTCTTAAATCACAGATACATAAACCAGGTCAGTCTGAATTTATGAATTCGCCTGTTGTTTTCAATGGCATTTAACTTGTTAGCCTTACACTTCCCCTAGCCTAAAGGTCAATCGACCTCATGCTGTGTAACAAGACCAATATTATTTTAATATGATATGAGTCCAAAAGGGGAGATGGGTTTTCATTCCCAATCACAATGCTGAGCAAAAAAACTTCCCTTGCTGGAAGCCTATCATTTCCACCACAGTGACTATTAAGATCAAGTGTAAGTTCTGAAATTACTATTAAATGAAAGTCAAAGCTGCAGCAGCATAGGTGAATTTAATCCAATCTTGTATATTGTCATCTCACTGTCACACTAAATGAAGATTATTTTAAAGTATATAGCCCCCTGTCCTGTGCTGTGACCCTATTATTTTTGGAGAGAAAAAGTCTTTATCCAGGAATGCCAGACAAAGTTTTTCTTGTTAGTGTAATACAAATGTCAACACCTGCCTCAGAAATGAGCAGCACCAAGCACATTGTTGACTGACTGAAGAAGGGAAAACCAGGCCGTGCTTAACACAGCAATTCTACAGAGAAAGCTTCTGATGCTTCCAGCCATATGCAACTAGTAAGGAAAGAGACCTCAGTAAGGGTGGTAGGTTACAACAAGAGGCTAGAGAAAAGAGACCTTCTCCCAGAGAAAAGGTGACCTCTCAAAGATGAGCACAGGCTCTTCTTTCACCAAAAAGATGACCAAAGGACTGAGAATCCTGCCATATGAAGAAAGGCTGAGAGAACTGTGCTGTTCAGCCTTCAGAAGAGAAGGCTCAGGGGAGACCTTATCACCGTGTTCCAGTATTTAAAAGGAACAAAGAAGTTAGATGCTCACTTTTCACAAGAAGTCACACGGAAAAAAAAGACCATACATTATTCCTGGAGAGATAGGGGATAGACACAAGAGGAAAACTTTTCTCAATGGGAAAAATCAGCCACTGAAATAATCTCCCTGGGAAGTGGTAGATGCCCCAGCACTGAAGACTCTTAAGATTCAGCCGGACAAGGTGCTGGGCCATCTTGTCTAGACTGTGCTTTTACCAAGAAAGTTTGTATCAGATGATCCTTGAGGTCCCCCTCCCACCTCATAAGCTATCATTCTGTGATTCCCAGCAGCTAGGAAGAAAACTTGTGTTTTGGTCCAGTTCGTTACCTAAATGAGAAGACCAGGCTGCCTGAACACTGGGATAAGACTAAGAGCAACCTTATTATCCACCTGCTGAACACAGATGCAAACAACGAAGGCTACTCAGTGCTAATATAGGTTCTCTTCTTAATTATGATAAGGGTGTTTATTAAAGAAAACTGATGAAAAGAAATTGCAATTTCTCAGGAAAGGAACCAGACCATCAACATACTCCAAGATGAGAACACACAGCAAAGATGAAGAGCTTGCAAAATATTACAGTCTGCTGGTAAAAGCACAGATCTTTTACATCCTCAATAATGCTTATTTTGTGCTTCTATCCAGAACAGAAAGATCCACTGTTAAATTCAGGGGAAAACAGAAAACAAGGCAATGTGGGAAACCCATTATTATAACTTGAATTGGTCTTCTTTTTCTTTCATTCCTTTGAACAAACTCTATATACACACTCTGCAAAATTTAAAGAAGATGTTAAAAAAAGAAAATATTTTAGTCTGGCAACCACAACACAGGACATACAATAAAGTGGCCAAACTCAAGTGACTGGGAGCATATCCTGAGGAAGCCATTAATGCACCAGCATGAGTGAACATTTCAGTGCCTTTTCTATACTAGCTAATGCCCTCTGCATTTTTATGAAGCCCAGAAAGTGTAAATGGGGAAGGGTTGCTGAAGATTTTTACATAAAATGTTTCTTTTTATAAAATAAACCAACTTATCAGAATCCTTTTCCCTATGTTCCCAAGGGTGTCCTTAGCAGGGAACAAACACAGCTCCCAGCAGTAAGTAGACTCCCGTTAAGCTCCGTATCATGTTTCCATGGAGAAAAATGCTTTCTTATTCAGAAAAGAAAAACTCTGCAGTGAACTTCTGTACAGACACTGATTTTTTCCAACCTCACTTTGGTCTTTTTATGGAAAGCATTTCCACAGAGTGGTGCCTGTAATATTACACAGAAAGGACTAAATAAGTTATATAGCATAAATGAAATGATGTAACACAGCAAGAACGTTGCTTCCAACAAAATGTTTACTTATATGGAATCACTAGAAGAAACATTTTAATAATTTTTGCTTCTATTCTGATTTCAGTAGCATAGTTCACATGCCTAAACATGTCTTTAACCTATCACGTGGTCTCAGCATGGGAAGAGTATGTAGGCTCTTCACTTAAAACCTTTTCTAACCCTGCTGTATTTATTGGGGATCAAAACAGCACCAGTCAACAGCAGTTTAACAGATTTCTGCAGAAATTCTTGTAAAAACTGTGAGTTAAATTTATTTTGTCTTCTAAACTTCTAAAAGCATTCTATTATACAGATAGATTTGTCTGTTTCAAAATTCTGTAGAGTTAACAATTTTCTATTATGTTTGATGGAAGATCACTGGAGTGGAGGGATTCTGGCAAAATTAAGAAGAGCATTATTTGTCCATAAAGTATGAAGAGGATGACAGAAAAAATGGGAGTTGCTTTCCCTTATATGTTGATCTATGCATAAAATAAATTCCTAATGCTGCTTCCAGACAGACATCATAGATGCTGATGGTTCAAAATCCAAATCATGCTTTGATATGTAATTAAAATGGGCTATGTTTGTTAATGCAGAGAATTATATACTTTTTTAAAATTACAATTGTGTAGCAAAATCAAATTACTTTTGCCCCCAACCTCTGCCAGAAAACTGCACAAACATTTCTAGACAATCTTTTCATGTGCAGGAAGTTTCAACTCCAGCATTGTTTCCAATGTAGCTGCTGCAGCCTTCCCCCACCTCCTCCAGAAAACGTGCTTGGGAACGCCACGTCGGCTGTAATGCCAACTTATAATGTCACCACTTAAAATCTACTTATACAAGGCACCCCACGATTTTTAATTAATATGAATGCAATGGAAAGATGACTCATGGGTTACTCACGTGAAGTAAAACATGGCATGACTTAGGAAATTTACAGGGTACTCTCTTTTGCCAACATCAAGGTTAGGAGAGTGCTGTAGAAATTTACCTTCAGCTGTGAAGACAGAGAGACTACCAAGAGAAGCTACCAAGTCCAGCCCAAATGCAAGAGAGAGGCAATTCTGAATAAAGATTAGGGAAGCTAAAATATGATTTTAATCTCTAACATTTGGTACTTACTGGGTAGTCACCGCAGGTAAATACTAACTTCAGTAGGATTATAATATTAACTGGTCACTGTAGGCTGTTCTTGAACAATTTTGTCAATGTGAAAAAAAAAAAAAAATTATCTTGGGCCTGAGGAATTATCTTTGTAACTTCTGCATGCCCAGCCTCTTCTGAGATCTGCTAACGAGACTCTATGTTCTGACAAGATCAGAAATTATCCCATAAAGCTCCCAGACAGTTATGTGGGCAAAGTCTAGCAAGAAACCAAATTATACAGCTTCTACATAAAGTTTAATTAAATTATAATGTACAATAAAGTCTCTTTGCATCCTTCTGACAGCCTTAAACTGAGCACACTGAGTACAATTTAATTCCATTGTAAAATTGCTTTTTTCCTTCTGGTGTCAGAAAGAGGTTTTACTGCAAATAAGAGTAATGATTTTTAAAGAAACAGTCTCTTATACACCAAATAGTGGCTTCTCTATACCCATGTCATGTCATAGTCACATTTACAACATATTTTTATTATGTATCATCACATTTTAAATTCCAGCTAAAAATGATGAACAAACGAATCTCTGAGAAAGATTATCAAAATGCTTTTCAAATAGAATGGGAGAGAAGTTGCAGAAGTTGTGCTGTATCTCTAAGATACATATATGAGATATTAAGAATATATCAGAATTGCCCAAACCTAAACAAATAAGAGTATTAGTTTATAGTCTCTGTAGCCAATTTATAGTATTGTTTAGTTAAGACCTGATAGCGTAACAAAATGCTAAAGGGCACCGTGATTCTCAACTCATTAAATGATGACACAAAATACTCCAATAGCAATGATACAGTTCCACCCTTTCCCCCTTTACTGCCCTCTAAGCCCCAGACACAAATCCTTCTACTGTCTTCCTACCCCCATAATTCTGCTGCTATAATTAGGCAAACATAACTGTGTTTGACTGCTTTTTAAATGGATTCTGTTACATAAGGTGTGTAAAAAACAAACCCCATTATTATGTGTCTTATGGGCACAATTTTTTTGTTTTATTATAATCTCTCTTGGATTGGATTTATACAGACAATTGTTTTGCCCTAACTAAGAGCACACATATCTGAGCCAGGAGACAAAAGTCTGTAGCGGTAATGAATTATATCAGATTTGTCATTGAACTATGTCTGGCTGTATAAGCTATAGCTCACTAGTACCAGTTAATGTTTTGTTGTTATTACTACACAGAGAATTTCCAGGATGCTGTTTCAAAATTTCTTCAAACCCTCTTGCTCATGGATAAAACAATGACTCAATCTGCAGATGTTTTAGAAATCATGGTGAAATCCTCTTCCTCTTGGGACATCCACAGAAGCCCCAAACTTCCGTCCTACTTTGTGTGCAAGCATACCACTAACTCTGATCTGGAGCTGACAAAATATCCTCTCCTTTTTTTTTTGTGAATTTTCAAAAGGTGAAAAGAGAACCTGCCTAAAAAACAGGGTTGTCCAAAGAGTTTCTCTTCCCTCTGCTTGGGACATTTCTCACTCAGTGTGTGCAGACATTAGTTTTCAGGGTTTTAGCAGAGGCAGCTTCAACAAGCTTGCAGTGGAGTGCCTTTAGCCTTGTGTGAGGCATCTGCTGCTGAGCTGCTCTCTGTTTTCTTCATGCACAGTCTGAGGATCCTTTTATGCTAGCAGATATTTAAAGACTTTCATATAAATGAGACTCAGAGCCTCTTGATAATAGTTATGGCCTCTCTGGATCCATTACAGATTATCAGCAAATGCACTGGCAGGCATTTGGTATGCCTTTTATAGCCTCAGTATACAGTACCATACATGCTGTCCTCTCACTGGTAGTTAAGTTTAGGCAGATATATACTCAAGCAGTTTTTTAAGTGCCAATTATTTTTGTTCTACAAGTACTCCATTAGAGCTCTTTCAGATTTATTGATGTTTGAAAGCTTTTAAATATCCATTACCCACTTAACTGACCATAGCAATTCCATCTGACTCATTATTTGTGTTAGAATATATCTAGGCATTTTTTTAAACGGGTCTTAGTAGACCATAGGATCTCCCTTGGAAACCCTGTAATAAATCAAGTAAATACTTGGTGAAGTGCTATAATGTTTATTTGTGACTACTTAATTTTACGCTTTATATTCCATGTTTTGAACACATGAAGTTCTTCTGTTCAGGTTATTAGTGACCAAGCTTTCTTTGGTTAATTTTTGTGGGTACTGCTTCTGTATTACTCAGTTTCATACCAAGATGCACCCATGCTGGCTGCTACATTGGCAATCTACTGTTGAAGCCAACCCATCCTCTCCTTCCCTTGAAGGGACAATCCCATGCTCTGGTACTGGAATACCTTGGGAAGAATACTTTTACAACTGCCACTGGCAAGAAGCGATGATCCATGGGGTGTGTACATTGTGAGAAGTGCTGCTTGGGCTTCTCATAAGCCTCTCTTCTCAAAAGTTGGATGTTACTGACAAAATTTTTTAAAATCTAAATTATTATACCCCCATAAGTGGTCTTGGGAGATCAAAATTCAAATTGGTGATGGGAATAAATTATCTGTCCCTGGAGCCATCCATCCTTGGGTATATAACAGTGCAGAAACCACACTATCTCCTGTCTTGATAGAAGCTGGCCTTGGCATCACTGCTATTCCTGCTTAGCCGTGCTCCACATCTGCCTCCTCCACATGTACTCAATGCTGCTGAGATGAAGACTCCTACTTACGATTATTTCTCCTACTGTCTGCTGCATGTTCAGGTTCTGTGACACACTGGCAGCCAAGGAGAGGGGCACACATTACTACTAGCACAGGAGGGGATTTATTACTGCTCTGGCCTTGTTACCCCTCACCTTTCTGCTCATTTTCAGCACTGTCAGGGCCACCATAGCCAGTTTGTTCCCCTTTCTGATTGCCTTGGTTAGACTGCACCTTGTCTGTCCAAGGTCTTTCTGATGTAATCCTACCACTATTTATGCTGGCAGCAGTAGAGACTTTGGTGCACTCCCCAAAGTGCTGGAGTTCTTACTGGCTGTATTTTCTCTGGTTTAGTTTGCTAGGCCTATTTAGTTAACCTCCTAGGGATCAACATTTTTTCTATCTTCTTTCATTTGAGTACAAGCTGTCAGCTAAACAGACATTTTGAAAGTTTTCAAAGGATTTAGTGATAACTCAAGTTATGTCAGATTTCAGATTGGCTAAATTCTCATTTGCCACTGCCTTTTGCAGTGTTAAGCAAAAGAACATATATGGTTTTTAGTAACAGTGGTTCTCAAACACGATGATTCGCTCTTTTAAAATAAACACATTGTCTATCTGAGAAGTCAAACCAAGGTCCCAAAATATTCAGGAAGCTGCACATATCAGGCATATGAACAGTCTCACAATCAAATACAGCCTTTGAGTTGTGATCTGCATGCAGGAATGTTTGCTGGAGCAGCGTCTAAGTGATAAGGTCTTATATAACAAGGAGGTGGATAAAAGAGGGGGTTGGAAGATGGGCAAAGAGAATAAATGTAAACCTTGAGCCAAAAGTAGCAAGGTTCTGGCCAAAAATAGGAGTTGTATGCAAATGTCTTTACTGAAGGGCATAATCCAAATTTTCTTTTAAGGTTGTTCAGCATTTTTGTCATCACTTAAAAAAAAAGAATCCCAGCCAAACAGAGTTCTTTACTTGTTTTCATGTAACATTTTGCACTACTTCCCAACTTCACAGCCCAGAAAGCCAATTGTATCCTGGGCTGCACCCAAAGCACCACGGGCAGCAGGTCAAGGGAGAGGATTTCGTCCCTTTACTCCCCTCTGGTGAGACCCCACCTGCAGTGCTGCATCCAAGTCTGGGGTCCTCAGCAGAGGGAAGACATTGACCTGTTGGAAAGAGCCCCCAGGAGGGCCACCCAGATGGTTAGAGGGATGGAGCACTCCCTTGTGCAGAAAGGCTGAGAGAATTGGGATTGTGCAGCCTGGAAAAGAGAAGGCTTTGGAATGACATGACTGTGGCTTTCCAGTACCTGAAGGGAGCCTACAAGAAATATGGAGGGAGACTATTTACAAGACCATGTAGTGTAGGGGGGAATGGCTTTAAACTGCCAGTATTTTTAGATCAGATATTAGGAAGAAATTCTTTATCACGAGGGCAGTGAGTCACTGGAATGGGTTGCCCCATGCAGCTGTGGATGCCTCATCCCTGGAAGTGCTCAAGGCCAGGTTGGATGGGGCTCTGGGCAACCTCGTATAGTGGGAGGTGTCCGTGCCCATGGCAGGGGCTTGAAACTAGATAATCTTCCAACCCTTCCAACCCAAGTTCCATTATTCAGTGATTCTTTGTTGAGAGAAGCATCTCAAGAGCACAACAAAATCTCTGCTAAAAGCCTATCACCTCAAAACCACGTTGTGCACTTCTCTGCATTACTACGAAACTTTGGCAGATGCATTCAATAGCATGCAAAAAGGCAAAGCCTCACCCTTAATCTGACATAGTTTCAACACCACTGCAACTGGGTTATAGAAATATTTTTCATTGTTTGAAGACAAACATGACTAAAGGGCACAGTAAAATTCAGTCCTAACTTTTGCCTGTTAGCAGGAGAATTACATGTTGGAAGCACCTTTAGATTTTTAATGCATTGTGAAACAGAAAGCATTCTCTTTCTTCTGTTAGAAAATTGTTTTCAGAGTATGATTTTGTTTGGAGCTGGTGAACATGATTCTGCAGAAACAGTGCTGTGTCTCAGCAGTTTAGGAAAACTATTGCATTTGTCCTGTATCAGTACAGTTCAGTTTCACATGTGCTGCAGTTCTACTGGATTTTTATTTTGTGTATGTTTCTCTGAGTTAAAATCTCCTTATCAAATGCAGAGAGATAGCACACATTTCTTCCTGTTATAAAATAAAGACACAAACATCAATCATCTAAAATCAGTGACATTCACCCAGAAATAAATACAAATATGTTCTGTAACATTTCACTGCTATTATCTGTTGAGAGGCACTGTTGCCCTTTCTACTGAGGGTACCGGAACACGGCTGCCCCCAGAGGAATGTAAACTTGGCATTAACCCTGGCAGATTCTCACTCCCTGCTCACTCTCATTTAACATTAACTCACTCCTATACTGTTATCAGAAGGTAAAGGTCATAGCTTTATTTACACAATACAGCACTATACAAACGGTCATTAAACAAGAAAATCTTGCACCAAATAAACATAAAGCAAAAAACAATGCTGACCTCTCTACCAAGAACTCCCCCTGGAAGTACCTTGTCATTCCCCAAATAAGGTCGATGGTGCTGGTCTATCCTTCTAAATATTAACTGCCCGGCACTGCCCCCCCACATACCCAACTCCCACGCAACAGCCAACTAAGGACTTTTCTGTGTTCCAAACCCAGGAGAAATTTAGAAAGCATTCTACTGTTGGCAAGACCATGTGGTTCATATCCTATTCCCACAGCCTTTACTCATCCTTCCACAGCTGGAAACCTTGTCAAAGGCTCTCCTATACGACAGAGCCTTTAGCACAATACATAAGCCGGGCAGATGGCAGGGTGGACTCCCTCGGTCCGAATGCCAGAAGCCTGGGAACCAGCCCTCCTTCCTGCTTCTCATCTCCCTCTGCTCCGCTCCTCTCCACCCCGGCCCACTGCCTTTTCCTGCGGGGAAGACATCCTGCTTATTTATGCATTTCATGACTGCTGGTCTGTCTGGATCCAGCAAGAAAAAGTGCAAAGAGGGCAGGAGGCCACTGACTAAAATCCCGTTGGAGCTCATGTTCAGTTTTGGAAACTAGACCGGGCAGAGTGGAGAGAGTGTGGACGTAGTCCAGGGCTCAAACCCAGCCAGGAGCACTGGTCAGGTGGCGTGGCTTGGGCAGCAGTCCCTGGAGACACTGGGACTCCAGACACACCTGCACAATTCACTCCTTGCTTCCTATTTTTACTGAAGGTGATGGAAATAGTTTGTTACTCACTTGGGCAAAAAGAAAACTGTAACTACTCTATAGCAGACTGCTGCAACAGGCAGTTTATGTGGAGAGGACCTCGTGTTCAGTATATTCCTGTGCTTAGGTGTGAATATGCCAGATGAGGGTACAAGGTCTTGGCCTCTTTCATGGATCATAGCTAAAGCATCAATTTAACCTTTAACTATTCCAAGTAACTATAAGACGATCTTTACATATCTAAGTCAAAATCTCCATGTCTAGTTCTGTTTAAAAAAAAATAGGGGGGAGGAGAATTTTATTTGGCTGCTGCCACTCAGAAATAACACAGTAAGGTAACTTGGGAGAATGATGACTTTTAACATGTTAACCACTGACCATGCAACATTTTCATCAGTGTAAATATAACTCCTCATTACTCTGCCAAGGTTGCACTGAATCACACAACCACCAATGAAGTCAGACTTTCTAAATAAATATTCTTATTTCACATAAAAACGCACTAATGAAAGTGCTTTTAATTTTAGGTAGTTCTTCTTTCTGAAACACTGCTGTGTGCTGCCCTGATAAACAGGAATGCTGGGAAAACTGATCATCCAGGGAAAAATTCAGTTAGCGTTCAAACAAGTTCTTAGGGTAGTTGTGTACGGAAAAAGCCCGGAGGTACCCAAGGATTGGCATCAGCATATTTACACCCACATTTGCTCAATTCAGTGTTAATAAATCCTTCATCACGACCAACACATTAATTACAGAGTGCAGAGAGCCTCAGAAGGCTCCAGCAAGTTACAGGCTGGGTTATTACTTCATATTGCTGAGGAAGATAATAACCCATAGTTATGAATAAGGACTCCATCATGACCAGGTGCTGCATGGTTTGAAGGCAACATCTCAGAGATCCTACATTTGAAAGCAAAAAATTTGATCCTACCTTAGTTGACCCAAAGCAGGTGACAATAATTTCCCAGTTAAGACATTTTTCATCTTTTCAGGTGAACTGAAATTGTGTACACACAGTTTCTTTCTTTTGTATTTCAGAGAGAGCACTTGAATGATTCTGGAGGATCACAGAGACCAAGCAACATGCAACTACTGAAACAATGCTTACGGCTCACAGTTATTTCCTAAATCACATATGAACAGGGAACACCATCATTTATGTTCGTGAAATGGTACCACATTCTGGCCTTCCTGCCTGGGGACACAACAGTTCTTTGTAGTTATTTCAGGCCAGAGCAGGTCACTTGTGTCACCTCACTTGAACTCCTACACTGAGAGCAGAGACAGCCACCCAGGTACTCCTGACTTCAGCCCAACAACTGCAAGCGAAACAAGAACATGCCACATTTACATGGATCTGCAGAAAGGGCACAGGAATGTTGAAAGTCAGTACATGAAGGGAGTACAGAACTGACAGTTTCTTAACACAGACAGTTTGTTGCATCTTCCCTATATGAGAATATATAATAATATATTTTATATGGACATAATATATATTAACATATTATGATAACTGACTTTAAATATACCAGATTCCAGGGGCAGGTGACACCGAACATAGTCCACAACCTTTCATCACCAAGTTCAAACTCCAGTCCAGCTCACAGGCAAAATCAAAATGAGATTCATAGTCTAGTCATTAATTCCTGAAGCTTGGATGCATTTTTTCAAAGTGGTGCAACTGCAATTGCATAACACAAACAAGGACAAGTGCCAGAAAATGGGATTGAAACTTCTCTAGTGTCTGATTGACTCTACTTGTATTATCAGGCCCCAGCCTGACATGTGCCTGAATAGTTGAATACCAGATGAGAGGGAAGGTGGCAGGGATAATGTAAATATTTTTATTAAGCTGTTGAAGTGTTTTTGACACAACAGTAACATCACACCTTTAAAAATGCCACACTGAAAATGATCCTAAGGTTTATCTATCATACAAGATGCATTCAGTAATGGGAATATCTTTATATATAAAAGTTGTGAGGTTCATCTTTCTTTCCAACATAAACTCAATAAACATAAGGAAGATATATGTAATTCCAATGAGAACACCAGTAATTGGACAAGTCTGGGAACAACTGTTGGGCCAGCTGCAAAGATGTGAACTCAGAAAATAATTTCTATTGCCAAACAGGGAGCTAGCTTTCTCTTTGAACCACAGGGGAAATGAGGATAAACTAGTTATTATAAAAGATGATCATTTAGTATCATCATAGCACTTTCTAAAAGCCTAACCAACAAGCCAAAGCATGAGCTAAAGCTAGTTATTTACTTCCAAAAATATAACTTTGTTTAGCTCCAAACAAGTACTTCCACATACAAGACTGAAAAAAGATCAGAAGGTATAGCAGGTATTTTGAAACCTACATTTCCATCAAACAGTTTATTTATATATTCCTCACTTTCCTTGAAGTAGTGCCCACACAAGCAGCATTTCCCGCTTTGGAGAATAACCATTAATTTCACACCACAATGTTTTTTCTAGAAATACAATTACACAGAAGACAAGTATTCGTTATTAAAATATCTGAAGGCATGTTAGGTAGTTATGACTGCTAGTTATTCAGGAGCAAAGGTTGTTTTATTTTCTTTTTTTCTTTCCCTTTTCTTTCCTTGTTTGCCAGCTAATAAGAGCTTTGGAGATGTAAAGGAGTGACTTGATCTCAATGCATTTTTAACATTGTAGGAAATAATGCAGTGAGGTATGGAATAATTAGGCTGAAACTGTTCTGTGCAAGACAAATATTCTTACATATGCTTGACATCAACAAATGCTTTCTCCCAGGGCCTGGCACATCGTGAATGAATTGTGACATTTTCGTATGATTAATTATTTTTAAATAATTTCTAACTTCTTCCTTCTACTTGTATTTTACAGCAGAACTGGGATGTACATTTTACAAGTATTTGAACTGCTAGTATCCCGCAGTTTGGAAAATGAATTATTCTTACAGACATAGCTATGTCAAGATCCAAAAGCCTATGTCAAAACAAAATACAACTGAATCTGTTCCTAATTTCTTCCTGTTGCTTTTAATAGTTTATGCTTTCATCCTACAACTCATGTTCTCTTGTGTCTTCTGCTATCCTACAACTCATGTTCTCTTGTGTCTTCTGCTCATACACTCAGCATAACCTGCCAATTCCAAGTTCAGTGCCATACTCTAGTGTGCATATCACACATGTCAGCACAGTGTCTGAATCAGAAGTTGTGAGTACACTGTGAAGTTTACGTTATGAAACATTTTTTGCCTCAGAATGACATTTCCCTTGTGATGGAAGCGTTCTGCCGATGAAGGCATAGGAAGAACACAGGCACATGAAGCAATTCAATGCCTCCAGCTAGGAGCCAACACACAGCAGAAGCTACATATAGAACAAGGGAAAAGAGGTAGGAAAGAAAGAGCAGAGAGAGAAGAGGATATGTGTTAAGGGATGGGAGCAGTGAAAGATGAGGGGATGAACGAATGCACATTCATATAAAGAAGGGAGATGTAATTTTATATTAATTCTTTCTTGCTGGTTCACAGGACTCAGTAAACTGACTGCTAATTACAGGGCGTCTACCTCCAGTTTCCAGGAGGAGTAAATTAGCCCAAGTATTTTATGGAAACAAATCCCCAAAATCCTTCACTTTTCAAAGTGCCAAGCTTGTCTGTTCCCCTTATGACAGATACTTATAAATTCGGAGGTTGCCACTTTCTATTATGTGAATGTACAAATACCTAGGTTTGGAAATAAATGCAGACAATGAATAGGAAATATGATATGGGCAGGAAAGGTAAGAAATGTGTTGGATCATCTGTGCTTGAAAACAAACCCATGTGAAGTGTCAGGGCCAAAAGTACAACCCAGTATGCAAACATCATACCAGCGCTAATAAAAGATGGAGATTAAGAGCTGCACCTAGCAAAGAGTTTTATAAAGAAAACTAACTTTTTGGTGAAAAGACTACTTTCAAAGAGATTTACGTTCCTCAGAAGCTGTGATGTTCTGCTGTTTGGTATGTGTCTGGAAAGGTGACACCTTTGAGAAGTTTCCCTTTGAATCCCTTTGTATGAGGGAAAGCCAATTGCTTCTAATGGAACTTACCACTCAACCCTGGTTACTAAACATTTAATGTTCCTTTCTCAATTTCTAGTACTCTTAAGACCTCCCTTTATATGAATCCAGGGATATGACAAATTCCACATCCTCATCTTGATGTTTCTACTCACAAAATTTTACACTACCTGCCCCTGAGATCACTACCTCAAATCAAAACAGATAACCTGAAAGAGGGGAGGAATATCAAGGGGGAAAACAGAGGTCAGCTAGATCTGAAGAACTCATAGTTTTTACTAGACAGGACAGATTTATATTACAAAACCTGTTAAGCACACTGCTTGTGAAAGCCTGAATTTATCGCAAGCAATAACAGGCTGCTAAAAACAAATAAAAACAGAGAGGAAGTGTGAAATGACAAGATAAAGGGTTTAATAAACACATTAACATCAGGGTGAAAATTTTCAAAGCAAATCCTTACTTTTAATAATAAAGCCTATCCCTAAATGCATTCTTCATCCCAGCATAACAATGTGCACTTTGTGTGTGTGTGTGTGCATGGGTGTTGAAGATTAGAGACTGGGGCCAGTGGGGGAGGTTCAAATAGATGCAGGGCACTTGAAAGCAAATCAGAATTGACTCCAAAGAACCACTTCCTGCTGGTGACTAAGCCTTCACCCAAACAGTCAAGAGGAAGGGGCATAAGCAAAGCATTGCAAACGACCATCCCGATTGTATCGGAGTGGAGACAACTAAGACAAACAAACTCAGGAAGTGACAGGGAGTTAGAAACCGAGAGGAAATCTATGGCACAGAGAGGAAAGTGAAGAGATTGCACCAATCCTCAGTAAGGTCACCTCTGGGTCGCACTGTGCCAAGCTTTTTCAAACCTACTTTATTTGGACTAGAACACAAAACTGGCACACACAGCTGGCGACTGCTGCAGAGGCTATTCAAATGTTAACATTCGCAATGATAAACAGCCAAAAAAAAGTTCTGTGTAAGCAAATTGGAACAAACAACTAATCTAAAACTGGTTGCTAAGAGATGAAGGATTTCAGCCAAAACCATCCCAAAGCCCCAAGAATACTTTATTTTTGATAAAAAAAAAAATACCTGTAGATGACGCCATGTTGGTGAAGGAACATGAGTGCTGACGTGACCTCTGCAGCATAGAAGCGGGATCGAGGCTCGTCGAATTTGCGTGAGCGCTGGATTTGAAACATTAGGTCTCCTCCATTTACATACTCCATGACGAAAAAGAGGCGGTCCTGAAATTAATTAAACAGTGCTATTTAGCTAATTTCTTTTAGTGACATAAAAGACTGTTTGAAGCTACACACTAAGTGACTGGAGCATTTACATCAAGAAATAAAAGAAACTAATGCTATGTTTCTGAAAAAGGAGAAAGCCAACAACCAAAATCCACCAAACCTAAAGAAAATGGGGTGAGTCTAAAAGTGAGAAATGAGAAAAAGGCAATCAAAATACTGTATTAAATAACATGCTTGCATAAACCTTCACAGATCAAAAAATGCATATGGAATTATAATCAATTTCAGATAAAATAGAGATACTTAAGTGATATTGTTTCTTTTATAATTTAACCATAATCATGAAAAGATAAGTCAATTTTGTTGACTACTGACAGGCTGCTGGGAAAATTTCAGTCTCCTTTCTTTACTTCCCTCTTACCAGTTACTTTGTCTGCAAAGCGTCTGCCCCAAATAATGGGAAAATTATTTAGAATTGTTAAGCTATAGAAACCAGTGCTGCTGATCTCAAATGCTTACATATGTTTTTTTAATTGCTTCAAACTCTCATAATGAAATAGGATTGTGTTATTAAAATATGTATCAGGTTCTTTTTATTTTCTTCTAATGCCGATCACTTCCCTTTGAAAGTTCAAGCTTTCAAACCTATTTCCATGATGGAGGACTAGAAACGAACTTTCCTTGAGAACAGCAGCTGAGATTCTCAGGTAGTCACACCATTAACCCAAAAGTTAAGCATGTGTTGAAATAGTCAGAACTGAAAATAACAGTAATCTAAACATGTGCTTGGCCTCTTGAACCATTTATTATCTAAACTGGCAATGCAGGTGAAGGCACAAGGAAAGAAATGACAAACACCCACTTGATATAATTTAGTCCCTATTTTTTTAAGTGTTTCTTACAAATTTTCATGTTTTTCCCTAGTCTGTACTGATATCCCTAAATCTTCAACTCCTTGCCCATTCACCCTTGGTGAATGACCACTCCACATTCTTTATTTCCTTATTGTTAATCATCTACAGCTATATGCACATGAGTTTAGTTAGAGGTGGAGGTAATCCTGTTGTGATGTGACACAGACAATTCTTTCCCTGCTCACATGATTCACAGGTGTGTGAGCATGGGGCTTCACCCCTCTGCAGCTCTGCTGTCACATTTCAGTTTGGCTCTAGTTCCTAGTGCCTGGTGTGGGTTGAAGAAAAGGAGAGAAGATGTGACATTGCTTTGGACGAGGAAAAATAACAGAAGATCAAAGTTAATTAACCTCCCCCAAGTGAATCCAAGCCTGCAGATTACATAGTTTATATATAAGAATCCCAAAATTCATAAATGTTTGTCATTTGTCCTTAATCATCTACTCTACGACTCAGATTCAGAGCACAGCACTTAAAAATACCCTTAAACTTAAGCATGTGCATTAATCCTCCTCATTAAGTGCCTAAATGTTATACTTATCAGGGATGCTTCCTGGAGGAGGCTAGAAATGTTTGTCTGACTTTTTGCTGATTACAGAAAGAGGATGCAGAAAAAACTTTGCGCCTTTCCTCCTGTATCTTGGGAACACAGAAACTGCCAGACTGGATGAATTTTGGAAAGCCAGGTGAACTGGCATTCTTGGTAAAACATTGCTAATGACTTTGGTACCTTTCCCAACATTTTTCTTACCATTCCCTAGGAAGGAAAATCTCCTGAAGAATAGCATCAAAGCTTCTGGCTGCATCATACACTCAAAAGAGCATGGATTCAGACCCATGCCTTTGTTCTTTTTGTAATGCTCAGTACTGCTGATATGAAATGTTGAAAATCACAGTGCAGACCTTCTAACACTATCATAGGGTTTAACTCTCACCCTCTTTGCTTCTTTAAGCAAAAGTATGGGTTCTCGTGCTGTCTGTCTGATTTATCTTTGGAACCAATAAGAATTTATAGCCTTGCTTTTAAAAGAAAATCTGATCGTTCTCAGATGGTCTCAGGATTTGAGAAGCTAGAGCTCAAGGATAACCTAACTACATTCAGTAGTTATAACCTAACACAATCAGTTTTGTGATTAAGTCAATCAAAAGCATAGCTGTACTGCTACCGGAATATAACATAAGAGGATACAACATCCCTAAGAAGATGTGGGCATTGTCCTTTGTTAGGCTTCTGACTGCTGCACCACAGAGTGAGCATCTCTGAAGAGCAGTTTCAAGCATCCCTTTGCAAGTCTTTGCCTAAGATTATCTAACAGTGGACAGATGGACACAGTTCAGTGTTTCAAGCACAAAACCCACAGGACTGCAGGCTGAGGAGAGCATGACTAACATTCAGCTAAATTAACTTCTCCTAACACTTGTTGAAATTGAACTTTCTTACATTGCTATTTTAACCTTTCTAAAGTCAACAGTGTGGACTTGAGTGGGACCAACAAGGAAAATGAAGCTGCAATTCCCATTCTCCTGAGTAGCCACACCCATTCCCCACACTGCTATCATTTTGCTGCAGCTTTATGACAAGTAGAGAACAAACGAGGCTGATGCGAAGTGATGGTGCTGTGCCTTACAGCTGTGACTCCCAAATGGTGACCCTTGACTTGTCATTGAGCTGGGAGCTGCTGCTCCCAATAGTGATAACACCAAAAAAAGCTGATTTACACAATTGTGTAGATGAGGGCCATTGTCAGGATGGATAAACATTGTTTTGTTCTCATATTAAATATTCTGTGTTTGATCCAAACAGAGCCAATGCTTTTTGTGACATTCACTAAATGCCTAATTGCTGATTATAAATGTCAGGAATTGTGTTTAGTTAAAGCTACAAGCTCTTTTATTGTAATCCAGTCTTTTTTAGGTCACTTACAACTTAACTACCTGAAAATTTAACCTGGATTCTTTAGCAGAGTATCTTGTCACCTGACAGTCTTAACAAAAGGTTTAGCAGTATTCCCTGAGCTGGACACTGAGACCTATCAATTATGTATGTATGTATGTATGTATGTATGTATCTATCTATCCATCTATCTATCCATCCTCTTTCATATCTTCCTTATTGTGCACACCTCATTCTCAATTTGAGAGGGTATTTCTGACAGATTCTGCAGCTTACTTGACAATCTCATCAAAAGTATACCTACTAAAAGCAGAATTAACACCTCAGTAATTGAATTTGCTCTGCTATTGAATTTTTCTGCTACACATCTATATTTCATGTCACTTTTCCAGCTTTTCTCAGTAAACATTTCAGTTTTCTAGTGAGAACTCCCAGGAAAGAAAAATGTTTTTAAAGTTCTGTTCTCTGTTTACAGTGAGTCTGGGAAAGCCCACTAGAGTGGAGTAAACAGCAAGATGCACAGCATGCACAAGCACAGCAGACCAGAATTTCAACATGAGAAGGTATCATCTTTTTTTGATGAAATATATTCAGTACGTATGGAAACTACTTTCTTAAAAGCACTCTCTGGTCTTTCTTTTAGGTCAGGACAATGATGTGATCAGCTGAGACTCATATTTACTTGAAAAGAAGATGCAAGAGAAGAGAGAATATTTTATGAATAGGAGCTGAGATTGGCAAGTCCATTTTTTTAAAAAATTTCCAACAACAGACACACTATTTTGATTTTTGCACTCAAACTTTTTTCCCTATCTTTCATCAAAGGTTAATGTTCAAAATATAGGTTCCCAACCCTCTGACTCCTTCCTTTCTGTCATAACGTGAGCACACACACAGAGTGACCCAATGAGACCTCCGAGTTCAGTGCAGCATGTGTAGACCTCCCACTAGGAGTGAAATAGCTGTATTATCCCTGATTATGTGTATCTTGCTACATCTACCACCAGGAGTTATTCAAATACTGAAATATGAAATTATAAAGTGAATACCCTTAAGAATTATACAGTAAGGGACAATGCAGCATTTACTCAGTTAAAAATGAGATATGAGGTATGACTTTATTATCAATTGTGTTCCAAGAGAAAATTCAATGGGTTTGGTTTGGAATTCATTATTTTTGAACTTTGTTTTTATAGCATTAGGAAAGTATGTTTTGATGAATAAAAGAAATGTAAAGCAGTCCTGGGAACTCTTTAATTATATAAACTGAAATAAAAGGCAAAATCACAAAGAAAGACATTACAGATTAATCCTCTCTTGTCAGATATAAAGAAAAAAAAATACTGCAAAGGAAGTTAATATGTTTTCTGAAGTAATTTGATTCTGTTTCAGGGTTTATTTTAGCCCTTAATCATACCTGCTTTTCCTTGAATTTCTCAAAAGATATGGTTGAATGAGAATACTTAAAATAAGAAATGGAAAGAAAAGCAGAGCAGAGTGCATGGGTAAGAGATTTTAAAAGAAAACTGGATATGAAATAAACAGGCCAGAAATCAAAACATAAGAAGTTAACTCTGTATTTCTGTAGGATTTTTATGACCATAAATGTAACTTCTATATTGGAATGCATAACACCTGTCTTAATATCTCTATGATTCAAGTCTCACCTCTCAACCTTCTTAATTGAGAGTGTCTGGCATGCTTTGTGTCATCAAAACTGGACACCAAAAGCAACCTTAGTCTTTGTCCTCAGCACTGTATGGAGAAGTAGGCTTACCAGTCAAACTAGAAACCTTGTTTCATCTCTCTCATTCCACTCCTTTAATTTTGTCTCAGTTTAATTTTTCATCCTTCTTGACATTCGAAATAGCCACCCCTTGGTCTATGGTAAATCCTTTATTGTGTTGTACTTCACACTTTATTGTGATTATTGCCATTCTCAGATTTTTTTTTTTATTTATAGATATTTTTGTTTCTATATAAGTATTAGGTGCACTCCCTGCCACTTTATATTTGCTTGGGTTTAGATGTCGCAAATTTCACTGGATAGAGGTTCTTTTTTTTCTTTTGGAATAATGTACATGTTTTTAATTGGGAAAAGAAGGGGAGATTTCCAGAAGCATCAATAGCAATAAAATCTAAGGACATAACAGATTCAATCCAGCTCCTCTTTGTGGAGGTGTGATTAATGACCAAAGCTTCCCACTAGTAAGATCCAGATAATCTTGCCAATCAGTTCTGATTTAACAGATGACACTATGCAGTCTATTAGTTGTTTAGATGTGGAATAATACCATTGTTAAGGAACAAGCTTCTATGTAAACCCTGTATGAAAGGTTAGACATGGAAAGACTTTGATGTATTGTTTACATTACATGTGTAGATCTTAAAAGACTTTTAAAAAATTGTTATCAGTCATTAACTCATCTGTCCTTTGTTTTTTTTCCAATTAAAATCTCATTAACATTAAATTGCAGTCCAAACACAATCCACTGATGGACATAAAACCATGCACAATTATCACTTCAATCTGAAGAATACAGACTTTTTTTCCTTTCTAAAGAGTCCTAACAGCTGGGGGATCCAATATGCAGTTCGACACAGCCTCATTGCTGAAACATTACAAAACAAAAATAAATCTGCATCTGTCTCCCTGTTTCAAAACTAAGATGTGCATCCATGGCACAAGTCTGAGAACAAATCTTTTCACTACTGTTTTTTGTCCCCCAGTTCAACTCTTACAATACATAAAATCATTCAGAAAAGGCAGTGAACATGGACTCAAGCAAAACTCACAATTGATAAATCTTAGCAGCCTACTCCAACAACCATTTTTTTCTTCATTTATGTTTTCATACAAATGGCTATGAATAAATTCTTCCTGATTCTCATTAGTTCCCTAAACTAAGTTCTTTGTATGAATACAGATTTTTCCTCCCAAATTCAGAAAGTTGAGCTTGAATTACATTTCTTCAGAAGCCTCTGAAAGTATCAAGGAAACGAATATGTGTATCAAATACAGATAAATGTAAATGTAAAATAGTTCACATTCTAGTAGAGTACTGTCACATAATGGAATATGTTTAGCCACTGAACTTGCTGCAAAACAAAAGTAAAAGACATAATTGTTATTGCTCAAGAAGTCAGGTAAATGTATCCCCTTGGTATGCTCTGTAAGATGATATTTTATTCATGTCATGCATGTATGGAATTCTTCTTCAACTAATACAAAACTGTGATTACGTAACTCTATTTAAACAGGATGCTCAAACTGTTTGTTTAAAGCTACCTAAAACTACAGCAACTGTCCCACCCCTCAGAACTTAAATAAACATTTCCTGCTTGTGATGGAAATTGCACAGGCATACTGTACACAAAACTATGTGCAAACCTTCACCACCCTGAGATGAAGACTAAGCAGGATGGCAGATTCATGTTCCACAATCCCAACATTAGGAGGGACAAATATAAATCCAAGAGAAAAAACAGGTACAGCACTAAAGAAAACAACAAGAAGCTCTCTCCTGTTCTTGTGATTCCTTTTTGAAGTTCACAGTAACAATCTCCAACAGGACACTATAACATGTGATCTGTCTCTGATTTCAGTGTTTATACTTGGGGCTAATTGTGTTGTTTTTCCTGTTTTGTACCAGAGCTTTCAAAGAGTTCCAAATAAGAAGGGAACAATTTCTACGAATCCCATATTTCTTAGAATAAATGACCTGTACATAGGAACTGCTATCTTAAATTTCACATGAGATATCTGCAACTTTCACTTAACACAAAATGCACATGTTCAGATTTTGTATTAGAGGATTTTTTTGTCGAGTGGACACTCCAAATTTCTCTCAAGCAAGTGGATACTATTATAGTTAGGGCTTATTGCTCAGTTTTCTCAGCTTTGCGCAGTATTTAATTTCAAATTCATTTTTTTGCCCTTGAAAGAATCGCCTCAAAGTTAAAACACAGACCAGAGAGAATCAGAGAACCACACAAAACTGGATAAAGAAGTCTTGCAAGGTCATCTAGCCTATCCCACAGCTGACAGGCAGGATCAGCTGTACCTAACCCAAGGGGAACTAACCTCCTCAATGCTGCAAGGCAGTCTCTGGACACTATAAGCCAGAGATCTAGATCTGTGAACCTGGACAGCCCTGCTGAGTGGACTCAATTTGGCCCACAAAGACCAAGAAGCAGGAGCCTCTGCTCTTCTGGTCTGCCAGAGGGCAAATGGGTTTGCCTGCACTCCAATGCAGCGGAGTCTCATTTCTGCCAGAAATGCCCTGCTCCCTTCTCAGTCCCCTTGTCAGCAGCAAAAGCCATTAGTGAATAGTATTGCTTGAACATATTCTGCCTCACAGGTAGGAAAATTGTATCAGTTACTGAAAAGAAACTGATCTTCTCCTAAATATCACCACTGATAAGCACTCCTTCACCTCCTCGGGCAGTCTGTTTCAGTACTTATAGAAGATACCACTGGGAAATCTTTCACTGCTGCAAATCATTTGCCTTACTTCTTATTCTATCCTTACTCAAAGAATCAATTCCCTAGCTGTGCTGGAAGTTATAGAATACCTTCAGAGAAACAATTCTGTGCTTTCCACCCTTGTTTCTTATAAAAAGAACCAGTTACTAGTTTTTCTTGATTTTACAAGATTGATTACAGAATATTTCTATTCTGTTTGTAGAGACCTCAGATATGTCAGTTGAGAGCCTGTGGCAAAAAAACCACTTTTAAAGTCTTGAGAATGGTTTCAAATATAGCTGGCCTTTTTTGAGGCACTCAAAAATCCCTCTCTACCCCATCACGTCATACCATGTGAACGGACAGAAAAAGCTACAAATCAAATGCAATTAGTTTTCAAACAGTGCTTTCAGAATCAGTATGGAGATTCCCAAATGCTTTACAGTTTATTATTTTAAAGTCTGGCCTTGCAGCATTTACTCAGCTGTAATGCAAGTTGCTTGAAAGGGGTTTTCAAGCAAGATGTTTGACTGAGATCTCTGTATGTCATAAAAGGGTCCTGGTTTGTCACTTTTGTCATGGGAGATTTGTGTTGCCCCCCTATGGAATATGAATGGATACTGGAACAAAATTGGGTTCTTACCATGTTTTTCATGCCCATAACACAACCCATAGTACTATTCAAGGAAAATGTAGCTAGTATTATGTATCTTGAGATAAATTGGCTGGCTACTGTAGGGTGCCTTAGTATGTGCAAGCAGTAGGCCACAGAACCATGGAAGTAAAAAGTTAATGACTCAAAGCAGGAAATGATACCTACGACCTCATGGACATCATCTATTCTTTGCAAAAAGTTATATGGATCATTAAATTTTACCTAGACTGGCACTCAAGAAGAAAGTTTTATTTAATGGCAGTTCCAAAGACATATCCAGCAATACTCTAAAACTCTCCAGAGTGAAGAGAAGCCAGCCTGTCCCAAATTCATAGAGAGTGAAAAAAGTGCCATTTGTTTATCACCTCAGCACTAATACTTCTAGAAAAGTTTAGCTGATTCTTTAAATTATTGAAAGACTCTAATCCCATATTACTGTGGCAAGCAAAATTCATTGACATTGACATCACTTATGAAACGTACCATAAATGCTGGAATATGAGAATATGAGAAATATGAGAAAGCATGGCTATCAATAAAATCTATACCCTACATTCTGCAACCAGCAATCATATATAGCTCAGAATAACAGATTAATGTTACCTCCCTCACACAGATCTTTTTCCTGTGCAATTTATGAACACCCGATTTTGAATACAGCCTTCCTACTGTTTTTGCAGATAATGAAGTTTGTCAGATTACTATCTGGACCAAATTTACTATGCACTGGATTATCTGGTGTATCTAGTAAAAAGAAAACATCATCCAAAATTTAATTAATCCTGTTCTTTAAAAAAGATGAAATTTAGAGTAATTCAATGTAGCACAGAAACAACAGGTGGAGAGTTGTCAGTCTGCTCTCCTCTCATTTTACTCACTGAGAATATGACATAAAATTCTAGCTCTGAGTTGCCTGAATAGACAAAAATTTCATATTAAGACACTAAAATATTATCATGTAAGTGAAAAGATGTTAAATTTTTTACCCCCTTCCTGCTTTAAATTAAGAACTGAAATTTTGAGTTTTGTTCTTCTTGGTCACTGATGGATATTATACCTCCTCCCCATATGAATGTTTTATATGTGACTAATACAATATAATATAATATAATATAATATAATATCTAATTTACTAACACAGTATCTACAGGGCTTAGGGGTGAGATTCTCTAGCTCAAATGGGGTTCAGATCAGGATCAAATTTTTAATGCTGTAATAAGTGGAATTTATTAGCCAAGGGCATGTAATGAAAATGCTGAACAAATTATGTGCATTTGCATTTCATCAACTCAATCCCCTAGCTTCCAATCTTAGGCATGAACTGAAACAAAAAGACTTCTAAATTTGGCAAAATCCTCAACCCCAAATTATCCTGGAGGGATATGTGTTGTGTTGTCACTGGATTTTTCTGGGAGCTGGGGCAAACCTTTCAGTGTGCCCCCAGCTGCAGTGTTGGTAGCCATGAGCTCCAGGGTGAGCTCAGGGAAGGAGCAGTCCCTGGGGAGCAACCCTGCTCCCTGCCTGCCCCCTGAAATCTCAAGCTCCAAGAGCAAGGACCCCAGAAATGTCCCAGCTGGTGTAATTCGGTTCTTGCGCCCTTCCTCTCATATAAGGGAGAAACACAACTGGAATCCTCTGCAGAAATGGCGTGTTTTGTAGCTCCAGTCACTTCAAAAGGGGTATCAAGTAGGAAAAGCTTCTCAGGCCATTTCCCTAATACCTTCATTTGATGACAGATAAGCTGAGAAAAGCGCCTTTTATGAAATTCTTTGATCTCATCTTCTTTTGGTGTTGTTTGGAAAAAAGAACTGTTCTGGTGAGATAATTTTAAAGACCTCTCATTTAATGGCCTGATGCACATGGCAGAAAATTATATCAAGCCTGTGTAAATGTCATTATGCAGAAAATGTTACAATGTGCAGGCAGCTATTAATATTCCTTTGTTCTGATTCTTATAGGAAAAATATAAACACTGTCTTCCAAATAGAACTAACTTTAAAGTTTTTGAAGGTACCTAAGAATTTCTAAGAACAACTTTTAACCTGTTTATATTCTACCAAGGAGCTTAGATAGAGATGGCACATGTCACAGGTGTCTCCTCAGCCCCTAGGCTGGCTCCAGTACCTTCCTTGTCTTTGCAATTCCTATTTTCTTACACTGTTTGCACATCTAGTTTATGTCTTTGAGCACACAGGGAAACAGATGCTACAAAGGTAACAGGGAACACTCTGGGGAGTACAGCCAGTTGGTCAGCAGCAGATATATATTAGAAGGAAGAGGAACCTAGTTAAGGAAGATAATGAAAACAACAGGACGAAATACTCATCTGGCAATGAGTTTCTCAGAAATTATCCAGTATTGCAAGAAAACCCCAACCAGAAGTAATCAGCTGAGTGGGCAAGTTTGTGTATCACAGTCATGATACGCTGACAACAGAGCTCTTTGTTCTGGGAACGCAATCAGCTGATTGGAAGGCAGAAGTCGTCTTCTCAGATTTATGCAGCCACCAGTTGTGATGCTGGATCTACAATGACTTTACCAATGAGTTACTTTTATACAAGCTATCAAAAGCTGTCTGTTGAGAAATGACTTCTAGTCACGTATTCAGGATCAGGCAAACTGAACCAAAATAGGTGGACTACAGCAGAAATACACGAGGGTATTTTATATTTAAGTTTCTCAGTTTACATTTTCAGATTTTGTTAGAAAAGAAAGCATAAATGTATAGGTATTTCTTCTCTCCCCATGCAGGAGCAAATTCTTGCCATTGCACCAGAGTGTAAAAGAATTTTCTTGCATAACAGAATTTAGTGTTACTTTATAATTTACTTTAGCACTGAGAAAACCTGCTCCTTTTTTCAGCTCAGAACTCTACTTGCCCATGAACACTGCAGAACACATTGGACACTGTAGAGAGAAAGAATGCAAAGCAAAGAGGTACGAAAAGTTATTCAAACATTTGATATGTTTTCCTGTAAGTTAACTTGCCTAATTGGAGCTCGATTTGAACAATAGTGCATTTATTAATAAAGAAGTAAACCAGAATTCTCCAAAAACTTTCAAACTTCTTTTCCTGTAATGTGGGAACGAGGATTAGAAAACCTGAGCTGCAGCAGGGCCGACTTCTTTGCATACTGCCTAGATATCCCATTTATGATGCTCTATGTGTTACAGAGACATTTGCTACCGATATTCTTTAGTGTTTTTAAATTGTTATTTCTGCCTAAGTAGAAAAAGAGATATGGTGAAAAGACTGGTTCTTCCTCCATAGATAATTTATTTTTTTTCCTGAAAAAGAGTAACCAAATGAAACTAGGAAAATTAATTATGGGCAGTAAAGAGAGGGCTTTTACTAATTTTGCAGTACAAGCTTCTTATTCTAATAATTTCACAGACTGTAAAAGTCATTCATCATTAATGTTTCCATCAGAGTGCCCCTTTGCATGTTACTCATACCTCCTTACTCTTACAACCAACTCAATCACTTTGCACTAAGGAAAAAACCCCATCATTATTCACCAATGCACTTAGAAGAACACAGTATTTTGTATTCAGCAATTTTACGCAAGTCAGAGCACAATAAAACATTCTCTGGCCTTGTTTTAGGACTTGATTTTCTAACTTTTGTACATTAGACCAGGCCACTGAGTCCTACAGGACGCCTTGTGAGATTAAGTGCTAAGGAATTGACTTATACTTTTAGAAAGTTTGTGATGGGGGAGGACAGGGAATCCTGTGCTCCTTTCAAAAGAAGGAGATGAATGAAGTCTTTGGCAACATAAAGATACTCAGTACCAGAGAAACAGCTCTTCTGTATTATGTGAAGTGTTTCAGTAATGTTCCCACGTACTTAAAAACGAAGGTCAGCCAGTGACAACAGTTGGTTCTAGCTTGACAACACAGCAAGAAACTTCTATTGCACTGCGATCATCCAGATGGAAAATTTATATGAGATACTGTCATATCAGTTCACAAACTATGCCCTGGATGCCAGAAATAACTAAAAGTCTAGAGTTTACTTGAACATGTTGTTCTGAATAGAAAAAGTAGTTACATTTGTACTAACAAAACCTTCCTGAGGATTTTAAATTCCTTAAAATGAGACATTAGCATTGAGTAACTGTCTCCGCTCACAGGAAAAAAAGCCCAGCAGAGTTTGTTTTGCTGTTTTTACCAAATAAACTTTCTTTTTGGGAACTTGACTAAGCCAAAACAAAATAATTATGACAGCAAAAATGAGGGTGTTGATTTTCTGATGTAAGTTAAGAGATGTTTCCATTCAGAAATGTCTAATTCCAGATTTTTATGCAGGATCCCTCTTTTCTTACAGGTATTGACTCATAGTACTCTGACAGGCACATTAATATGCTGATGTTTATTTCCTCAAACTCAAGCTCAGTCCTTCACACTGGACATATTTTAAAAAATATTAATCTCAAATATATGTTACTGTTAATTGTCGTAAAATGCCATAGCAAGACCAAATGAAAGACCAACTTTCTGCTGATACTGCACTTAGTAATACAGACTGAAAGCTTCTCTGCA
Source organism: Vireo altiloquus (assembly GCA_013396875.1). Taxonomy (NCBI): domain Eukaryota; kingdom Metazoa; phylum Chordata; class Aves; order Passeriformes; family Vireonidae; genus Vireo; species Vireo altiloquus. Next base: position 1,637,739 of record VZRF01011711.1, read on the forward strand.
CCTGTACTTGGTATATGCCAATAAGGGATAGAACTAGGATGTACAGGGAGAAATAGCAGGACAAATAGACAAAGAAACATTAGAAAAAGTGTTTGCAGGGTATCTTCTCCCTAATCTGAGTGACTTGCAGCCTTTGCTGAGTGCTGCAACCACTGATGAAGCCTCAGGAATCAACTTCCTTTACTAAGCTCCAGGAGTGCATTTTATACCTGCCTTTCTACAGATGCCCAGCTCATTTCCCACTGAGCAAGCTTCAGTGCATTGACTGCAGCAACAGAAAAAGAGATGCTCATCCACACTTTGGGAAGTGCATCCTTCGATGAGATGGGATAACGCAAAGCTATCACTGAATCAGGCCATTTGGGAAGACAGAGACTAAAAGTTCCTAACTTCATGACTGGTGCAAGGCCAGACACATAACTATCCTCTCTTTGCCTCCTCATGCATCACCTTTCTTATTCCTAGCCTGTCCCAGGTAACTGTTAACGTAAGTTTCATTAAACAGTGATAATAGATCATTGTTTCTCAAGTTTTTCAGTGCTCCTCCTGAAACCTTGCCATGGAAACATGACAACATCAAAATTCCCTTGTCATGGGGAGATGAAGGTCAGCCTGAAGAGCAGCTCAGAGACAGCGCTTCTATGCTGTGTAAATGTTCTGAGCAAATCCCTGTGCAGCCTCTGTTGCTAAGCAGAAACCAGATAACCTGCTCTGCCATGGAGCAGCTGCCAGAGAGGGAAACTTAACCTCCTTATGCTCTCTCCTGTGCTTCTTGCACACACCACTACTCCACCCACAGACTCGGTGTTTCATGCTCTGATTTGATCTCATGCATGAGAAAACCACACAACAAAAAAGGAGAATGAAATTATGACAATGAATAAAGACTGAAAAAGTTAACATTAAACATGATTAATACAAATTCAAATAGATATGTCTCCTTCAAAATAACTAATACACGGACAGCTTCTCGTATTCATTCAGAAAATTCATTCAGAAAATGGAAAGAGACCAAAATATAGAGTGCTACCACATGAACTGATACAAAGAGATGGGGACCATGACAGACTTCCTCAGTAAAGGACCCTTGGCTAAGCTGAGCTCTCTCATCCTCTGTAGCCTCAAATGTAGCATTTATATCCTCCTTCCACTTACAAAATTGCTCATGATAGAGCTCAGGGCCCTGAGGGCACTGCCAGGTCCCAGTGGCCCTGTCCAGTCTTCCCTGGGGAGGGACAAGCTCTTAACACTGCCCATGGGAGCTGCCTTTTGGACCAGCTGAGGGCTGTAGGTGTAGACCCTTGGCCCTGTTTCATCCCCTCACCCTGCTGGGGGCTGTCAGGGGACACCCTGACCAACAAACAGCTCTGCTTTTCACATCTGGACCCTGTAGTAGGTCTGCACTGACTGGTGAGCATGGCCTGTGCTGGGTCACTCTCAGCCCCTGGTGCTCAGGCAGCTCTTACTCTCACTGACAGTGTGTATCCATTTCTAAAGGTATGAACAATTTTAAACCAATGGTGATTAAATTTATACCCTCAAAAGAAGGCAATTAATGTTGGTACAATATGATGCCCATGAATTTCAGGTACAGGAGGATTTTTTCTCTGAAGCACAGGTGGTCCCCTGTATGGCTTACTCACTAGCCAAGCTGCTTCTGGGAAAGACAGTGGAGGGATAGATAAATTACTGTGTTGATGGCAAGTCCCTTTGAGGTTACAGCTGAGAACTTTGGTCTGGATTGAGTAAGGCTGGAGTCCCCCTAAGACTCAGTAAAGTATTAGTAGCTTTCAAAAACAGGTTGGCAGTTTCCACTGAAGCAAAGAGCAGGGACACACAGCAAGAAATGCCATGAGGACATGACCAAGAGTCACTGACCTCTGACTTGGGTAAAGCTTTTGTGAGAGCAGATTTGCACCTGCTGCTGGGATCAGTGTATGTATGAAGGCTTTGGGTTGCATATATTCACTGGGCAACTTCAGCTCACACCGAAGCATGGTTAATTGAAAACATCAGTCCTGGTAATACATGCTTGTATGTGGAAATGATTGCACCTTTTGAATATACATTTGTTTTATTGATGAGGTCTCCAAATTGAGTTAAGTTTGCTAGCTGCTCAATGAATTTCTAGCTTCCCTTGGAGGAAAAGTCTTTTGATACACAGCAAACACAGACTTCAACTTATCTACTGTGTCTATAGTCTTTTTAAATTATCTAGAAAACTGCTTCTTTGATTTGTTCTTTAGCTGGTTAAAGGTTAAAAAGCTTTAAAGAACACAGCATTTATTGCAACATCAAAGATGATTACAGAATAGCCTGGCAGTTTACTTCTCTGCAGAATACCCATAAAAAAGAAAGATGTGTGCATCAGGAATTTGCAGAATGAGTTGCACTATAAGATAAACTGAAAAAGGAATGTGTATGTGCATGAATACAGTAAAGTTCCTATTTTGACATTTACAGAAATAGCTTAAGCAGTACCACGTGTTTTATAAATCTAGAAGGAAAGATGTTTTTAAAAAATACTTAAAGAGATGACAGAATGGATCCAAGTCAGAAAAGTTTCATTCCAGGTTAAATAGAAGATGCAACATGCTTCAAATCCCATGAGAGAGAAATTACAAGGTGGAAACATTCAATTTACACTAGACTCTTGCTATTTCTACCATCACAAATTTTTCAGCCATCTGGTGCCATGCAACCAAACAGTTGGGGCAAATTAACCTCAGAACCTGTCTGTGGTTCATAAAGTTTACAAACATACCCTGCTCAACAATTTCAGTAAATAATAAAGTCCCCTCAAAACTACTTTTTATTTATTCATCTCAAAGAAACTAAATGTAAACTTGTGTTAGGTAAACTCCAGTTCACTCCAAAGGTAAGTTGCAGTAATGTGTGCGGGACTCCTAGAGTAGAAAGTCCACTGCACAAAGGAGTGTTACAACACGAGGGAGATCAAAATCATCACAAAGATGGTGAATGAGATGAATGTGGAACTGCTATTTATCAAATCCTCAATATTAGCACTGGGACATTTTTAAACAGTAAAATAGGTGAAAAAAGTGTTTCTTCATAGGACTTTGCTGCTGTAGTTGTGGAGGCAGACTGTACCAGCTACTCCAAGTACAAATTAGAAACATTTATGGACAACAGACACATAAGCAGATACTAAAAGGAATAAGGCAGACTAGTCCCTTTTAACATCCTTCTACAACTCGGGGTGCTAGTGGAGTATGAAGGGAATAGACTGCAGAGAGCAGCACTTACATGCCCCTTCTAAATAACCTCTTTTATTGTGTCGTGTCAGTAGCAACAAAATGGATTAGATAGACCACTGATCTTACTTGGTAGGATGCTTTTTAGTCTAAAAAGTTGCAAAAAAAGATGTGATTTATATACATATAAAAAGACATTCAGAAAATGGAATTTTTAAAATGATCATTATCTTAGCAAAGGCAGCAATGTACCTGAAGAGTAACTGTACTAGTATAATAATTATTTTAACAGAATCTGAAGAAGGATTTAAATTATGACTGCAGCAGCTTGAAAGAAGAATGACAGCCTAAAATGTAAAGGTCATGTTTATTCTGGAAAAAAGACAGAAGATTACCTTGCTTTGAGCTGTCAGCTCTGAAAATTTTTCATTTAGGATTCATGAAATAATATCAATGTGTGAAAATATTAAAGAGAAAAGAATGAACAAGAGTTGTGTGTATCAAGCCTTCAAACTGTGTAAAAGAATTTCAAAGCCTTTTCCTCTCCATCTATCAATGAACTGTGACATCTGCTAATGTGCAACAATTCAGATCAAATGTAAAAACACAGTGAAAAAAACTCCACTGATCAACCACAAGCTTTCATTGAAAGCCTGTGCTTTCAAGAATGTAGTGGGATAATAATAATAAAAAAATCTCTTTTAGAAAACCATGTTGTGAATAAAGCTTATTATTGTTTCAAGCCTCCAATCAGATTGATTTATAAACCCTGCACTGATTGAAATGACTAGATTTGACTGCACAATGGGACCTAATATTTTTACTGTCTCTTTTCCCTGCACATATTTTCTGATCGCACTGGAATCCTAGGAACAAAGCCAGGGATGTACACCTAGGTATAGAGTGATTTCAATCTGTAGGTATAGATTGATTTCAATCTGTAGGTTGAAACTAAAAAACAAACCTCCCCTGAAAACCAAAGTCAACCAAAGCCAACCAACCAACAAAAAAAAAAACCATGAGAAAATCCAGTTTACAAAAAAAAAAACCCAAATCAAACAAAACCAATTAGTCTTTCGAAGTACAGGTATTTACATCAATGGGAATTTTACACAGATTCATATGATGTATTAAAACATTTGGGTTGTACAAGATTATCCTTCTAAGAGAATACTTGACACTGAAAATGACAGGAATATTTTAAAGTAATTTCAGAAATAAAGCAAAATCACCTTTATTTCTGAAGTATTTTGTGAAATACATGCATTTTGCTTTTCTAACATGGGATCACATTTAACTTATTGTTTGATGAAAAAAAGTTGACACTAATTCACAAAAAATGTTTCCATTCCCACATAAGGTGGGCTTTTTTTTCATACTAACTTTGAAGCCAAACGAAACATATTTCTATGTCTACAGGAATAAAACAATAAAATTATTTCAGCTGCTGGAGTTCAGGAAGTAAAACAAAAACACAATGCCAGAGCAAGAAAGAAAACTCCTAGCTTTCCATATTTTTTCTTTTTTCCCTCTCCACATTTATTACCCTGCTGCTAGAAACAGCTATTTCTACCTATTACTTAGCTAGAAACAGACCTTCATTACTATTTAACAAGTTATTTTTTAGGATGATTTTGCTTTGGTAGCTTCAAAGTGCTTTCTGGTCCAATCATTCTGGTCATGTTCTGATGAGTGTGAAGCAAGTCTGGGAGCAAGCACATAGACAGCACTTAGGGATGTGTATATTCTGAGGGTATGTGCAGTGGTTTACATGTTGCATTAGTGTTGGAATTCTACACCATATGAAGAAATTTTAAAAGTACTTCAAGAGCACAGCAGCAGGAAAGGTCTTCCCTGCCTGGCAAGTCTAATCAAATGACACCCTTTGCAGCAAAGCCACCATCAGGATGAGGATGGTCCCTCCATCCAAAGCAGGAAATAATTCCTTTATTTGAATATCATTTAAAGCACCATTTTTATGTCCTGTCTAGCTAGAAGTTTAATGAATAATTTATTACTACTGTAGAACCTTTTAAAGACTTTTCATTTTCCAAGTCCTTTTCTTTTTTGAATCAGTGCACCACTGGGGTGAATTTTCATTTTAGTGTTAAAGTTACCAAGGAATCAGAATCAACACAATCAGCAGGCTCTTTTGCACTTCTCATATTATCCTTACTGGTGAGCCAGCAGCTTACTGTCTCACTCTTATTGTCTTACCAAGACAATAGTGACAAAACAACTGCTTTTACTGAACATTTTAAACTTTCAATTCCACAAACTCCACATCAATAAACTGTAAAAACTGCAAAGCACTTGATTTTGACCAAATGTCAAAAATATAATGCTCCACAGGCAACTGAAAGCAGATGCCCCTCTCTTCCAGCCACCAAACTTTAGTTAAATCCACCCTGCCAGAAAAAGAGTCTAAGTGTAATATCAAAGGTTTCCCCAAGAGCCCTAAAGTCAGTCTGGCAAAAATCACTGAGGGTCCATTCACCACCTGGTGATTGCAGGAGTGTGTTATTCTTCATCCTGCTCCTGCTAAGGCCTCAAAGCAGCCCCTTTGCAGCAAGCAAAACAGGGATCTCAGACCTCCTCAGGTCTGTTACAAGAGAGTCTACTACAGCATGGAAATAAAACCAAACCCAGGAAGATGCTATTTAGGCTTAATATTACTAAATGATGGGAAAAAAAACAAACAAACAAACAACAAAAACCCACTTAATTTTAATTAAACAGAAAGTAGAGGATATGATGGTTAAACAGAGTGAGGCAGGTTGGACCTGCTTTAAGTAATCATTTTTGCCAAACTCTGTATCAGTCAGCACAGCAAGTCTTACCACTTTTTCCCTGGTGAGGCTTGGAAGTTAGCCCTTTCACCTTACTTAAATGTGGTCTTGTTTTATTGAAAAAATATTTAACATCCTGGACAGCGAATTGGTGGCTTCCAAGTGTTTCTTTCCATCACAACACAACAAGCTGCTGGACTTTTGCCAGGGATCTTGGCTTATGGAGGGACAAAGTGCTTAACCTGCCAAAAGGGGTGGCCATGGAAGTGTCCTGAGTTGCACTGTGCTCTCTGCAGCTTGCACAGTGTTCCAGTGCTGGTTTATTTATGTCTTACCAGAGTAGAAAACATGCACGTTTAAGTAAATTGAGGTCACATGATGCAGTAAGCTTCTACAAATCTAACCCCAACGTGGTATTAAGTTCTTGGCAAGCTTTTAGTAATATGATCTCATATAAAAAAATAACCTATTCACTGGCATGAGCAAGTTAAAACTCTCTTGAATCAATGGATCTGTGATTACATGGACCTGCCATGAAGCTGATATATTGTGTTTAACAGCACTGGACACTGACCAAGTAAACTGCTATAGTACTGCTACTTGATACTATTGTCTATGTGCAAACATTAAGCTGAATAGGATAAAATACTGACTCAAGCCTTCATACAATACATAAATTGAAAAGTCCTTTGAAGGTTAAGAAAATGATTTTTTTTTCTGTTTTCATTTCTCACTGCAATTTTATTAGTCTGATGAGGACTGGCAGCAAAACTGTTACACAAGATAATGAATAATTTTTTTCTACTTTAACTAGGCAGAGAAAATACTCTGACATGATTTGTATTCGGGATGGAGAATGAGAACATTTCTATTCTATACTAAGTCAATCACGCCTTGTTTGCAACCTGTTTAAAACCTTACAAAGCTCTAAAAGCCTTTTACTCTCATTGAATCCAAAAGAGAAAAAAACCTCTGTTCAAAAAACATTAAAAAAATTACAAAAAAAGTGAATTGTGTAAAACCTAGCAAGGTTAGAAATAATAAGCTGTAACTAAGCATTCTGACAACACAATACTTTTTTCTTTTTTTTTCTCATAGCACATCGTTCAATTTAATCTAATTCTATGACAATTCATTGAGATTTATATGATGAATTATAAAGTTATACCTACTAAGCATTTACTCAGCTAGGAGAACACTAGATGATTCTTTTACTTATAAATTCTTTTTCCTACTACAGAAGTAGAGTTCAGTCTCTGAAAGAATGATAACCTTGTGATCTTATTTATCCAGGGAGAGCAGCAGGCAGTAAAGGCTTTACTCTCCAAGCAGTTATATTTTGAGGCAGACTCCTTAGTATCTCCCAGAATGAGAAAGAGGGGGTGAAGGAGAAAAGCAGCTGAGGAATAAACTTGCAGAACAATATTTTCCAGACCCAAGAAATTTCACCAATTATACAGTCAGACTTGGCACTATTGATTTCTTTGTGAACAGAAAACAACTTCCTTCTGTGTAGCAGAGGAAAACTAATATATAAGGTTCAACAGATACTACACATAGTGGTGAGACTGCACATCACAATCAGTTTAAACTGCAGAAATAAGAAATCCACACAAATTTAAGTGTAATGTTATCCTGATTGCTTCTCTTTTTTCGGTAGGCTTCAAGAATCATGTATGTGGGGATCCAACCCCAAAGTCACACACTCTCTGAACAGTTCTGATTAAGGCATCAGCTGCTTTGCAACGTTCTGGCAAGGTGAATCAACATTTCTTCCATATGGAAAATCAAGCAAATATTTTTCCTAACTAGTTGTGACATTCATTCCTACTTGCAGGCTATCTCACAGGTGAGAGCCAGAGAAGTTCACTATTTGATTTCCTGGGCTTAGTTCTCCTGCAGTCAGCACACTATGAAGAAACATTTGAACTATATTTCAGTATTTCTAGCTCATGCTCTATAAGCATTTTGGCAATTGGAAACTATTAACTTGGTAGCTTCTATTTATGAATATGTGTCCATCACTTAACTGAGCTGACTGTGTTTCAAGTGTGATTTTGGGTTTAAACAGAAAATGGGGATTTGTTTTTCTTTAAATTTTGCTTGCAAAGCCATTCTCTTTTATTCCTGGAAGTGTTTATTACACAGTCACTTGCTGTGCTGGCTCTCTTCTGGAGAGTTTAGGAGATAAATTTTGAGAACTATTTATCTCTGAGATAATACATCACAGCAAACTTTTTTTTTTAACTGTTTCTTTCTTACTGAGTTTCTCAGTTCTCATCTTCATAGATTTATTCTTTTTTTCCCATTCCTTAAATAGTCCAGGGAATTGGTAAAAAAATAAGATCAACACTTTTACCATCCATATATTTTATCACTGAGCACAGTATCCAGGTTGTAGGTAGTGATGGATTTGCACCTGGATTTGCAACCACTTCAAATAATCAATGATATGATGCAATAATAATCTTTCAAAACCTTCTATATAAAATAACTGCCAGTTATATTAAAATAATAACTTAAATTTCTGTCATGCTGGATTCAAACACTAGAATTTTCATAACTTTTCAACAACTTGTCCATTTCCTTAACTATCTTTTAGGAATTTGGTTTTAGGAAACCAAGCTCCTATGGCTACAGCTCCTATGCAGCTCCAGAAAAGCTTTAAGAAAAACAGATCAGCTACATGTAAACACAGTGCTTTCAAATCTAACGTATTGTTGGACAGGGCTTTTTCTTTAGCCTTTGAGGACTATCACAAAGACTTAATAAACATAGCTTCACTCCCCTCTCACTGCAATGAAAGTGCAACAGAGATGCACATTAAATGGTAGCTCTGTGCGTTATCTCCCACTGGCCAGGTGGGAACACCAGACAGAAGTTTAGAAAAAGCAAGTGGGTTTTTTTTTTGTTTTCTGCAGATAAAGTTAAACTAACACTTTAGACAGCATTCTCAGGATTCCATGGGAGATACAAAGGAGGTGCTGTTGTGATTCTCTAGGAGAGATGTGAACTTAGAAACAGTGTCCTCAGAAGATACAAACCCGAGATAGATGAAAGGGCTGCAAATAATATTGTGAAGGATGTGTGGTACAGATTTACAGCAAGCCCTGCTACACACAACTTTCTCATGTACATATCACTGTGAAAACACATAGAATGATGTTTCTCTTGAAAACACACAGAATGATGGATATAATGAAACACCACATCAAAATTATATAAAATACATGTATCCATTCCTACACTGGAAACAACCAATTAAAAGATCTGGGAAAAGCCTCTAATTTTACCTTTCAGTTCCCTTGTCTCTGAATAGATGTGATGATGTGACTAGGATGTGACAATAACACTTAAACTCTTCTGTCATCAAATCATGGGCCATTAATCACACAACAGCACACATGTTACTGAAATCACTCTGATAAAGAAATTTATGGTAGGCTTCAGATACTGCTGTAGAATTCACTTTACTGGGGACTTACGACAGATTTAATAAATCCAGTCAAGGTAAGCCAAAGAAAACCTCTCCCTGGAGAAAACAAACAGTATATATATATATGAAACTACTTAAAGAAAAGAAGCAGCTAAAACAAGGGCCAGATTATATACCTTCCTGAAATAAGTAAAATTGCATGCAACAGTAAAGGCTGGATTCAGGGCTAAAGGAATAAGTTTGATTTTCCATCACTTTGAATACACATATGCACACAGAAGGGCATGTAGCCCTTATAAAAAAAATATTAAAAAACCACAAAAGAATACGGAAAAGAGCATTACAGAAGTAGCCAAAGATTCAAAACCCAAGAAATTCCAGAATTAAGAATGCTTATATACCCTGATCTATTACCCATCTTCCTCTTTAGACTGCAGCTTGATAGTGTTTACTTATATGATGACTACATTTCCTTCTGAACCCCCAATTTGTTACTACAGGAAAACTTAAAGAAATAATGTAAATTACTGATTTTTAGAGAAAGGATCCTAAACAAGGCATTTCACTGATTATCACAGACACAGAAATAGACACCTTCTTTTTTACTACAGCAATGGTCTTGGATAAAAATGCACATAATCATGGAATTAGGGACTGCATCATACTGAATACTCAGAAAGCTGAATTTTACAGGAAATCTCAGTACAGCAGTGAATTTTCCTAAACTTGTGTTTGGCAGTATGACTTTATCTCAGTGTTGCACAATACACTTTTGAAAACAGGTTATGGAGTTCATCTTTTAAAGCTCAGCATTTAAAGGCTTTAGTGATCAGCTTCTTCAAAAGTAGCTGCTTGAAAATAGGAGGAAGATATTAATGTATCCTTTGCCAGTCATTTCCTACTGGATATAAGTGTGGGTGAATCACAGGACTAAAAACTTCGTGGGAGCTATCATGCAAATTCTCATACTAAAAATTTTAAAGTAGAATATTTTTTACAGAATCTTCAGAGGCTTATATGGAGGAAGGAAAACTATTGCTCGTTACAATAGTAATGAAGATAATCAGGCAAAAGTAAGAAAACTAAACTATCTTCCTAAAAGTCTCAGTGCCTGACTTTCACCTTGCACTGCTCTGGGGATAGGAAAAAATCTCTGAAGGAAGGGAAACCAATCTTGGTGTGGCTGCCTAACACTAAGTCAACTTTAAAAGCTGTTGTCTGTCATTTTGCCTTGTCAGCAGGTAGCTTGGTAGGGACAAGGTTTATGTCCTTGAAGGCGTGCCCACCAATATCTGGGGACACATTACACTGGAGGTGCTGACAGAGAAGAGACATGTTTAACCTTGGCAGGGGGAAGAAGGGGAACTTAACAATAAGCAGTTTTCTTTTAAGCAGCAGCTGGTTTCTTGAACTTCACTTAAGCAGAGGAAGTAGCATCCAGCTGGGCTATTGCTATAACAAAGGCCTTCACTAGCACAGAAAAGGGGCTGGGCAGAAAAGGGAGGAAGATAAAAACAACCCCAAGATTTGACTTCGTATATAAGATACTTTGTATGCCAGCATAGTTTCTAGAAGCTATTCATTGCTGAATCCCTTTCTCCCTAAACTTGTTGCCACAGAAAAATGGAGAGTTTGAGCAATTTCAAAGTGTTGCAAAAATTGTTTCTGAGAAATAAAAAGCAACTAAATATCATGATGCTGCCTCATAGAAGAGGAATGTTTAGCACAAGCACTATTGTGATAAGTGCCATGTAAGGAGATACACACAGAGAAACTGCCCCAACCCCCCTGGACTCTTGGATACCTCAGCAACATTTATTTTAGGTCAATCAAAAATAGAAGGAAAAAAAAGCAGGGCTGGAGGGGACCAAAATTAATGCCCTGGCAGCTTTGAAGGGCTCAGAAGTCACTCTCTCCACTCAGAGGCAGTAATTCAGATATAACTGTTGGCTAGAAATTGGAACTCCTGAGTGATATTCCCACATATTGCTACTACATGTTACTCCTACATACTCCTAGCAAAAACAAAACTTTTAAGAAAGATTGCCCATTAAGAAATAGTCCTGATATGAGAAGATAAAGTGTACAAATATTCTAAAAATAAATGAAGATGATCTTTGCAGCCTGAAAGCAGTAGCCAAACTCCTGACAGTCCTTGTCCAACAAAGTTCTTAAAAATCCATTTTAGAGGAGGCTGCCAATTGTACAGACAGGGTTTTACAGTTTGAATGGAGCCTCTTCCCAGACGGACACTGGAAAAAGGATTACAAACTGAAGCACAGTTGGAGAACTTGCCAGGAAAGTCCCCTGGAGAAGAACTGTGGAAGCTCCTGGGCTCCTGTGACAGCTTCTGTTAGTGATACAGGGATGTGACTTGTACTGCAGTTCACTAATTACACGTGGGTGACTTTTAAAGCTCTAACAAAGGGGAAATAAAACAATGGCTTTCTGTGTTACTGTGATCTTCAATAAAACTCTGACGTGGCAACCATCAAAGTCAAGAAGTTACACAAGCAATTCCCATTATCAAAATGAAAATGTGACATACCCCTCAAAATGCCCAGATTATTCTTGACTGTAATCCAGAAACTTCAAAGACAAAGCACACAAGGACTGGAAGTCTGGATATCTACTAAAATAACCAATATACCCATTCAAGCAGGCTGTTCCTAAATATCAACAAGTTTTGTGTCCTGTACATTATGAATGTGGAGTTCATATTCACATAATAGATTTTATAAGAGTTACAAATTAACGTGACAGTGGTGGCGGCTTAATGGTAGTTCTGGCATTTAGATTTTTTTGAGTCCAGACAATTTCTCAGGTTGTAAAATATATGTGTTATTCACCAAGAACGATTGATCTGGTCCAACACACATGCCATATTTTCCAACAGTTCTGATGTCCTCAACATCAGTAAAAATGCTTATACACAGGTTTCATTTTGACACTCTCTTGTCTGTATCCACAAATATCTACAGTTACATACCATTTCTGAGAAATTATTCAGCAGCCAGCATGTTTCTGATACATGATGGGAGTTCTTAAACACTTCAACACACCTCTTAAGGCTAACCCTACATAAACTGCTTTTATTATGCTCCCAAGAAAAGAGCTTTGCAAATGCCCTGAGTTGTTCTCACATTAAGATTTGCTGGTGCTCTCAAGGTGAGAGACCTTGTGGCTCTGGGCAGACCAATCAGTCATTGCTTTTCAGTGTGCATGTGCCTGTGTGTGTTGTAAACATAAATGCATGATCGGTGGAATGATCCATCTAAGCCTAAATTTTACTATGATTTTATGACCTGTTATTTGACATTAAAAAAAAAACAAAAAAAAGTGTTAAAATATGACAAATTTAAAATAAAATTGAGTCTGAAGACATAGAAAAAGCATGTGCTGATCAATAAGGGAACTTACAAATAGAGTTAATGAACAATTCAAAAGGTCAGTAGTTCTTACCAAAATGCCCCTAAAGACCTTTAATACATACACACATAAAGAATTTGTTAACTGAAAACAAAAACCAGCTCCTCCTATTTTTTCTTGCCTTTAGCATTATGACAACATTAATGACAAACCTTTCTTTCTTTCACGGACTCCACGAAAGGAAATGCAAACACCCTTTACAATGTGAAAAGACAGAAAGCAATTCTGACTCTAGCTGGGTAACACCTGCCCACATGGATTTTTACAACGTGCATAAATCCCAAATGGTTTTTAGTTCTATAGGAAAACAGTGAACTCACAATTTTCTAAATTACAGATAGAGGATGATGCAAGTCATTCTATGGCACATGCATTTAATCTGTTAGACCCTGACCACATAAGAAAAAAAAAGAAAGTTTACAATAACTTCATTTTGACAAAGTGAAATTTACTCAACTCCAGCTGATGGAAGTCTATATTTTTCAGAGGACTGAAACTATTCTTTCTGTACTTTTTGTCAACAGTATCTCTGCAAGTTTCTTTTTAGAAAATCAGATCCTAATTGTTGCTTGCATGACTTTTCCCCTATGCCACGGTTGGACTGCATAATGTTTTTCCTGCCACATAAGCATGTCTATAAGAAGCCCAAACAAGTTCAGAAAGAGTTATATAACATTTTTTGAATTTTTGGGGACTATAATTAAAGCGATAAGATTATGGCAGAGATCCTAGAACAGATTAAGCACAGAATTCTACGATGAATGAAAGTTTGGGTCATTAAAAGTGCAAACATAGATTTTTTTCTTTTAACCACACTCAGTTCAACATGTAGGACATAAAATTTTGCACTTAACAAGCACCTTTAAGAGGCATCAGCAAGAGTACTAATGTATACATTAAGGAAAAACAAAAATGGATTAAAAACAAAAAGGCAAAAAATTTCTGTTAGCAAACCTGTCACCTGTGCTGTTTCTAGATTTAAAGTAATTACATGGAAGGACATAGATCTAAGAAATTTACAGGAATCCTTAGGGGAAAAAACTTCCTAAGAACTTCTTACAGAAGCAACTTTGATGTTCACAAGACCTAATCCACACTGAATTCATGTGAATCAATAGTTTCATAGGTCTTGAAAGTTGTCTCAAGATAGAGCTTAATATTTACTTTAATGTACTGAGTGCTGGAAATAGGAAGCTAAAAGACTGTGGCTTGAAAACTGGAAAAAAAGTGAAGTCACCTAGCCTCCAACATGTAGTGTTCGATTCCAGCCAAAGGAGCCTTTCTGCTGAAATGACAGATGTAACACACTCCTCTGTATTTCTCTTTGCACAGATAATTTCTCTGTGTGTTAAAAATCTGCCAGTCCTGTGACACAAAAAAGTAACCCCATGGACACCTGCAGTGACCCTTCTCTTGCTAGATGATGACCAGCAGGTATCATTTCCATGCACTAGCAGTCACAAGCCTTTAACACTGAGCATTCTTCTTCCCAGTGCCAACAAGATTCAGTAGGGTTTTTTGCAGTCCAAAGCACTTTTATGTGGGATTTGAACTATTTCTCTAGTACTGGCTTAAACAGAAATGTTAAAAAAATCTTAAATTACTACATATTTATGAATTTAAGTAGAACTCATGTTTAAAATCATTGCAGTGGCTCTGACTTTCATGTCAGTGTGAATGTGGTTTTAATCACAAAGATATATATATATATGAAAATTCAAATCAACTTAAGAAGAAAAGTCAAGCTCTTTGGGAAAGTAAAAAAAAAATTGGAAGGGCAAACTTTCTTAAACAGTTCCTAATTTTAAAGTTATAGCAGACATATTAAAAAAGGCTTATGAAAATAACAAATGTACACAGGTGAAGCTGGATGAACACTGAACTACCTTTAATACACATGGTTTGGCCAGAAAAACAGCAACAGACGAATCTGTTTCTGTCTCCTGAAACAAACTGTCCTGAATCCTCTTTTCTGATTTAGAACAGGAAGCAGAAACTGTTTCAAAAAGTAGTCAAGAGTGTGTACAAATACAACCTCACGATAGACAATCAAAATAGCCATGGCAAACTCTTGTGCATGCCTTTCAAACCACTTTGTCTATTTAACTTTCCTGTTTTCCCCATTTCATCCCACAAACTACTGTAACAGTGAGTAAGGTACAAAGCGAGTGTAGCCAGCAGGTTAAGACTTGTATCTATCTGACTGAGCCGGGTCTTGTTCAAACACAGGATGTCAAGACTGCAGACTTCAAACCAGCAGCCATGCACTTGGCAGTGATGCAAAGCAGAGCAGTGGTCAGAGAGCAGGGCTGATCCTGCCTAGAGAGCTCACAGCCCTGTGAGAAGATAGTGACAGGCAGTCACAGGCGATATCTCAGAAAGTTCAGGAAAAATTGCCCCAAGAAAGGAGGAGACACAAGGATGTGCAAGCTCCTGCAAGATCGATGTGTCTGGAGAGTGCTAACACCAGGGTACAATATTCTACAAATGCTCTGCAATCTCTAGCTGTTCTCCAAATTAAATGCTGCATTTGATACATAGAAACCTACAGGACAATTTTTTTCCCGTCCTTTAAATATGCACATTCGGATATTTTTCATTCCATTTGGGATCAACCATTATAAATCCTCTACTGCATAGGTAACATACTGTCTAATCCACATAATCTGATGCTGTGCAGAAGTGAAACAATTACTTCCAAAGATAGACATGGAAAATGACAGCATGTCACCTTAAGACTATAATCAATTTATGTGTGACAGCTACTACTGAGGCTTCATTGACTACAAACACTAGATAACAAACAAAACAAAAAATCCACCAACCCCCAGAAACAAAACAGCAACTGCACATGCTGCTCACATAGTTGCAGTGCCAAAAGCTGAATTTCTAACAGAGGACAAAATGACACATCTCATCTGCAATACATACTTCTTTCTGGTCACAGCAAAGAAATAAGAAGGCTAATGTTTCTGACCCTTCTGAAGTCAGGGCGAATATAGCCATTATCTTCAAAAGGATCAAAACTGACCCACAAATCTTGTTTTCCATTCTCATGAGCAACTTAATAGCAATCATGAGAATAAGGAGTTTAGGATCACTTCTAAGGTGATTACAGCCACAGAACACCACTGTGAAAAACCTGCAGTTCAAATTTTATTTTTACTCTTTTAAGAAGAAAATCCATTGCTGTCTGGATAGGCAGGGCTACATGGGATTTCCCAGCTGGCTTACTGTCCCAGCAGTGAACTGCCACTGAGGAAAGCAGCCTCTTCCATGCTTGCTGCCTCTCAGGCACCTGTACCAGGCAGGTTATAGCTCCTCAATACTACACAGATTATTTTTCACTACTTCAGTTTTCAGCTCTACCAGAAAACTGACTCAACAGAGGCATACAGATACAGATACAATGGAAAGACTGGACAGCCCCAGCAAGGGGGAGCAGAGGGCAAGACATCCTCATCCTCCAGCAGCAACCTGGTCTCAGATTAGTGTGCACATATCGTTACATCACATTATTAATTGGTCAGTGTTCCAACAGCCTGGAATAAAACATGTTTTGTTCCTGTACAAACAGATCCACATTGTTTGCTTTCCATTTTTCATGCCTCGATAGTTAATTTCACTTCTTCAGCTTCACTGAATTAAAGGTTGTCACTACTAAAACATGCAAACAAAACCTGATTTCCCCCATGCCACACAACTTGGGAAACAACCTGAGAAAAGTTTCCAATGACATATACCTGCCTGTTAGATACAGTCCATTTTCAGTATTCTTTCCATAAACATTCTCATCAAGTGACACACTGCATCAGTAAAGTGTTACAGAACACTCTTAAAAACTATACAGTGCCACCACACAGTGTCCTGCTTTCATCTTTGTGACCCTAATCAAAAGCAAAATTAATTCTATGAGTTCTGGATCAAAACACAATTCCAGCTTCAACTTCTATAGCATCAATTTACTGTTCCATGCAAATAAGAATAATTTAAGGAATGTGAACTTTATTTTTAATACATGGCTTTAAAGACAGAGTTTCCAGCACCCTTTTCTACATATCAAGGAGAACTATAAAAAACATATAAAGATCACAAACATGCAAAAATAAGTACAGGTTTTGATATGCAGTAAGTAAAAATGAAGAACATCTATAGACTCAGTTTTGTTTCTCACCTATCAAAAATTCCATCTGTAGAACAACAGCAAATGTTAAAGTAAGTTCAGTGGCCTTTTATACTAAGAAAATAAGCAGAAATAGCCAGTGCCTTGGTGAGATTCCAAGCACCAGCTATGAAAATGCCAATGGTATTTACAAACAGTGGAGTGATGGCAGCTTCACAATACTCCAAGAAGACATGGGAAATTCCTTTCAGGAATTTTTTTTCACCACATATGCAAAGTTAAGACAAAACGCCTTTCCTTAAATAATGCATGAATAATGCATTCTCTTTGGATAATGTGAACAGGATTGCAACTAAAAATTTTATGACACCACCCATAATAGGGATTTGATGAATTTCTAAAAATACCTCCTAGTAGTATCTAAGATTGCTGACACATACTCTCTCTCTGTCCCTTCTGGCAGATAAATGTATTTAAATTTGAAGTTTTATAAAAATAAACAGGCTATTTTTCTTTTCACTATTAATTAACTGATTTCACTTTGTGTGTCAGAAATAAGCATGATCATATTTATTTTTCAAATTTCAGGTTTTAAAATTTATTCATTTATTACTAAATTTTAAGCATTTATTATTAAATTTTAAGCTGGAGTGTTCTGTCCCTGAAGAATCAAAATTTTTCAGAATATTGAAGATTATAGTATATAAACAACTTCTTGCTCACAGTCATCTGCATCTAGAAAACAATAATTAGTGAATTGTATATTTATAAAATCATAGAATCAAAAATTGGGCTGGAAGGAACCTTAAAGATTATCTAGTTCCGATCCCTGTGGCATGGACTGGGACATCTCCCACTAGACCAGGTTGCTCAATTAAAACAATTATGTCAAAGGCTCACATGATTATTTAAAAAATAAGTAATAATACCCCCCCATGCAATAACTTCTAATGTATTTATCTTACTTTTATTGCAGTTGTGGTGTTATGTGAAGGCAAAGAGAGGGCAAAGGTTTTGTCTTTCTTAGTTCAGGATCAAAACCTGCACAGAGGCCACAAGAACTGAACTGACAGACCAACACAGCAAGCCAGTAAAGCAGAATGATGCAACCATTGTCTGATAACAAACCAGATTTAAAAAGAAATCTCATGTTTTAGGAGAACAAGAACACCAGTGGGATACATTTTTCTTTATACAATTACAAAATGTTGAACTCACAGTTTATATTTGCCCCACTGGTTTTACATTGCATTCCTACCACTGTTCCTGGACAAAAACAAGTCCGGGGAATATAACATGCTGTAACCAAGGCCCAGTGTAATACTTCATTCTAAGAAAAAGTATATTAATCATTAAAAAATGTTCTCTGGAATTAGGAACAAAAGAGCAGTGGGAACAATTTGCACGAACTCAGCCTTTGTGATTCAGTAAATACACCAGCAGTGATTTGAGCCTTCCCATTCAGTACTTCGTGGTTGTGCTAACCCAACATTTCAAAGCAAACTTCAGTTCCACTGACACAATTTCCCATGTCTTTAGTTCCACAGGGGAGAGAAAGTTTTTTTGAAAATTTCACCTACTTTCACCTCAAGGCTTCATGAGACTCCTTTGAAGTTTATAACCTAAGGTTTCTATGCAATAAGGATTTACATAATTCAAAGAAGAGCTTTAAGGAATGGTCACAAATTACTACTTTTAAAATTAACAGACGTATACAGGGAAAAAGAAGGAAAAGCAAAAAAAAATTTAAAACCTCAGATTTTTTCCGTAACAGATTATCATGTTTTTAACCTTTTAAGTATTCTACTGCAACCATCTAATAATTTTATTTGTACCCTGCTTATCTTTCTGAGACCATCAGTAACTTGACAAAGGCAATAACTTGCAAGTAAAACTTATGGGTAGGACCAAAAAAATTAAATAATTCTTTATTGTATCATGATAAGATCTGACAACCTTTTTTTCCCCCTGGAGTTTAGATTTTTTTTATTCAAATATAACAGAGTAAATTCAGCTTGCCAAGACATAATGTTCTCTCTGCTATTACTTGAATAATTAAATTTAACATTTGTTTCAAGAATATTTTCAAAAAGAACCCATAAACCCATATGTCCTCTAACTGCTTCAAGCAGTAGCTTCCGCATTTCCTCAAAGAATGTAAACAACTTTAAAAACAACACAGTACTAATGGATAAAACATTACTTTTCTCTGTACAAGGCCATTCCCCCTTTCTGTCAATGCTATTTACAGAATGATAGCAACTGTGCAATCAGATAATGGTTAATGAATTTTAATGAAGTCTGCATTGGCTATCAAATCCTGAACTTGGTGATGTTTAGATTCTGGGGAGATGCCTGTGGCTTCTTAGACCCAAATCATCAGACTAAATCCAGTTAAAAACAGAGTGAAACAATACTCAGATATTGGGTTACACATGTGGCTGAGATTACATGTTAGCCTAAGGGATATTTGAACCACTTTAAGTGTTTTATATAATGATATCACATTGAAGAGCACTGTAGAAAGCAGTTAATCTCCTCGGGCATATCACCCAGCAACAATTCTTTCCTAACTTTTCCCACAGATTCATGGCAAATTTCCAAAAGTTCAGAGGTTTGGTGAGTTTAAGCCTCTTTAAATTCAGATTCCTATCTAAAACTCCCTCAGTTCTGATCCAGAAATCTCATTAGATATGATCTTCCCCTTTCTCATTATGCTAGAAAATCTTTGCAAGCTTCCTTTCCTGTTGCTGTTGAAATACAACAGTTGCCTTTAAAGGACTTGCCCTTGAATACTGCAAGCATGAGAATATGTGGCACAAGACTGGACAAGTGAGACTTCAGGAACATGACCATCATGTGAAAGCAACCAAAAATTACTTTCCAAGAGTTAATTACACTGCTGGGCTATACAGAATTTTAAAGCCCTGAAGACAGACCCTTTTCCTCGCCAAACTTAATTTTATTTTTACTCCTCTTTGTCTAAAAATTACAACAAGAGAGATTTCTTGAATGCCCAAACAACCTAATTAACTTATCTTTTAAAACTTGTCCCTACTATATGGGTCCATAAAGAAATTCATGTGTTGTGTTCATCAATATATCCAACACATCTATTGTCCTTTCTGAAAGTTTTCTATACTCAACCATTTCTTTAAAAAATGCTCAGGTAAATGTATTAAAATGTGGCTGAATTAAGTTTTTAAAAAGCTTTATTTCATTTGGACTTGATGATCCTTATGGGTCGTCTCATTCCAACTCAGCATATTCTGTGATTCTGTGATTTCTACTTCAGAAATTCAACAGATGAACACTGAAGACTGAAAATTTGAAAGAGGATGGCATCACTCTTTGGCACACTTCTTAATTAAGTCTAATGCATTATGCATGATGCCCTTTTGGCTCTGGCATGGCATTGCCAGCTGTGGTTCACTGCTGACGTTCCTGGTGGGAAAGCACAAGATAGTGTAACACTTATCTCTTTCTTCCAGTACCTTTCCTCTCAGCAATGGAAAAAGCAACTTGAGAAGTGTTCTATCAAATGTACAGTGTACTGTTTACCTGTATTACAACATGTAATACTTTTTCTATGTATTGTATGGATAACAAAACATTATGGACATGCATATTGAAATACCTGCAGGGAGTCCTGAGATTTTTCTACCTGAAAAACCTCACTCATTATGTTTAGTTGGTATTTCCATGTGCTCAGACACATTATTTCGCTACTCTAGAACGTGATAACAATGTAGTGCAGCTACCTCCATTTTGAGATTTTTAACAGCATAGACACTGCTTTCAGAAAATATCATTTAAAAGAAAAGGTGTAAATATTTATACTGCATAATAGGTCTGTCTGTTTGCAGATGTGGCAGTAAGAGGATTTCTCCACTCCATGTGGGTGAACAAAATGCAATGCTCACTAAATTTCCAAATAGCTTCTCACTTTTAACACCTACTGCAAAAAATATTATGTGCAAAGTGCCATCTGATTGCATGCAAACCTGCCTTCTTTGGCTCAGGAAATGCTCAAGTCATCATTTATCTCATGATATTGCGACAGTATTCTGGAAAAAAAGTCATTATATGCTTTACATTCTTCCTGGACATCTGCTTTGGCACTGTTAGAGACTGGGCCAGACATGCTGTTGGTTGCTCTGCTTACATGTCTTATGCAGAACAGAATTTGGTTTTGCCTCTTCTTCATCCCTTTACACAAAATAGTTCCGAGAAGGAGATGAAAGGAATCTAGCAAGAGGTTTAAAATTCACATTTCAAGAGAAAAATACATGAGCACATTGAACTACTGGAAACCTATAAATATACGCAAAATCCCAAGTCTACATATAACATTCCCTGTTCAACATGTTTTCATAACCCTTCCTGAAAATTGAGCTCTTTACGAATATCCACTGATCTGTGTAAGCCCCACATACTGAACTTTTTTTGTTCTTGTGATGAACATGAGTTACCTGAGCCAGGTTTGTTCAATACCTATTGAAAGTAATTATTCATACAGCTCTCTTCACTGTCTGGATTTCTGCAGTTCTATAAATGCAACAGTGACCTTTAAAAGCGTTAATTGTATCTACTTTATTTTCCATACTTTCCCGTTTCCAGAACTTGATTAATTTTTGGCAAAGCATATACTTCACACAGCTGAAAACCCTGGCAATTCACAAGTATAAATCAGTCAGACAACAGGAAACAACTGTCCAAAATTCTGTGGTCATTTAAGCCATCTTAAACCCTCTGAAATGAGTAAATCAGCACAGAAGAAAATACTGAGTTTTATTTTCAGGGCATAGTTTTTTCTACAACTCAGGAAGCAGTTTTAAGTAGCAGAATTCTGTGTGATTTTAATATTGGGTTTCTGAAAACAGAAAAGAAAAAATAAGTACCACCACAGATTTTTTAAGTGTATTTTTTAAGGAGTATCAATAGGAGTATTTCACGCTAGTTATTCGGTCTGATTCTGTGAAGCTTCTTGGAAAAACTTATTCATAGAAGCTTATGAAATGGATAACGGAATGGATCCTTCTACAGGCTGAATATTTTAGGTTAAATACCTAAAAAGACAATTTTTCTTCTTGTGAATTAGGCAATGTGCCCATACTCTGTAAGGAACAGTTAAAACTGGGTCTTTCTTGGATTTATTAAGGATAAAATGGGGTGATCTCTCTAGGTCACAACTTAGATTATGGAAATATGCAGACTTACTACTAGCTGATATTACCCTATACACAATTAAAGTAGCTAAGTTTGTAAGTTAACCTTCAGAATGCCTTCCATAAACACTCTCTGCATTGCTATGAGCTATGTATTAATTAGCACAGCCAAGACTTTGGAAGGGGTCTTTATTATTCAAATTTCCTCAGTTCTGAACAATTACTTTTTAATGACTGATCAGTTTACTAGAAGAGAACAGAAAGCCTTAACAATGAGATACATTTTACCTGTACATATTGTACAGATTTATGTTTACTGCTTCTTACTGTTTGTGTAAACTGTATATACTTTTCACACAGTATTTCAGCCTTGGTGCAGAGACTCTCTGGACTCAGAGGCCCACAAGTGACACACCACTCACTCTCCTCCAGAGAGACACTTCTCTTAAAGGCTGAGTTGACATTATAAATCACCTTTGTCATAACTTTAAGGAGATAGAATGGTGTGCTGAATACTTCTCAGCTTACAGAATGGCCTCAGGCTCCCCTTATGTGGGAACACAGAGAGGTTCCCTACATTACACACAGGCTTCCTTACACACAGGCATGGCACTGTGGACTGGGCATCACTACCTTTACACAGCCCACAGTAACTATGCAAGAATAAACACTGCATCAAAAACCTGTGTTTTTGCTAAAACCTATTTGGTTTTGCTAAAAGTACTCACCCACAAGTGAGATAAAATGGCATGAACAGGATTCCCTTAAACCTTCTCACACACCCACTAACAGTTTAAAAAGAATCTGATGATGTGGTTTTGAAAAGAAGAGATAAGGCATAATTTAAGCCGTACCCTGCCCAAGTTTGGCCCATACATGGTGTACAGAGCAGAAGATATGTTATGCCAAAATGACTCTGTGTAGATGCTAAAAACAGCAATGAAAATTTTACTAAAGTTGCAAACCCAAATGTTTTGTAAATTCCACTTCATTCCCATGGTGAAATTCTCTTGTGTACAATTATAATTTACTAAGCTTACTGTTGTTACAAAAAAAAAAAAAGTATTAAAGTGCCGAAATGAATTCCAAAGAGAATAATTTCCTGCATTTAGAAAAGAAGCTGCAGAAGAATCGGATTTTATATGCAGTTTCCTTTTTCCTGACTCTTCCTTTGGGGTGCGTTAGTTGTGTACTTGTAAAAGCAACACCTAACAAACACAGTATAAAATGTTTCCCCACAATCTCTTGTGTGTCATGGGCTTTCTTTAAATAGCATTTAAAACAGTCAACTGGCATAAACAGGCATCCCAATAGCTACCCATGGGAGCATCACATTTTCACTTATTTTAAAGATAGGTTTTATTGTTGCAAATTTAGTTTTATCCTGAACCCATTAGAGGCAAATTGTGAATAGTGTTTTACGGTCATAAAAGACAAGAAAAAGTACAAAGGGTGCTAGGACAAGGGATCAGTAGGTCATGTACTCAGGTGTCTTCTGTCCAAATGAGGGAACCTACAACAGTTGTGAGGATGGTCTCAGGATGTAGGTGCAGAGGAAGGACAGAAAGGAAGGTCACAGCACACGGCTGCAGAGTGACAGATCCTGTTACAAACCAGTGAGGCACATTCCTTCCAAGCGATGCTGCCACAAGTCATATTACACTTATGCTTCTCACTCTCTCAAGACAAAACTAAAGTGAAAGCCACAATCTAACTTTAACACGCAGGATTTCATTTAAAACAGCAATATTCAATTATCCTGCTGGATGAGGAACACTACTCCATTTCCACAAGAGCTGTAAGATTAAGAATGCCAGATCACAAACCAGCTAGAATGATGTTAACACAGCCAGAGCACAAGCTTACACAGAGATTGCCCGGACCCAGTAAGTGAGGGGCTACTCCAGTTTCAAAGTCTGCTATCTCCTTCACCCTGTTTGGATGACAATATTCCTGTCTCCTCTGATCTCTGCTAAAAGATAGTCTACAAAACAGACAGACTTGCCAGGAAAGTTATTGGCAAAGCATCTGGTAGATACTCTGAAAATTTCTCCCCTCTAACATGCCTCAACTGGAGAAACACACTTTTCCCAAGATCAGAAGTGTGTAATATGTAATTCCAGATACTCTTTCCAAGAGATATAAAAACAGCACCTTAAAGGCCCTTAGCTCTCTACCTGTTATCCTAAAAACCTCCTGTCTGCACATGACCAGCTCAGGATTAAAATCTTGACATTGAATTTTACGCTTCGCTACACTAAGATGTCTTTAACACAGTGAACTACTGACATAGTTAACTCTAAAACCCTAGCAGGCAGGCATGAGGACCAAGTTAAAAAAAAAAAAAAGTCAGCACAAACTCCAGCTTGCCCTCACCTATTTCATGCCGGCAGTTGCAGTGAATTCTGGCCACAGACGCTGACTCGGGACTATTCCCAGGATTGTCGAGGCCTCAGTTGGTTACAGCAAAGCAATCCATGGAGCTGCAGCTGCAGCACTCACTTGTACACATGCAAACTAGGAACAAGCCCTAGCTTTGAGAGGGTGTGAAAGAGTCCTGTTCAGTTTGGGTGCTACATCACAAAATAAAAGTCCTTCCTGTCTGAAAGAGAAGCATTTAGACTCTTCTGATTGATGCTGGAGGAGTAATTTCTCCTGCGGGCCCTTGATGAGCCTAGCAGCACTGCTAGCCTGACTTGAAGTTTAACACTAAAGGGACTAATGCAAACAATGACTCTTTAGTGAGCTAACCAGGCTTTAATAATCCTTCAAGAGCAGCTAGCAATAACTGAGCTGCATAATAGCAAGTTTCCCAAAATGGGGTCATCATGCTGGAAACAGGGGCTTGTGTGTGAGAGAGAGACAATGATTACAGTATTTGATCATCAGCTCCACCGTTCCAACTATTCTTGACCATAGTGTCTACTTTCAGACAATGCAGTGAGCGTGATCAGTGCATTCACACTGGGTAGCAGTCAACAGCAAAACTAAATTTAACATACACACTATACAAGTTTCTGAAAAACCTTATTCTGCCAAAATGTTATATATTTACATAACTTCTTAACTGTATGATATATGAAACATCACCAGATACTATTCTAACTTCTAATGCTTCAGGGAATGCTCTGAAGAAAAAGTCAAAACCAGTATATTTTAATTTCTTATGATATGAACTGCCTATATAAAGCAGCTGGGAATTCAAAATACCTACTATTGTAGGTACATATATTCTGTGTATGTGCATATATAGCAATATAGGTAAATAAAATATTTAAATTTGGTTTGAATATAAATGTGTATAAATGTATACTAAAAATGTATATAAATGTATATATATGTATATATATTTATACTGTTTCTATTATGAATATCCTACCATAATAGAAACAGTCTAAATAACATCATTCTATGCTTTCCTACCATTTCATTCTACCTCTTTACCATAGTTAAACTTATCTTTAAGAAACCTTTGTCAACAATTTTATATTGAAATTGTATTAAAATATTTTAGCATTAAAATAGCTAAAAATACAGGGGTGAATTTAGTCTTTTGTCTCACACGTACAAACCCACTGAAGCAGGGATAATAATGAACAGAATTGGGCCCTAAAAAGTTCTAATTTGACGCTAATCAGTAATAAAAGGCAATGCAAACTTGTGTTAAACTGATTACACCCATATAGCAATATCTGTATAATGGCTTTAGCTGCTTAGCAACAAAAGTACAAGAATACCAGATAAAATGGATTATAAGCTCTGATTAGTCCCAGATGAATGTAACAGTGGCAAGTCAGTTAGGCTAACTTGCACTGTATATCATAAATGACACTCCTCTGAGCCATAATGGTGGAAGACATTTAATTTTTTTGGTACAAATACACATAAAAGAAATAAGACTTTATTTAACCTTACCAATGACAGTTTTGGTCACACACTACAGGGATTCTTCCTAAATTACTTAAAAAACATGACTTAAAGAAATCATAAGTATGATGAGTCTCTTTCCTTTTTATGTTTTACACTTTCTCACAAAATAACTCACTTTAAAAATGGAACTCCATTTTACACCTTTCCACTGGACTTCCAAAACCTTCTTGGAAACATTTAAATACAAGCCATAGTGGAAGGAAGACTAATTACTCTTGGTTTTTAGAAGGGTCTG
This sequence comes from Vireo altiloquus, assembly GCA_013396875.1. Taxonomy (NCBI): domain Eukaryota; kingdom Metazoa; phylum Chordata; class Aves; order Passeriformes; family Vireonidae; genus Vireo; species Vireo altiloquus. Next base: position 1,664,064 of record VZRF01011711.1, read on the forward strand.
ATGCGGAAAGAGGTTCAGGGATTTTTCAGAGTAACACAGGGACATCGTGACAGCTGAAATGGAAGAAAACATTCTGAATTTCAGCTTTATAAACACCAGACTTCTAGCATTACTCAGAGTGTGCTAGACAGCAGAAAGGAATGACACAGTACTCACAATCTGAACCACAGTACTCACAATCCAGGATAAAGCAGCAGTAAGCCACTAGTCAGTGTGTAACACTTAAGGGATCAACACAGTCACACTGGGGTCACTACAGCCCCTTCTGGATGTCCTTGTGCCATGTCACAGGGCTGATCTCTACCTTGCAACACCAGAACACAGGAAAGAAGGGAAAGGCCTTGCAAGTCAGCCCAGAAGCTGTGCTATGGATAGATACACTGATTTAATATTGTAAGCAAGAGATTTTATGGGTGGCATAAGTCTAACTATTTATCTGTAGTAACTGACTTCCTCTACCCTTTATTTAACTACTTGTTTCCTCTAAGAGAAATAGCAATAATGACTAAGGGTCCTTTATGAGTTCTGCAACGCAACAGGAACATTTTTGCGCACTAAAAATACTCTGTACTATGTCTGTTGAAGATAGTGCTACGAAAAGAGACAGGGAGCACTATTTTCAAATTTATCTTCATGAAATTGGATAAAAAAATCAAATGGCAGATGTTAACTGTGGCAGCTCTCTACTCTTCTAATTTTATAATGAATTATCATAATAAAGTCTTCACTGCCTTAAATACTTTAAACCCCATTTTATTTCTTAAGTATTTATTAGGATAATTCATTATAAATTATAGGGTGTGCACATACATGTGTATATATCTCATAGGGCAGAGGTCTAGAAAATTTTAAGCACTTATGAAGAAAGTTGACAGGGGTGTAGGAAGAACTAAGTGAAACTACTTATATTTTCTAGACCTTTCCATAAAATGCACTTTAATTCTCACAGTTCTGACACATCCAACTGTGAATGAAGACAAGAATGTCTTCAGAAAAAACATTTCTAGAAACATTTAAATCCCCTTTGTCGGCCACCTGCCTGAAGCATTATCAATAAAACCTCCTGCTGATACTGTTCCATAGTTGATCCCTAAAGCAGGGCATGAAGTTGGGGTGAAGAGGACACTGAAGAGGGGAACTGGGCAGCATGAGATTACTGTCAGGTTAGATACACCTTAATGAAAAATCAAGAGGCCAACACAAAGAAGAAGAGAAAGAGAAGATTGAAAACAGAATAAAGCAGCAGCAGTCGGAAAATGTCCCATGTTTTCTCAAAACCTTTATTGAGAAAACAGTGCCTACACAATGAAGTCCTGAATAAATCAAAGGTGATGTTAAGGAAAGGCCAGCTATTACAAAAATGCTGTACCCTGTATGCTAGGTCTTGGGCAGGTTTTGCCATGGGTGTGCCAAATACAGAATGCAGTATCCATCATTCATATTTCCACTGACAGACTGCAGGCAAAACACACCTCAAACCTCTGAATATGGTGACAGACACAATGACCATATTCTGGCAAAACAAGAAGGGAAATGCTGCCTTAGTGTAAGAGTGTTGAAAAATACTATCCAAGGGTGACACAGTTTTATAAGGTATACTGCACTACGAGATTTAAGCTCCTTCCACATAAAAAAACAGATCAGCTGAGGCCCTGCTGGTAGATTTTGCCTTCTTTCTGATGTGTAGGACAGGGCTGCGGAGCTCATACCTCAAACTATTGCAGACAAAACATCCTGTAACAGCTTTGCATGCTTTATCCTGAGCTTTAGAATTCTCTCAACTTCCACATCACTTAAATAGATTTTCCTGAAGTACAATACTTGAATATAATTTTTTTAAATATATCTAAATTGCTGATTGGGGGGNCAAATTGGTTTGATTAAAGTTTGCTTTTGTATTAAGCAGGAACACAAGAAATATCAGTCCCAAGAATATTTCTTTAAAGTAAGGATGTTAGATGGAATTGTTAAAAGAAATTGGATATATAGGGCCAAAACCACACTAGTCTATAAAGTATGTTGTTGTCAGCCATTATTTGGTACAATTTCTGAATTCCAAAATAATTTAAAATATTATCCCTTACTTGTGATAATAGTAGATTCATTTAGTAAATGACACTAATGAAAAGTCTGCTCCATGTAAAAAATAAAAAATACTGAAATGTACCTATTGTAAAAAGCATATTAGGCAACTTTTCTGCAGTGTCTTCAGCTGATTAACGAAGAAAAATACTGCAGCAGGTAAAGTCAAACTTCTACATTTGCATTTTTGTGGAAGACGAACAAAGCAAGTAATCTCATCACATAAAGACAACCTCTGAGTGCTTTGACAATAAATACTGAGTCAATCTTCGCATTAAGTCAGGGTGTATACGACAAATATGCTCTACTTGAAACGTAAAATTTAATCCCAGCATGAGCACTTCAGGGACCAGTTCTGCAAAGTACAGCCACCATGGCACAGTACACAATCACAACATAAGTAACCATACACTACTGTGAAACACACTTAAAACCTATTGTACTACAGCCTTTGTCTCAAAAAAGCTATTTTAACCACAGACTATGTTCAATCAAGTTTTTCTATCTGTTTTTCTACTGAACTTGAGATAATCACTCAGTGACTAATTTACTTGGTACATTTTCATTTGTTGCCATTCATAAATAATGCATACTTTTAGAAGACATATTGCTTTTGCTTTTTCATATGTTTTGGTGTGTGGTATTTTTGTTCCTTTATAAAGAATTCTTTGTAAATTGTTCATAGGACATGTTCATGCTTCAACTTTTCAACTGTGGATTTTTAATTCGATCAGGTATCACTAGGTGTAGTTTTGACTGTTTGATAAGAGACAATAGCCTATGACTTATAACTATAAACCACTTCAGTATGAGTTCCTCTGAGCTCAAGAAAAGCCACGAACTAGAGTTTCTCTCTGTTAAGAGATCTGGGAAGAGAGAAGACAGTGAGAAGACTTCTGAGTATCTTTGATGAATGGTTTTGGAGAGCAGGGAGGAAGGCAGAAAGCATGGTACAAAAGAGGGAAGATCAGATCAAAAATACAAAAGGGAAGGAATCTCCAGGAAATCAGAGAAGTAACAGGAGAATCTTCTGCCATAATTCACTTAATGTAAAACTCATCTTTACCAGTGTTTTGCCACTTGATACATTTATTTACACTCCAGGGAGTTCACTAAGTCCTAAAGGTCCCTTGCTGTTCACAGTTTGTACCTCACCCCAGCACAATCTTTTAATCACTTCTTTCATCTGAAATGACATGCTTAATTCTAGTTATAAATTTTAAAATCATACATTAAAACATTTTAAGAGCATGTTCACACATATAATAAAACTCTGAATGTGAAACACCCTCCACAGACATACACGCCTTCCTGGGCCACTTCTTTGTGTCAACTTCAAAGCACATAAAATGCCAGCATATTTTCACTATTTTAAGAACTGTATAAACATCTTTGCTGTCTCCATATTCAAACCACTATAATCTTGATCCTACTAGCCATTTTCCTATGGCTTTCCCACTGCACTATTTATCTTTTCTGACAACTTTGCTGGATGATCTTTAAATCACAGCTTTTCTGCAATTCTACACACAAGTATTGCAACCCTAGATGTTAAAAACATTTGTACTTCATTCAACAAAGGATACACCCTATTGATGTACCAAAGAAATACAGAAAATGGCACCTCAGTAGGTGCAAGTCCACCTCAGTAGCTGCCATTTTTGTGTATTTGATGCATGTGGGACTTTTTTATTCTTTAACTCACTTACTGCCATCTCCTGGTACTTGCACGGTAATAGTAGTTATGCTTTTTAACAGCAGCCAGTACTCCTGCACAATACTACTGAAATGCCAAAAACTTACCAGAAATATTTTCAAAATTCTGCTGTATTTTTTATGTTGTTTTCTTTCAGTCTGGAAATAGTGAATGTTAGTCCTTGGGCAGAAACTGGTAAACAACTCATATAGCTTACCTTTGTCTGGAAGCAGCAGTAAAGTTGTGTTAAGTATGGATGTTTCCGTGCCAACGCCAGAATTCTCTTTTCTGTCATTGTGCAGTCTACATCATCATCTTGAAGTATGACATCTTTCTTCAAGACTTTCACTGCATATACTTCATCTTTTCCTTTTAGCTCAGCTAACATTACCTAAACCAAAGAAAAATTTTGTTCACATATGAACAAAAGATGCCATAAATGCAGGCTTTCATATGAGTTTGACTGCACTGAAAATAGAAAGACAATTACATACTTCCCTAAAGGAAGCTGCATTTTATAAAATAAAAAGTAAAGTACCGTAATTTTAGAAGTATATACCTCTGATATTCTTTAAATTTGAAACAGAAGGTATCTATTCTGTTTCTTAGTTGAGTATCTTAATGAGTACCTATTAGTGAGGTCTCAATTAAACAAGGATGGAAGTTGATGTAAACCAGAAATTTATTTCCCATTTTTATCTCCCACTTCTGGTAGTGAGATTTGAGTTTGATGGACTTTGTATACAATCCAAAGTTACCATTCCAGCTGCCTTCAAGTTGTTGATTTTAACTACTACTATTGTTTAAGGTTCAGGCCCTATATTCTGTTTAAGGTCAGTTCTGGCTTGGAGCCAGGATAATCTTCAGAGAAAGGATTAGAAAACAGGGACACAAAAGAACTACTTCAGCCCTGTTCCCCTGCATGTGAAGTTCCCGTAATAGCAAGGAAGGAAGAGTGTACTTCTGAAACAGATTCATATTTCAGTCCACCTCTTTGATTCCTCCGTGCACTAGAGTGGAAAGAAAGTCTACAAGCCCTGTAAACAGAGCAAGGCCCCTTCCACCCTCACCAATTCCCTGCTGTGGGAAAGTATCTGGTGAGTTACATCTCTGCTGCTTACGCGGTATTTTGGGCAGCTGTCTAAGCCCCGTCATATCTGAGTGGAAATGCTTCAGTTCTGCTTCCTCCAGCACAGAACACACCCACTGAGGAAAAACAAGTACACACAATGTTCTGTGAAATAAGTAAGCCAGAACTGGGAATTATCAAGAAAGTTAATTAACCCCACAGCATTCCTCCTGACCTGATTTTTCCTGCTTGACCACAAGCAATTTTGTTGAACAGCATGTATGCAACAGTACATGTGTCTTCATCAGCCATATTCCGAAATAATGAAACACTGACATTTTGTTTCAAAAGGCTTGACCATAGTTAACAAAGTGAGCTAAAGCACAGACAATGCCAGCTCATCAGGAGACTGATACTTTTGATCTGTTGGGTAGAAGAAAACCCCTAGGGTGGAAGCACTTTCTGAATGTCAATATGAACACTTACAAACCAGAACAGTCAAAACCAGCCCTGAACACCAGCTTAAAAAAAACAAAAGAAGAAAAGAAGAGGAAAAAAGGCTACTCACCTTGCCAAAGCTGCCTTTTCCTAATACTTTGATGAAGTTGAACTCTTCAAGACCTATTCGCTTGCTCTGGGCCTGTTTGACCTCCCCATTTTCACCATTCTCCCCAGGTTTGTTAAGCTGGTTGTCTGTTGACGTTGTAGCTGTTGCCCTGTGCTCCTCTCCCCGATTGTCAAAAGATAATGCTTTCCTAATGTTGTTTTCCAGCTCTTTGATTTCTGTGGAAATGTGAGGAAAAGTTAGTATTAACCGACCATCAGAAAGCCAGCCTGTGCTAGTCTGTATCAGTGTGGGAAGGGACATTCATCATCTCTGAATGCTGTGTTTAAGAATACATATTTAGCAAACTGCTTCTCCACCTTACAGTAATCAGCCAAACCTCTGCTCTAACAGGAAGGGTGGCCTTTAAAAATGAACCTAAGAGAATGACATATCCAAAACTTGAAAGATAAGTCAGACTAGTAGCCAAATAGTTGTTTTAGTGACTTTGGGTGTTCCTGTACCACAGAGAAGTACTTTGTTTTGAATATCCCTATCTTCCTGCAGCACTTACTCATCTTCCTGCTGAAGTATTTTAGAGCTGTGTCTTCAAAAGTTCAAAGGATAGTTGGGCGTCCCAGTCCTTGAAGCCAACATGAATGGAGCATCTTATTCAGCTCCAGCTGTTATCAGACGCCTGCCAATAAAGTATTTGACCACTTCCTAGTGCTGCTTCAAGCAGCAAATTGTGTAGATCTGCTAAATGGTTCTGAAGGTTTCTCAGTGTTAAATACACAGTCCTGGTGACTAACAGTCCTCAGGGTGTGCCCCGAGCTCCTGCACTTCTGCCTTGGAAGCCTTGGAAGCAACAATTTTATTGAGCAGCTACAAAGGTCAAATTAAAGAGAGAATTTAGACAAATTCTTTGTTCTTAAACAAAACATCAGATATTTTAAAAATTATGATTTTATGAAAACAATGTCTGTGAAACCAAAAGGTTAACAAATTTAAGGTCACAGACTCCAGATTTTTAAAAATAATTAGATCAGACTCAAAAAGTGCTGCTGACATACACATTCTGTCAATCAGCTGCTCAACTCAATGAAATCAGGTAGTATCAGTGAAGATTAAAATACCTGTGTCCAAATCTATGTATGAAAGAAATTGCTGAAAGGAAACATGGTTTTAAGAAACTTCTAGAGATCACATGGACATGCTTCCATAGCCTGTCTGGATGGAAGTTACAAATATTCAATATGGAATTACAAGGAGTCAATTTTATCTCAAAAACTTTTTAACTGACAGAGGATTTTCTGACAAATAAAGGCTCTCTCTCAAGTTCTATGTTATTATTTAAAATATTCTCCACTTTTACAATAGAATATATAAACTTCTTCAATAAAGATACTTTGTTGACAAGGACCGATATAGAAAACCTAACAATATCTTAGGATGACTGTTTTATAATTTTCCCTTTAAAATCCACTTAATTTCACAGATTTAAATTAAATGAGAAGCAGACCTTTTTAAAAAAGATTTCAGTTCATAACTTTAAGTGCTTCAATTTCTGGTGGCAACTACTTTGTTGATTTGCATCCACAGAGGCTAGTGCTCATAGATTTTTTTACTCCAGGAAAGTGTGTGACAAAATTTGTTAGATAAGAAATAAAAGATTTGTTTGACCTTGATCACACGGAGATGTTGGTGCTGACTTCGACCTATCTTCTTCTGACGATGCGCATCCCGGAACTGGTGGTTGAGTCTCTGCACCTGCAATTAGCTAAGAACAATTCCAAAAGGGGTAGTCAGCTGTGAGATCTTCCTGTGCCACGAGGAAATTTAATTCAACAACTTTAGTTCATAATTAGAAGTATAAAGGAAAGTGAAGATCTTCTACCCTAATGGATTCTCACTGGCAGAACCTCAGCCATACAGTAGATGGCTTCCCATCAAATGCAAACCATAATATAATCAGAGAAAAAAGAGGCAACTGAAAGAAAAATGGGTTCTTAAGATGAAATAAACGTAGTATACCTACCCAGTGAGTGGGAAAGTTTTGAGAAGCCACCATGAGTCTGCATTCAAATCCATCCAGTAAATACATTTAACTACCAACCTGGTTCTTCCTATAAAAGGCATGATAACTCCAGAACTGTCATCTAGCAAAGAGCTCCTCTTCACGAGAATCAGCACATTGCTTGTTTATCAGCATTTACAGCACTATGGAGTAGTGCTGTCTGCCAATCAATCAAATATCCAATGCCAATTCCAAGCAAAACAGGCATTAACTGCTGCCAGACATTTGACTCTCTGTCAAATAGCCTTCCTCAAAATTAAAAAGGAGAATTCCTTCCAGAAATTATAGACTCAGGATCTGCAACATTGTACCAGGTCAAAATAAATTTCATAGCAAAGTTCAGAATAGATGATTTACACTTATAAAACAAAACTGAAAGTCTTGTTGGGTCTCTGTTGACTTATAAAAAAATTATTGTGCAAGTTATTTAAGTGGGATTGAACCCCACTAATAAAGTACAGTCATACTTATTTCATTTTTTAAATGTGACAATCCATAGTAAAATTACCTTTTTTCTCCTCTGCCCACTATTAGTGATCTTATCTGGAGTGACTCCAAGATCTGCAAGAACTTTAGCTATGCCTCTAGCATCCACTCCACAGTTTGGTGCCACATTTGTTTCACAGCGTCGATGTACATTCATCTTGCAAACTGCAATGAAATATAAAGTAATACAGTGAACTAAATACTACCTTGGCATGCATTTGCCTTACCTAAATCAGATCTTATTTGATCTACCAATAACTTTTTCAAATAAATACATTCTGGAATTAAAGGCATACTTCAATACTAATATAAAGTTATTAACCTGATTATCATTCTTCTGATATGATAATGTAGAACAGTATTTTCACACAGTACCCAGAACAGACATAGGAACAAATGAAAATATAGAATGTTCTTAAATATAATTGAATTAGAAGAAAAGTCCTTCAGAGCTTGGATTTTAACAGTCCACTACAGAAAGCACAACATTAAATCCCTATGTATTATTTCTTCTTACTCTATTTTACTGAAATAGATTAACTTCTAGTGTTGGCAGCGGTAAAACCAACAGCACTTTAAGTTTTAATAAAAATTAAGGGCTTTATTTAGATGGCAATCCAGTTACTAAGCTCTTTCCCCTAAATCTCCTGAAACTATTATATTAATATGAGAGGAAAAAAAAAAGGTTACTTTGCTTCCAGATTATGGGGCAGAGGCAAGAACACAGGTCCTTTAAAACTCGTGGAGTGCGGATTTGTTAGGAGCAGATGGCATTTTATCTGAGACTACAGTGCCCTCTTGTGGAGCAAGGCAAAAAGAGAGCACAGCCGGCAGCGCCATTAAGTGCTAGATTAATACTCAGTTGTTCAAATTCCTCACACTTCTTTACTTTTCAGAGAAAATGAAATTTAAAAAAATGTGTACTTATAAATTTACATTTAATTATATTTTTTATCAACACAGCTTTCACTTTACAACCTCTAAATACCGAGGCACTGGATCTGGCTGTAACCATGTGCTTCAGAAAGCTGGTGCCTTTCAAGTACGTTTCAGCTCACAAGAAGAGTAAAAAGCAATTGCTAAATACGGTATTTTCAGTGAATGTGTATTCAGTGACAAAAACTCAGCAACAAGTAAAATGTTTGAGCTAGGATCCATAAAAGTGGGCACTGAGGAACCAAACTGCTTGAAATAGCAAGAAAATTTTGCGCAGTCCAACTTCATGAACATATTTTGTAAAAAGATGCACAGGAACAAACAGTGAAAAAAACATGAAGAAGAATAAATCTCTGTTATACACTTCTCATGGTGTTAATAACCACACTGGGCAAGGAAATACAAGCTCTGAAGAAGGGATTCACTCAGCACTTGTTAAAGAGAGAAAACCAAGCACAGAGAAAACGGTGAGTTCTATATTTCATGCAGAGAACATCACATTTTTATAGGAAATCATTTTATGAACACAGAGAAAGTAACACAGGCTCTCTGCACTATTGTTTCTATGCATCTGCTACACAGTAAATGCATATGTATGAGAAATAGCAATTAAGAGCAAATGAACAGTATGGTACTTGAGTCAGAATATGAAAGAGAACTCATATATGCACAGATTAGGTAGAGAGATACTATAGCTCTGGTTAAAAAAAAAAATCAAAGAGAAAAAAAGCCCAGGTTTAATTGAAAAGTCTTCACTGAATGCATCTCCACCATAATTTAGATAGCATTTGAGCAAAATCTTAATAGCTGTAAAGTAATAGTATCTAGAGTCTAACATTTCCTCACTGTTCACTAGCTGGAATCACAAGGGAAGGCCTGAACTTCAGAAGTCTCACTGTGTATAACTTTGCCATGAAAGAAATTTCTTCTTTCCCTTGCTGCCCAGAAACTTGTGACACAAAACATTAGGTCTGACCTTCACCTATAGTTATGTGTCATCTTAAATACTGCAAAGGACGCATTTCATAGATAACATATTTATACATATATGTGGGATTCCATGTTTCTGCTGTTGAGAGGTGTACATAACATGATTTTTGTATTTGTGAAGATGGACCTACCCATTCATAAGGTACAACAAACTGGAAATGCTTATCATTCCACTAGGCACCACTTCCCAAGAATCTGATAATCATTTCCTTCATGACATAATTTCCTTCCACCCATTAATTGAAGTGTTTTATTAACTGTTTCTAAAGTATTACTTTACTTTGCAATTGTTTGTATGGTTTTCTCACCCATTACATAGATCTGCTTGAAACAATGAGATATGAAACCAAACATTTTTGACAACTAAAACTACATGAATGCACCTTCCAGCCATATTTCCTGTACAGAGTACATAGTCCTTATGTGGCAGAATATAATGAATCCTTTATTTTCTGGAACAGAGGGGCTAAGCAGACCACCCTACAAAGCATGATTTAGCTGGATATCAGAATACCTCATATTCTGGACAAGGGCACACAGGAATGGTTCTACCTACTCTAGCTAATACATAATAACTATTTTTAAAGATGGCATTAAAGGGAAAAGTAGCTGGAATATTGATGTTTAAAAAGTTTAACAAACCTGAAAACACAAAAGGCATATAAACTGAAGGGATGTAAATTGTCATGCTCCTCATTTTCTGTTAACTTCTAATATCCTGTGTGGCAATAAACCTACCCAGGAGTGAGTGCAAATTGTGTTTTCTTCAAGTCTTACCTCTGCATTTGTTGGTGTAGCCAACAGAGTAAAGGACCACGTTCTAACCATGATGGAAATCCTTACATTGGTCCACTACTTACTTTCTATTTATTTCTGTACATGCTGACATAGTAACTTGAAGTGTTTCCAAGTCTACAGGTCACTCACAAAGAAAGAGAAAAGCTCTGAAGTGGTGCCTTACCTTTACATTGTAAACCTTGTCTCAAAAGACCCCAGAGCAATGAACCACAGTGGTCACAGAAGGTGGGCACTTTGTAATTGTGAATGCTGAACTTGTGAGGCATGTTGACACTGAAACGCTGGGATCCCACTTGCTGAAAAAGGACAGCACAGCATATTTCATTTTAAATAATTTCTTTGCAATCAGTGTATGCTGAGGCCCTGTTATATTTCGAAACCACACAGAATTCAAATGAGAATAAATAGGTGTGTGCTCAGATGATGACCGTTGCATTAGATGTACTCCAAACCCAGAATTCTTTTCACTACTTTATCTGGGGAAAAGAGGGGGAAGAGCTGCTGTTGTCCAAGAGATAAAGACTTAAGACGTCTACTTCCTAGTACTTTAGGGAACAACAAATACATAGCTATCAGGAAAGATCTCTAATGTGGAAGGCAAGGAAGTCACTCCCAATTGTTTTAGGATCAGGAGGCCAAACTAATACAGGACTAAGAAAAAGAAATATATCATAAACCCTTTACCTTTTCATACCCCACTCTTGTTTGGATTATGATAATGACAAGGATAACCTGTTGTGTTCAGGGATTCTGAGGTATGATTACTTACTAATTAAAGGATGTCATTGATAAGTTTTTATAGTGGCCACTGCACTGCAGGAGATTTATTTTTATGTTTTTCCTTCCCTTTTCTATTACCGCTGGCTTTTGTCCAGTGATCTAGTACCCCTTCTAAACAATGAGAGCATCAGCAAAGTATGCAAGTCTCCACCAGTCTGGAGCCTGGGAATATAAACCTGCACAAGATTTTGCATTTTCCTGTGAGTACTGCACAAAACCAGCACTAGCCCAACACAGGCCTTCATCACAATTGTATGCATGTGATCACATTTTGGATGTAAAATGTTGTTGTGAACCAGATATTACAGGATGGTTCCAGTAAGGAAAATGCCAGCGCATTGCACGGGAAAAATGAGATAATGAGTTAGTGCCTCAGTCAAACCCATGTTGAAGTTGAAAGAATAGGTTAAAACTTCCCTCTTTACATATAACCCAAATTTGTAACTTAAAGCTAGGCTTTTTCAATCATATGAATGTAGGTTTTTAACAAATAAAATTAGGAAATGTAGTTTTTCTGTGTGGCCAAGGAACTGTGATCACCCAAAGGCCACCTCACCTAATCCTATGGTGAAAAACAGCAGGACCTTGCTGTTGCACAACACAACAGGACAGCGAGCATATATTCGCTTTTCTGCTGAAGCACAAACCAAAAACTTTTGTGTAAGAAAAAGCACTTGCTGTTTATACTTGAGGGCTAAAACTATTTAAAAAAACGTAACTACATTTTGACAGTTTGGATGCAGTCTTTGTTGAGATGAGACTTTGCATGCAAATTTTGGTCAGTCTTTTATGTTGGAGCCAGATACCCACCCAAGCATCCCAGCTCTCCTATCAGCTGCTGATGGCTCAGCCACACAAAATGCAGCCAGGGGAATGAGGGATCCCAGACTCCTTCCTCTGAACTAAACTGACAAGATTTGTATTAACTCAGAAATGGGGAGAGAATGTTAAAAATTAAATGGAGTGGAAAGACTTCTTTGAAAATTTGAGCTCAGACGTTATAGAAAGTATATCAACTAGAAATAAATTTCTGCATGATAATTCCCATGTAAATGAAACTGTGATGGTAATCTAGCATTCCAAAGTAAATGCTACACCACAAAATGACCAGAAGGGCACAAAAATGTCTGCAGCATCCATTGATTAAACAGAGGAGATGATACTACTTTGAACAGATCAAAGACAGAATTTTATCTAGAAATATTATTTAATAAACATTTACCTCATCGTGAGTTTCCTGTTTTTTTAAGCCAGCACACTTTGTTATTATAAGTTCATGGCATCTCTTGTGAACTACACAAGTGCAAACTAGAAAGACAAAAACAGATAAAAGAATGAGTTTTCATGATAAGTAATTTAAAGCAGAAGTCTGGTCTCAGAAGACTAGAACCACTGGGATTTGAAAGTGTGCAAGTGACTGGTGGTGACTTGGTGGGTCCTATGAAATAAGCTGGTTTACAAAGGGAGAAGATAATGGATTTTCAAAAGACCAAAAAATTTTAAGATAACTAAAGCATATCTGCCAAATATCTCATCTATAAAACTACAAATTACTTTCTGAAATGCTATCCACAATTTTTCTCGATTTTTACATATGTGATTTATTTATCTCATGAAGTCCATGATCTCCATGTTGCATGAGACACAACAGCAAAAACAATTCCAGTCTAAAGAGCTTCCACAGGAAAAGACGTAAAGATAACTCATTGTAAAAGTCAAAAGAATAGAAAAAAAAAAAGTTGAACATTCTTTCTGTAACACATAAGTTTATAGCAGTAAAAGGTTTCAAGAGGCAAAAATGCCTTGCCAATATACATCCTGATTACTTCGATGAATAACATTTGCAGATATGAGAGATAAGATTAACAATTACTACATCTATCATACCATAGAATTCAAGGTCATTAAAAAAAGTAAAAACACTCAAAGTGAAGTAATGAATTTCACTTTCTCCAGTTTTTGTCATTGTAAGAAAAAAAAATTAAATCAGAAGTCAAGGTACCTCACCGGCATGTTAATACAGTAATTCTTATTATAGCATGTAAAGCTCTATAAAGAAAAAGGCATTTAATTATTTAAAATGAAATTTCATCTAGTCTTTTGTAACTGAAGAATCATCACTAACTCAATGGTTTCTACTTGTTAGATGAGAACTAACATATCATCCCAAGAGGTGATTGCATAAAAAAGTACAAGCAATTGAGTTGAAAAATGGGAGATGAAAATGAAGCACTTGTGCAGTCCTTGCTATAACCTTCTCTAATGATGACCTCTATAATTATCTCATCTATTTAAATTACAGTCTTCGCAATTACCTGGAATTTTTAAACATAGAATCTTAAGCAGAATAAAGAGCTCTCAGTTTTAAAATGTAAGACTTAAAAAATATGAAGAAGCTAACATCTGCAGATATGGTTCCCTAGATGGAACCATATGTTAAGAGATCTGGGATCTGATATTCAGGGCTGCTAGGTGAGCTCCTACTTCATATACAATGCCTAAGACCAACAGTTTTGAAAGAAATTACTGTGACTTGGTGCAAAGATTATATACTTGTTGAGACAAACTTATTCTGATCATCATGTGCCAGATTCTTAGCATTGTACATATACAATGTCTGATAAAAATATCTTATTACTTACATCACATAATACATATATTTAAAAATGAAAACATTTTTTCCCTTCTTACCTTGACATTGGTATCCCTGTTTTCCTATTACACCCCTGAAAAATAATAAAGTGTTTTAGAAAACAAAGAGAAAATATTTTTAAAAATGAAAACATTTTTTCCCTCCTTTTCCTGGACGTGCACATGTTTAAAGAAAAGCTTCTCATAAGCAATCATCTGACAATTGCATGCCTAGACTGAGATCAGTTCTAAGCAGAACATTTCAGCTGCTAAGAGGTAACAGGAAGGATGACAGACCATGAAGGCAGTCAGGAGTACAGACACATTTTCTATAGTGAGACAGACAAAGCCAAAGGGTGCGTGGAAAGGGGACAAGGTGGTAAATCATCATCAGGCAGAGCTCTAAATAGACAGCAGATTGCATTTGTCAATATTGCTTGAAATCACCTTAGGCAAGCTAAAGCCTTAACCTCCAGGCACTTTTTAGAGGAATGCAGTTGAGTTCATGCACATTTCACATCGTTTTACATTAAGAAAGACTGATTCATTGCACACTCCTAAGACAGATTTACTGTGGATCACATCAGAACTTATGTGCAAACCAGTATCTCTCTAGGTAACTTTGGAAAACATCAGGAGTTGCTGAAAAAATAACTGAAAACTGAATGTCTTCACCACTTCTCTCTATCTGAAAATTGCAAATACTAAAAACTAATGTAAATAATTTCTAAAAGGGAGTTCTTGGTGTACATTGTAATAATAAAGACGCTGTACACTGAGCACTGAAATTCCTGTATCATTAGAAGTATAATATACTCATATTCCATTAACTTCAGTAGCATGTACAGAAGTGATTCTTAAGTAAGATTCTTAATGAAGAATTCTGTCATCTTGACAGAATGTAAAGGTCTAATATGAAGTCTAAATCAACACTTAGGCACTTACACAATGCTAGACTGGCTGTCTACCTGGAATTTAATGTGCATTAGATAGGGAAATACGGAACTTTGTGGCTCAAAGGAGAAAAACCACAAATACAACAAGTTCTAGCATTTGTGACGGGAGTTCAACAGGCTTCTATTATCATCTGTGACACTGGTGACAGCCTAATGTCAAAATAAAGAGGAAAAGAACTACTGCTCTATACCATTTTCACTCCAAGAACAAGCACGTATGTTAACTCCTCAGTTCACAGCAGCACAGAAAGCAAAGTTACTCCATACCATATAAAGTCTCTGCAGTGTGAGCAATACGTTGGTTGTCTAAGGTAGGTGGCCATAAACTTGTGTCCATTAACCTGATGCACCCTGCGCCGCACGGCACCCTGGCGCTTCCTGGGGCGCATCCGTTCCCGGAACACACGCTCTTCATTGTCCTTGGGTGCTGAAACACAGGGAAAAACAATAAGCACTGGCTGTCACAGACAGATGGGAAACTCAAATGCAACGCATAGGTAGATACTCTCCAAAAACAAAAATAATTCTCTCTACCCAGCAGTGCAAAATAACTTACTTAAGTTCTGGCCAATTTTTATTCATTTTTAGCATCAATTACCAAAGGGCAAAGGTTTTCATTGCCTAGTGCAGGAACTTCTATTTCTTCTAAAGCTTTATCTATAAATTCATGCTAAGTTGAAATTAAGTCCTCTACACTTTATCATTATCAAGCACACTGACAACCTCTTAACAAGAAATTACACAGCTAGATTCTCCAAACAGCTCAGACTTTCACCTCACTTGATCTTCAGGGGAAGAAAAAGGTCCCAACATCCCCTGGTCCCTGTGCACTCAGAAAGGGCTGATACAAGTGCAAGAAAGCTGAGCAGAAGTACATATTATCAAGTACAACAAAAAATTCTATCCAGAATTGACTACTTTGTATTATTCCTGATTAAGATCTGAACTTTAGGCTCTAATAACCCAATTTGACACGACACATGCTCAGCAAAATGTCCAAGGGAAGGAAGTTGTTCTTAACCAATTCCTGTTCCAATTGTACATGAGATTTAATGGCAGAGGAAGTATAAAATGAAGTTGATATGTCTCAGAATGAAAACTTCCGGAAAAAATTTTTCAAAGTGCATTGGGTCTTTTTCTTAAGGTTTTTCTTTGAAAAGTATCACTAATACCACCATAATGTTCTGTATGCATTAAGCAAAAGCTGAGGACGAATTAGCAATGAAGAAGTTAAAAATTGCTAATGAAAGACAGATTTTATAAACATCCCCCAAGCCACTCATACCTTGGCATACTAGAATATAAGACTCTGGGGGACCATATTCAGTCATCCATTGCCAACTGAATCTATGAACTCAATACTTCACTGCATGCAACACTTTGATCTGTAGTTAATACTTGTTGTTCTTTGAATTTCAGCTACTGTGAATCATTACAATGGCCTAAAAATACCAACTTTGGTCTGCTGCAAGCTTTTCTGTACATGACTGTGTTGTCCAAGCAACAGTACAGTACCTAATAATAACACATAGAAAATTTAAAGTCTGAGAATGACTCAATGTATGAAGGTCTTGAATTCTTTTACAAACATTGGAATAAATCCTGGTTTTGAGGGTTGTAAAAATAAAAGGTATTGATTAAAGAATTTCTAGAAAATTGTCTTAAATTAAACCAATGGATGGACACCCTGGAAAATAAGAGAGCACAGATGAACAAATCGAGATCAATGTCTTTCACTGCAGAGCAAGGGCTAAAGTCCATGACACCAGCAAATTTATTTATGTGCAAAAGAGCCTAATATCCATACACATTAATGTGTCACAAAAACTTCATACTCGGAGTGGGTTTTCACCCTAAGATGACACATCTGTGGGATGGCCAGACTGGCACTACTTTTCTATTCTAAAGTAAGCCCTCAGTAAATAAACACTGCCTCATGCACAAAGCTACCTCTTTGATTTATGCCCAAGAACAACCAAAAAGCAATGCTTGTAGGTCACCCTTCAATAAAGAGATGAGAAATACCAAATAGTTACCAATTACAATTATTTTTATCGTGTCAATATTGTTTACTTTTAGTATTAAGAAAAACTCTAATGTCTAATAAATATCACAGCTCCTTAAGAGAAAGACAGTCTTCCACAAAGCATATGTAACAAGTAGTTGGAAATACAACCAAAGATCCATTTTTCCAGCTTCTTGAATGATTTACTGACCTTACAAAGCTGCTGGAAATCCTTTAAAAGCTATTATAAGAAATAATTCTATATTAACACAGACCTCTTATTTTGGTTATAATCCAGATTGTAGAATTTGCTACACTAGGCACAGTCTGTATGTGAGAATGTTAAAGTCCAACTCCTCTAGAAAAGTTTCCCCCCAAAAATCCAAGTCTTCTAGAAAGGTTTCCCAGAAAGTTATCTGCTTACACGAAACAAACAAGATGTTCTGACAGTGCACAACGCACATTTGATATGATATTCAGTCTACAATAATAATATTTTTCTCATTATTTCATTTAAGTGCAATTCTTCACAGATAAAGCACCTGTAATTTTACAGAGCACGTAAAATCCTCCTCTTGTTTTGGCTACATAAACGCGGTATCACGACACTGGGGTTTTTTTGTTTGCTCATTTTGTGTCTACCAACAAAGTCTTAAAACTACTTTCACTGCATTACTTTCAGTTCTATATTTAATACTCTAACAAAATTCCATTTTTCTCTTCTAATACTTACAGTTTAAATGAAACAGTGAAACAGTATCTTTTTCAGAAATGCACTGACTTGAAAACAGATACAAGCAATACATCTGAAATTATCAGATAAATGGCAGGCCTCGATTATCAAAATCACTTCCACACAAACAGCATCACTGTGTGTGAGGAGGATGCTCTAACAGCTCAAGAAAATGTGGTTTATCTTGGATAATGCTGGAGGTCCATTAGCCAGTTGCCCCCAAACAGCCTCTGCTGTCAGTCTGCTGTTCCTCTTTCGTCATTAAAGACCAGCGCTTGGCCAAATCCATGCCCGCTGCCCTGCTTTAGAGTCGAAATGCATGGATGAACTGCACGGTCAAGAGCAGTGACTCTGCTTCCACTTCACCTCTTATTCCAGCCTGTGTAGAATCCCCACCTCATCAGTCAGCAGCAGTACTCATTTACAGGGCTTGGAGCAGTGTAGAGTCATAGAATCATGGAATCGTTGATTGGAAATAACTTCTAAGATCCCTTGGTCCAACCATTAAACGAGCACTGCCAAGGCCACCACTAAACCATGTCCCAAAGTGCCACATCTACATGTCTTTTAAATATCTCCAAGGATGGTGACTTCCCTGGGCAGCCTGTTCTAATGCATGACTACACAACTTGTCAAGAAATTTTTCTAATCTAGACTTCCCCTGGTACAACTTGATACCATTTCCCCTTGTTCTATCACTTGCCATTTGGGAGAAGACCAACTCCCACATGACTACACCCTCCTTTCAGGTAGCTTTAGAGAACAGAAAGGTCTCCTCTCAGGCTCCTTTTCTCCAGGCTAAACAAGCATCTGACATTGCAGTGCATGACTGACCACTGCATGACTGGACGTCAGCCTTTAATCACAGCAGGTGGAGTCACAAGAGAAATTAGCTCACCCATCAGCGTAACACCCAGTCAACATTAAGTTCAGTCAGCTGTCACTGTGACCCTACACACATTTAAGCAATGCTTTTCCACAATCCCTGAGCAAAACACCGTCGCATCTTGCACAAGACTGGATTTAAGGAAAAACACTTTACTGAAAAGGTGGTCAGGCATTGGAACAGGCAGCCCAGGATGTGGTGGAATCACCATTCCTGGAAGTACTCAAAAAACGTGTGCATTTGGCACTTAAGTACACGGTTTAGTGCTGAACATGGAGGTGCTGGGTTAACAGGTGGACTTGATGATCTCAAAGGTCTTTTCCAACCTTAACAATCCTATGATTCACACTGCTGTTTTGGGTCACAGGCATAAAATCAGGCAGGAACTTTCCCAGGTGACTCAGAACCAGATGATCACATCTGTTCTGGCTCATACCCAGGGTTGTGAACCACTTATTTCTAGCAGAACTAACTATAGCCTATATTTAAATTAAAATCTCTCTATCTCATACTGAACAGCCATTCTAGAGATGTTAATTTATCTGTCTGAAGACACCTACTTTGAAAGGGGGCTACACTGCTCTCCCCAAACATCTCTCATCGTTTACAAGCAGGAAAGCAAAGATTGGCAAATGCTATCAGAAAGCAGGGAGTACTTGGGAAAACCCCCAGCATCTGTGTGGTACAGACAACTAGTGTTTTCAATGCATTCTTTTGAAAATACTAGCATCTCAAACAAAATTGGCCTTTTAAATATCTTTCTAAAAGTCTTACAGAATACTGCATACTGTGCATGGCATTTCTATTCTTAGCAGAGAACTTAAAATTAAGTGAATTTTTCATAGCCAGAATACTAGCAAATTTCAATATAAACAATTTCTTCTCACGGTATTTCTACCGAATAGTCATAGAGGGTTATCATTTCCTCAGTAAAGGCTGCTTCTTTATGTAACGTACATTCTGTTCCCTGTTCAGATTTTGAGTCCTTCTGTCTTCTGTTCTATTCAGTTTTTCCCTTTTAAATGCATTTCTTTAATTTTAATTTTCAAAAGATATGTAAGAAATTATGATAATTTCCAAGTGTTCATGGAGAATATTGTCAATGGAGCACATTGAATTTAGGCTTTATATGATGGTACTTAAAACTGGCAAATTTAGAACAAATTTTGTTTCAAAACCATACCCAGTAATGCCACTACTTCATTTCATTGCAGCCAAGAGTAACTCTGAGTTATTTGAAAAACAATAGTGTGTAATTGCTTTTATATACTCATATGTACATACATACATAATGCCTACAATTTTAAAGACTCAAAAGACTTGCAGGCTTAAATCCAAGCTCTAAGGGAAGTGTTATAAAACTCAGAAGTATCTGGCATGAAAAATTGCACAAAATTCATAAATACCTGCAAAATGGAGGTTTAAACAAACTGTCTGGAACGACATTTAATGCTGTTCATTGTGTAGTACCCATTAGGCATGAATTATAAGCCACAACTTAAAAGTTATTACTTAAAATTTAAAAGAAAAGAAAGTGATGCAACCTTCAAAGGAAGCAAGATTGGGGGAATAAGACCTGTACACCAAATAACAAAGGCTCAACCATGTCAGGTCTTGTTTCATACTATAACAGTTTCAGCATAAATGAGAAGGACTCAATGGAGTCCTCAGTGGAGCACTAACTGCAACAGGATTATCCTGCATAGCCATTTCCATTTCTTATCTTTGGTGTTGTGAGTACTTGCAGAATTCTTACAACAACCAAAAAAAAAAAAGCAAAAAAAAAGGCTGAAAAAGAGCAAGCGAGCTTACACACAATAGAAGCGATATCCAGCATCTTTTATTGCCAAGGATCCTGACTTCTAAATAGGAACATGCTGAGCCCTTCCCTTAATCTGGAGGTGATTGTTACCAAACTGGCAGTGTTTGGGGAGGGAAAAAAGACACTGAAGCTTTAGTTAAATGGCTTCAGCCCCATCGAAGCCAAAGTGTGGGCCATGTACAACAGTAACCCTTGCAGCAACTGGTGGGGCTGCCAGGTAAACCCTTGCAAGAGAAGGCCGACCCCTCATGGCATCTCTGGCACAAGGTGCTTTTCACCCTGGGCATCTCCTGGGTACCACCTTGCTGTCATCCCTAACTTAACAAGCAGCATCCAGGAAAACCAGCTGGTTTAACAGCAACCTTTAATAGTTACAACTGACTCTAACTGAACAACAAATGCAAAGGAACAATGGTTGCACTGATGTTTTATTGCTGAAGATGAAAACTAACAGCTTTTGTATCATATTTAAGCCTGACCACTTTAACCAGTACGCATGTACTGAATTACAGCTTTTGTTTTAGCACTCTATCATGTCTGAACAGAGGAAGGATATTGATTGAAGGAGAGGTAATTTGTCTAAAAATATGTTGGAAAGTGATAAGGGGCAGAAACAACGTCCAGGACTACTCAGGATTCAGGATGGAGTGTAACCAGATCATTATGCATCAAAATTAGGTCTCAAAGGACTTTTCCCAAACTCTATTTTGGGCTGTAGAGTAGAAGCATATATACTGACATCAAGATTTCTCCAGGCAGAAATCATTACAGGATTTTGCCTTTAAGACTTTAATCTATTTTAAATGGAAAAAAAACCCAGCAAAAACCCATCAACAACAAAAAGCTATATATTTGCATTTTTATATCCTTTCTTTTGAAAAAACCTTGCTTAGTAGTAACACATGCAACAAACTACTTTTGTATCTTTTAGAAAAAAAAATAGTAAGGTAAATGCTACAATATAATTTCATAAAGCTGTTACTGAGCACTGAAATGAAGGAGATAGTTTACCACAGTCATAGAAAGAGCATGAAATTTTTCTGTCTTTTTCTAGAAGTATTGTGTTTCCAGACTATTTCTTAAACAAGGCACAAGCACACAGGTTTTGTTTTCTACATCTCTAATCTGCTTTATTTAGAAGACCCAACAGGAAATTTCTTGTTTAATATGAGAAGAATCAGATCCTTTGATAACACTATATTGTTAACAAAAACAAAGATGATGAGTGCTACTAAAGAAATGAAAAAATTGCTCACAGAATGGGTGAGTTTTAAAAGTGGTATGTGTCTAGACATGTCTGGTAACACCAGCTATTTACTACATGCACTGAAGAACAAATTGCATTTTAAAGTACATCAAGACCAAATATGGTGGGTGGTTTTGTACCATGGGCTGAGGTTCAAATGTATTTGCCTTCAAACATATGCTTATCTATAAGTGCTTAAACACTTGTCTAAAAGAGAGATTTTACCTATATGTATTTTAAAATTTCCCTTGATATGCACACAAACAGAGCTGATTTGGGTTGTGACAGACACATTTTTTTTGTTTGAGGACTTCTATTGAGTTTCTTTTTCTAAAAAAAGAGCTCAAACCAAAACACCAATAGCACTATAAAGCTATCCAATGCTTATTTACACATAATTCAAACTTTTTCTACATACTTAATTATTATCAGGAATGCATTCATAAGCTCACTCAAAGCTGAAGGGACAAGGGTAACTCCCCACATCCTTTCAAACAGAAATGCTTTCACATTCAGTACACTTAATAAAAGAGGACTTAATGTCCTGAGGTACTAAAGAGTCTCATAGATACTGATGGTCCAATTGCAATTTCAGCACACACAGAAGTCCAATCTAGTTTTCAAAAATGTCCCAACCTTGCTGGCTGGCAATAACCTGGACCAAGTGTTCAAAACCAGGAGTGTGATACCTGAAGTGACCTGGTGAACCCCCACTGCTGCCCCAGCTGCAGCCCATCAGCTGCTACAGCAGAGCCTGAGGTGAGGAGGGATTTGTTTCCATACCTGCTCAGAGAAAATTTTCCTTTAAATGACTCTGACACTTTTCTTAAGAAAGACTTCAAAATAAGCCCTCAAGTTTCTGCACTTGATCTCCACAATGCCCACAGAATTAGTGATAATTTACACAAGTTTAAAGTATTAACAACATAGAATTTACACATGGTCATCTTCAATGATCATACAGCACGGTTTAATAAATCTAGTACTTAGCAAACAGAATTCTGCTTTATAGGAACTGGACCACTGATAGTGGATGGGTATTATTACGTGGTCCATTTTTTAGACCCCTGGGAGGTCACACAAATGATGGGGTACTGACCTCATTTTTGAGGGGGGATATAGCAATTTCTGTACTTAAACAGCCATCAGATCCACAAAGCAAGCAAATCAGAGACACATTTTTTCTACTTCCTCTCAATTTCTTTATTTTGACATTAATGATTTTAAGAAAAATGCTATTCCTGAAACAATCAAGTTGTAACTACAATTCACATATTACAATTTATTTGTCAAAGGAAGTTTTATCAGTAGAAATACCACAGGGAATTTATTGCAGGTTTTCTGAAAAGTGAACTTCTCATCTCAAAGTTTTTAAAATAAAGTTTCAGCTTCCAAATCTTTTTCCACAACCCAGACTTTAGTGCTTTTTCAGTTGGAAAGGAGATGTCACAGACAAAAGGACCAAAAATCAACGCTAAGGTTATTTCAGACTTTCAGTGTTATTTTTCAGGAGGAACAAACAGCCTCACTCTAAACACAATGAACTTATATCATTAAATCTGCAATTGAAATTAGAGAAGTGGAAATGCATTCTACATATGGCAAATACGAAAGCTATTATTCAGGAGAAAAAGCTTACTCCATGAAACTTAATGTGTCTGTTCATGTCCTAACTAGTAATGTAAAGTAATAACTTACAAAATGTACAACATTTTTTGCGCCATAACTTGATTTGATAAACTTGCAGGCAGAAAATTAAATTAGTTTGTGCCAGTAATAGTCAGACCATGTTGTTACAGTGTTACTAATGAGGAGTATTAGCAGCTTGGCGTTAGCACTGTTAGTGTTAAGCCCTGACAGACTAACAAGATGAAATATCTCATATTAAGTCAACTACTGACTAGAGCTAAAAAAGTACACAGTCTTCTAAATGAAAAAACTATATACATAACACATTAGATTATTATTATAAGGTTATTGTAACTGATCAGATCATTGTGTTGATCAGAAAAGCTGTCCTGGGGACTCTACTGTTACTGCTGCAAGCCTACAAACACATCCCGGGATCTGATTGCACTGAGCTCCTCGGAGCACACCCAGCCCCTTGAGGGGGCAGCCGTGGTGGTCAGTGCTCATACTGGCTGTGCTTTGTCTGCAGTGAAAGGAGGAGGACGAGACAAACCATCGCAGTCAGGGCTGCTGTGGGAGGTGAACTTTCATGTGGTACACAGCCATGTTTATTTTAACAGAGCTCCAGGCTATGGAAGTATCTGCAGGGTCAAGTGACCTCTCTGCAGGGTCAACACCTGAGCTGCTGGCCTTTGTCAGCTCCCTGGAAAGGAAATGGTGTTGTGATGCAAAGAAGGAAAACAAGCATTGTAAAAACTTGAGGACAAAGCCCTTTTCCCAGAGGTAACTATTAAACCAGACAGATCCCAAATGACACTATTTTAAGCAAGTGTTTGTGATAGATTAAAGAAGTGCAGCAGTCTTTTTCTAAGATTTGCAAAAGCTCCATGGATTGCAATGAAACAGATCCTTGTATGACTGGGATTTCAGAAGTTGTTTCTTAAATATTTGTTCAACCCCAGCCTTGTTCCTTTCCCACAGAAAAACAGAAGCCCAAGTGGGAGACACCTAGGAGATTCCTGAATGCTGTCTCCTGCAGTGGGAAAGTGTCTCATGTACTTCAGGCATCCTCAGCTTTCATTTTTCTGATGGTTCTCAAAAATCTCCAGTGAGAGAAATTCCACAACACACTTGTGTATCTTGTTTCACCACTCTGGCAGGCAGGCTGTTTTTCTAATATTCAACCTAAATCCTTTTGCAATAAGTTGTGCTGGATGAGTGATGGCACCCTGAAAAAGCAAGTTTTTGCCAGCACAGAAACTACTGAAGTATCTGTAGCAAGGCAGCAATTATCCTGTGGATACCATGCAAATGGCCAGAGACACAGCAAGTTCTCACAGAAAAGAGGACTGCAGAAATTTTGTATGATTCTCAGGCCACAGCAATACAGAAACTGCTTTGCACTACACAGGACACATGCGTGGATATCCCAGTCACATGCTGGCTGCAGAAAAGTCATGATAGCTGAAAGTAAAAAAGGGACTGAAAATCACTTACTGCCTTAAGCTACTAAATCTCTAAGTTGTCTTGCTGATTCCATTTCCAGATTCCCACCCCGATAGCAACAACTTGTTTCCGTCCAAACTTTGAAACGCATGTAACAAAGCTCGGTTGCACTTTAAATTTCTATATTAAAATTCCATATAACCACATTAAGGATCTATGTTGCATAACCTACATAGGTCAGAGAAGATGGCTTTCAAAACATTGTTTTATAATGGTTGCAGCCCTCACCAAGCTCAAGCCTGTGATAAACATCACACAGATTCAGAGTACTTCACAGTGGCAGTGAAATCTTACGTACAATTAGAGAAGTGTTTTAGGTTTTTAAAATTTTTCTTCATTTGTTTTTCAATAAAGTACTATATATTTGCTTCTATCATCCACAGGGCAGCGGGAGCCCACTGTGCAACTGTCATTCAGAGAACCTCACACAGAGCCTATGTAATAACTGAGACAGTAGAGAAGGTTGCATAGCAGCTTCCTTATCCCAAGCAGAAGAATCCTTTCAATTTGACTGATTTTGGCATAAAGAAAAAAACACAGAATCCCCATTACTTTGCTCAAAAAATGCCCATGAAAGCCAGAGGAAGCTTCAAGGACAGGGAGAATGGCAGTGATACATTAATATTTTATTTATACAGACTTTTTTTCTTATACTTTCAGGTAATGATAATGCTATTCCTTCAACTAATTAAAATAAAGGCTTTAAAATTTGGAAATTAATTCTCCCTTCCAACAGTACTAAAGTAGTAAGACAGAAAGTAGCTGAACCTTTGTGTATATAAACCCACTGACGAGACAGTAGTGGTTCTAATAAAGAAAAAAATATTTGACCCCAAGCAGCAGGGGGGTCAAATATTTGATTAAGGCAATCAAACCTTTGGATTTAATTGTTCGCAACTCTACTGTTGAACTGAACAAAACAAGTGAGAGATATTAGTGTTATGCCTCGAGAGGACTGTTCCCTGATGCAGCTGTCACCAAAAAATAGCATCTGAGACAATTTTTCCATTTTTGGCCCAATATACAACCCATAACACACATACACCAGTGTTCCAACACTATTCCAAACTCTCTAGTTTATCTAATAGTAGGGACTATATTATGACAATCCTGTCATCCTCTACCAAGAGCCTCATCCTGCCTGTTTCCTAAGTGGGCAGCTCCTGCACTCAATTGCAAGAGACAAAAATCAGCAGCAAAAGAACTCCTTCCCTCTTTCCATTGTCTTTCTTGCAAACGTGGGAAGAATTTTCCTTATTCTGATGCGCCCCCCAAGCACACAACAAGAGCTTAATTAAGAACATCTCTGACTCACAAGCTGCGCTATTAAAGCGACTCTCACATCTATGTCTTTCAACATTACATACATTACTACAAATTTCCTCTCAGAAAACAGTAATAAATATCTTATGCAAATCCTGAAGTAATCAGTATGATTTATTATCAGCATACCACTTTCAGACCCCAGTTCAACAGAGCATTTCTGGATGTGGCTGTAGGAAAGAGTATATTCCCACTGCCATAGATTGCAATGGAAATTTTCCAATATTCAAAGCACTGTTTACCTGCCCTGCACGATGTTAATCCTATGCATATAATGCATGGTAAACATGGACACATGTGCTAAACAGTATGTTCTTTCTCCTTGCCAGGCTTGTGAACACAGCATCATGAACATGATGAGTTTACATGTTGTCAGTAGAACCTGAGTGTGTTATATCGGTTTTTACTGGGGAGGTGATTGACACATGACAGGAACAAGGACATGACCACCGTCATAATCTATTAGCATTTCTCAGTGACAAGATTAAAAACCAGAAGCTTTAATGTCTTTCTCATTTGCTCTGGGTTTCAATATACAGAATATTTTATTGTTCAAACACTACACAACAATAAAAAAATAGAGCAATGAGGGGAAATCAGTGTTAACTCATTCTAGAAGGAATTGGGGTCCTACCATGGACTTCCTACCACGTCTATCATGTCCTCTCATTTGTAATATCAGATTGCTACCTATAAATGTAATGCTGATTTTTTGCAGGTATTCATGCAAAAGAACAGCAAAGGGATCTCTCTCAAGGTTCCTAGGATTCCCAGCAAAATTTGAGGTTTTGTATAGTGTGATTGCAATCACATGAGAAGCCTGGCTCTTGTTAAATTAAGCAACACATATCTAGCCCTCAGATTATGGAGAAACACTTGAAAAATGTGATCCAAATGCACACCCCAACCTAACTACATTATGGAAAATCGCACTTGTCTCTTTACCCTGGATACATGAATTCAAAACAGTTCGGGGTTCAGGTGGCAAGGTTTTGGTGGTGATGGTAAGCTACAGGGGCAGCTTCCGTGAGAACCTCTTAGAAGCTTCTCCTATATTCACAAATGCCAGTTGGGTGCATGATGGACTCATGCTAGCTGAGGCTGAGCCCACCAGTGACAGAGGTAGTGCCTCTGGCTTTAAGTATTTCAGCAGGAGAGAAAAAAACCCACTGTGCAACAGCAGACAGAGAAAGATGTAATAATATGTGGGAGAAACAACGCTGTAGACAGCAGGTTCAGTGAAGAAGGAAGGGGAGAAGGTGCTTTAGGTGCCACTGCAAGGGCTCCCCTGCAGGCCATAGTAAAGACAGCCTATTTTCCTGTAGCCCATGGAGGTCCACAGTGGAGCATGGATCCACCTGCAGCCCATGGACAACCCCACAGTGGAGCATGGATCCACCTGCAGCCCATGGACAACCCCACAGTGGAGCAGGTGGCTGCCTGAAGGAGGCTGAGCCCATGAGAAGCCTGTGTGAGAGCAGGACCCCCATAGGATGTGGAGACCCATGGCAAGAGAAGCCCACACTGAAGCAGGTTTGCTGGCAGGGCTTGTGACCCTATGGAAGGGACACATGCTGGAGCAGTTTGTGATGAACTTCAGCCAGTGTGAAGGATTCATGTTGGGCAAGTTCATGACAGTCTGTCTCCCATGAGAGAGGCCCCATGCTGGAGCAGTGGAAGAGTATCAGGAGCCCTCCCCCTGAGGAGAAAAGAGCCCAAGAGAAAACGTGTGATGAAGTGATGCAACCCCCATTCCCTGCCCTACTGTGCCACTGGAGGAGAGGGTGTAGAAGATTTGGGTCTTAAGTTGAGCCTGGGAAGAAAGGAGGAGTGGGGGAGAGGTGTTTCAAGATCTGGTTGTATTTTTCACTATGCTTCTCTGATTTGATTGGTAATAAATTAAAATAATTTCCCAAGTTGAGTCTGTTTTACATCCTGAAAACACTCTCCCCCCAGAGTCATGTCTCCTCGTCCTTATCTCAATCCATGAGCTTTTCCTAGTACTCTTCTCCCCTGTCCTGTTACAGAGGGGAGTGGCAGAGAGACACTGTGGGCACCAGGCTGGGGTCAACCCACTATAGCTGGACTAAATTTGCATCTTACTCTATAAGGCACACACACTGGTGAAAGACAAGACTGTTTGAACCAAGTTCTAAAAGTGTACTTATTTCTAACTTTTGCTATATTTTTTATATTCTGAACATCCTAGCTGCAAAGTTCATTTAGTCCTTATTCTCCAACCTCTGGTAAAACAGATGTGTTGGTATCTTTCTCATTTTCAGTGATTTGGTGAGAATGTGGCTAAAAATTTCACATAAAATGAAAAGTGCTTCTGACTTAGGAAAATATACTTCGCTGGCCACCTAATTTCTAACTGAGTCTGAACTTCAGAAAAATGTTGAAGCATCATCTGCTTGAAGGAATATAATGGGACTTGAGCTGTTTTACCTGACCTATGGCAGATTAAGTCTCTAACAAAAAGTATACTCACAGAGGAAAAGAATTGGCAAAGAGCCTTCGAAGAGGCAACAGATGTGTTGATTGAGATGTATTTTGTTTTTCATAGTTCTCTAAAATTGATGTAAAATTCAGGAATGCTTAAAAACTAACTGATGGAAGCAGCTGGCAAGTGGGAAGAGTGGGATGTTGGATGATGAGGTGACTTAGCATGGGAATTGAGAGGAAAAAAAAAGGACCAAAATTTGACAGTCTTAAACCTCTCACTTTGGAGAAGGAAACTCAGAGAAAAATGGGATGTGAAAGCAAAGGGAGTGAGGAATAGAAGGGAACACGGGGCTGATGAAAAGAGCACATCAGAGAATAATCCTCTTCCTCCCGGTAGGACAACACAGCTCATCTGTCAGTGGCCCAAATGCCAAAGGCAATCTGAGTTTAGAATTATTGTTAATCAATTAATTTCCTTTCTACCCATTTGTTGTACAGAAAAGTTAACTCTCCTTATTACAGAAAGCTCATACATAAGAACTAGCAGATATACATGTACAGAGGTAGCTACAGAAAAGCACTCAAGCCTTATCCATAAGGATCTAGATATCTGTCTTACAGAGCTCTAACAGATCGGATATTCTTATTACGGAAGAAAGTATCTTAGACTTGCTAAGGTTTTCCCAAAGATATTGTCAATAAAATTCACTGAAACAATTAACATAAAAATCCCCACCACAGATGTTGTGTCTTTAGATTCATCATAGGTAAAGCTAATTTAAACTATGTTCATGCAGATGAACAGGTACACAAAGTCAGCTTTTCTAGTTCTTCTCCTTCTACCCACAACTCACCTTTTGCTACTTCCTAAAATGGAAAGCAGTTCAGTCCCAACAAATGCCCTCAGCACTCACTGAAGGTTGACTTTCAAAATATATATGAAGACTTCATATAAGAATTAATGTGTGCAGGATAAAACCTGCTTCTAACATTTCTTAAAACTGTAAGTCTTTCAAGAAAAATGTTTTTTAAACTCTGGGCAGTGTGTCTGTGTCTTGTATCTGAGAGAGAAAATATAACAAAAAAAACCCCCTCTGAATTCTTTTCTTCTTCAGAAAAAAGATCAAATAAAATGCTTCTTTGAGATCCAAACAACTTTCTCCCTACTCCAGAAACTAAATCAGGCATTGAAAACAGAGACAAAACAACTCTTGGAGTGATTGTAGATTTAATTTTTCTCTTATTATTCCAGTGCTGTAGCTGTTTTCCATTTAGCACGGACCCTGTCTTCACACCAGTGGTACTACCTTTGGATATTCTAAGGCATCGTTCTCCTGACACAGGCAGCACAAAACTCATCTAGAAACCTGTGCATAGCACAAGGAGGATTGGGTCCAACTAAAATCTGTGGAGAGCCAAGAGAATGACAAGGAGACTGCCTGCAGCACAAAGGACAACTATGTGTACAACTTAATGCTCTAAATGCATAGCCACATGAGGATAAGATTTACAGCTCTACACTTATGCCAGAGAACAGAGACACACATAAAATCCAGGAGAATTTGGCTCACTTTACTTACAGTAGAGATAAAAAAAGAAACCGTAATTGTCTGTGTCCAAAGTGGAAAGATACAAAATGTTCTAGCAATTGTAAAAAGCCAACCTCTAAAACCTCATTCCATTTATTGTTTTGTTTATTAACAAGTCAAGAGATAGCAGACACTTTAAAAAAACCATTCCTTAAAAAATTCAGGTCATAGCCCATTATCTCAAAACCTTTCTGTCCTCCTTGCTTTGCCAGCACCTCTGCTCATATTCAAACACTATATAATTCATTTAAACGTAGCCTTATCAGGTTGCTGAATAAGAATGTGAAAGTCAGCTGGCTGTAAGTTGAAAAAATATATTCAGTGCCTTCTTATTGCTGCTGTCACTGATTTAGCTGTTCCCATGGTAAACTTAAATACCACCACAGGAAGCTGTATCATCTATCAATTCACAAGTTGCAAAGTGTGGTAGATGGAGATTTCATTTAACAGATCCCAGAACTATCTAGTTGAAGGACGTGGCAGTTGAAAGCTGGAGACTGAATTTCTTTCTCTTTTTTTTTTATTTTTTTTTTTTTTTTTTTTTAAACAACCCTGTATAATCTCAAGAATAAGACATATGGCAGCACTTCCAAGTTGGTTTCAAAGAGATTTTGATTTCCCACTCACTTTCTCTCAGTGTGAATTACCTAAGAAGGTGTCAGAAGTTCCTCGAGAAAATCCTTTCAACACTGGTTGTCTTTAGAAAAAGAACCTCTAGAGAGAAGCTCCTTTAAAAATATAAAACAAGCCAAAAACCAAAACCTGAGACAATTTTGCCTGCTCTATAGCTGGAGCCTCTAACTTGACTCTCCATGATACATTACAGCAGTCATGAAGCAGTTTATTACAATCATTTGAATTCAGAAAAAAAATGCACTTCCTTCTTGAGAAGAAGACAAAAACACCCTAAGAAAGAGATTGTCCCACACACTAAAAAGAGATTTTACCATCAGAAATCACATAAATAACACCTAACACACCCTATGAAACCTCTTCTTCTAGTAACTATCTATTGAAAATCAAAAACATATTCTTACATGTTGAAAAGATTTCTCTAAATGTTTTTTTTAATAAAACATTACCTTTTCCATTAGCATACAGTAGCCAAATAAAAATATTGAATGCATTTTAAGAAATACAAATGAAGATGGAAAAAGACAATTAAAAAAGCTAATTTAAACTAAATAAAACCACACTTATAATCTGACTTTTTCTTTATTGTACTTCTGGAAAACCATAACCAAAAGACTTAAACAAAGAGAAAAAACATATGAAGATGTTTTTTAACAAAACCATCTTTAGAAAATAAATGCAAAGAAATGGAAACACAGTATTTCAAGATCTGAGCACTCCAAAAATCTCTTTAAAGGAAAGTCTTCGCTATGAATCCTCAAGATTTTTTAAAGCTCCCAGTATTACCCCTTCCAACACATGAAACCTTATTTTTTGATGTATTTGGAACACCCCCTGAATCCGAAAATTTGATATCACACAGTGAATCTATAACAGTCATTTGCCAATTACCGATTTTGTGATCCTGTATTTTTGGAACCACTACAACAAACTTATGCTAGAACGTACAGATTTTATAGGATACAGAGAAACTCTGAACTCAGCTGCATTAAAAGAGTCTTAAATCCTAAATCCAAGCCTAGAGGTACTCAGAATAGCTGCCTCTATTTGGGAACTTGGACCATGATTTCCACATTGTAAAATCAGTTTTCTTACTCTCCTACATGCAAGAACATCATCTTAGTCTACACAATGCCCCTTGTTCCTTGGTAGGGAAAAAGTCATAGAAATAGGCCAAGAAAATTAGATGTCACTATGTGATTTTCAGGTAGCCCACACAGAACATTAGAAGGAAGAAAGCATTCCTCTGAGCAAGCATTAGCACTATTATTAGCAGCATCTAGACTTATTTAAAATAATTATTCCCATATCTATTCCAGCAAGCAATACCAATTACACTTGTCCCTTAGACGGAAAGACAGACACAAAATCATGAATATGATCCTCCCTCTGCATTGTATTTATCTTTACCAGAAGGAAGGAAAACAGGATAGAAAGTGTTCCTGGAAACCAAGGGCAAAAATAAATCTTAGTTTAAGCCAATTGAAACATTATGATTATCATGCCAGAGCTGTGGTTTTGATGAAAATGAATTGTAAATTATTTAGAAAGAAGTAGAAAGCTGAATCACAAATCAAAAGTAGTAAGATCCCAGTTTGAGTACGGAGAGATGAGCAAATCATTGCTGCCTGCCATCAGCAACACAGGAGTTGTGTGGCTCTACCATTGCACCAGAAGAATGTTTTGAATCACCATCAAAATAAACTGACCTGGGCCTTTACAAGTTTTTAAACTAATGGGACAATCACTAGATGCAAGGAGCACTTTCCATCTGACCAGTGAAGAGCCCTGGTTTTATTTGTGTTCCATTTTCCCCTTCCTTTCATTCTCATAAATGTGTAACTTCCTGCTGACATTTCAAAACTGAAACGCGACTGTCTGGTCACACGTGCAACAAGACGGTGAACTCCTATGAACAGACACTGAAATACTCCTGGTAAGTTTTCCTCTTTAACATGGTGTTGTACCACTGGTCCTAACACAGGAACTCTTTTAGCCCATCACTCATTTCTTTAAGGGGCACTACCTCTAAAACAGCTGTTTCCCCCTCAGACACAAACTGCACACGTGCCAAAATGTAATGGTCTTGGTCAGGGACCAACGCTGATAAACTGCCAGGAGTTTTGAGTTATATTGCTGTAAACTCAGACAAAAGTAATCTATCTCTGTACATATAAAATAAAAAAAGAAATGGTTCTCAAAAGAACAGTTCTTTGGAACAGGTTTTTAAGGTGCTTTATAGCTTATGCATAGCAAAATTAAAGCTAAAATCTCTCAGCAAGCATGAGACTTCTTTAAGAAATTAAAATAGAATTTTTCCTCCTATTTAAAATGAAGTAACAGGTTATACTAGACTACGGTAATAATGACTCATTCGTTAATTAAAAAAATTAATTTATCTTTTTATTTACTTGCAATGGTGTTATTCTTTCATGTAAGTCTAACTCCTGAGAAACAGCATTTCTCCTACAATCAATTTTTTCCTCTAACACTGTCAAATACCAATTCTCTCTTTTTCTCCATCTCTAGGTTTCAGAAAAACAAAAATTAGAAACCTATTCCGAAAAACCTATTTCTGAAACGCCACTTATAAAAGCTATGATTTTAAGTTACCAGAGTTAGCCATGATGGCTCCCTTCTCTTCCCCCCTTCCCTTATCTAGGGCTAAGAAAACAGCATATATCAAAACTGACAAGATTTTCAGATACAATTTACAATGTAATCGGTAGGCAGGCAGGCAGATAAATAAGACAACTTTTTAAATTTAGTTATTAAGGTTTTACTGTGAAAGGAGATATTTTTCATGAGAGAAGTTCAGGATTTTCTGTTTTATTTTTAGTTACCAAATCTTTCTAGCAGATCATGATTCATTCACTAGCCTTCAAGGAAGACCAGTGCACATGAGTATTTTTAAGCACAGTGCTTGCATAGTTTAAAACTCGTTTGCAGCAGGAAGATTGGATCTCTAAGGAAGGCTCAGCACTTCTGTCCATGTATTACCTACCAGGGCCCTACAGCTCGAGCTGCACCCCAGTCCTACAGAAACACAGCTGGAAAGCAGCACACACTGTGGGGATCTCCCCAGGCCACACCGAGATAATGTTCCTAAATGGAGTCTTCAGCACAGGGATGTGGATGGTTTATGCAGTGAAGTAAAATTTTAGATGAACAGGCTAATTTTTTTTTATTTAACATACGTATCATGTGGCGTGTTTTTATGGGCCCATATAGATACACGACACAGTCAAATATGATGTCAGAAGAGATGTACACAGTTCTGCTGTGCCCTCCTCTCCCTGTGAAATTTATAATCACATCTCATTTGGGGAATTTGGAACATTGCAGAAGAAGGCATATTTGCCAGCACAGAGACTGTCTCTTATAAGCTTTACTAATGCAAATTCTATTCTGTAAGTGCAATACAGCTTTCATCGCCACCTTTAACCTGTTCTGTTAAACACAGG
Organism: Vireo altiloquus; assembly: GCA_013396875.1. NCBI lineage: Eukaryota > Metazoa > Chordata > Aves > Passeriformes > Vireonidae > Vireo > Vireo altiloquus. The sequence goes on from VZRF01011711.1 coordinate 1,698,390, forward strand.
TGTAACTTCTGGGCCTCTTGAACAAAACCATAACCAAATTTCCTGAGAGGTGGCATCATGTAGAAGTGTTTTGTTTTCCCTCTTGCAAAAATATTCCTGTTAGTGCTTGAGGTTTTTCAAGACTACTCAGTTTAGTGACAGTCCATGAACCAGTGCTCTGCTTCCAATTGTTGCTGAATTACTAAGAACTGGAAGTAACATTTAGAAGTTTCAAGAAAGGAACTTCCGAGAAAGGCAGTTCCTAGGAAATAAGCCTCTCTAAATACTAAAGAAACATGTTAATGTTTAAGATCATAAAAGATAAAGTCAATTATTAAAGGAGCCATAAAAATCCTGAGCATTCTGGAAATAAGAAGATTCACAATCAAGACAAACAAACCTTTGAACACTGCAATTCAAACATCCCATTATTCGAGGTTCCAAGCTGATCAAACCTTTCAGTCATAAGTGTAAAACCCATAAAAATCCCATAAATTATAAGATCCCTGAAGACTTTAAGTTATGATCCAACATACAATTAGAAATTTCAGGACCTCACTTTGCCTTGTGACAGTAATCTGGAACGATGATGTCTTTTATCATACACATACACAATGTGTTATTTTTCAACTCACGCTACTTGTTCTAAGTAGCTCAAAACATTACCTTCAGACACTCACATAAATTCAAGTATGCTCAGTATTGAAAGCTAACAGGAATTGTTTGTCCAGAAAAACATTCAAGCTAACTTTCAATTATATAAGTGTCAATGACCATATTTTTAAAATTATTTAATGGATACAACAAGATTTCAATTATTTGGGGTTTTCCCACCCAGTCATAAACAACCTGCCAAACTGCCTTCAAAGAATTCCAAAATTTACATGGAGAGACCACTTGAAAAAGAGTCAGAGAAGAATGATACGTAAAAATATTACATAAATTTTAAATTAATAGAAGAATCTTAGTTTATATTTAAGATGTTGTGACATAGACACATGACACTACAAGCTGTTATTTGTTGCAGTGTTGTCCTTTCACCTCGTTTAATGGGTTCCCTTTGCAGTGAACTGAATGTGGAGTTTCCTTCTGAAACAGGGACTCCAGAATGCAAAAATACATTACTGTGCTTAAAAAGCTAACACCCACAAAGCACTAATGAGCACATTATTAGTTTCAGGTGAATGCACTACCTTTTCCTTTCAGCAGAACTCACTTAAAGATTCTCTGAAGACTTGCTCCTGAACAGTTCTATGACCTAGTTTAAAGAAAATGTAAAAGGATTATATTTTTGGCTCTTTAAATGAAGGTTTTTTTGCATTTCCAAACTTTGCTGAATCGTTTTGGCTGTGGTGCCTGTCCTTATCTGCCCAAGCAATACTCAGCAGTATGGAATTTGCTTCCAGTGTATGCTCAAAGTGCTAGCTCTTTGCAAAAACCATTATTTCTTTAGCAAAGCATCTTTCATTGTATTTTACAAAACAGTTTTGAAGCCTTTTGATACGTACACACAATGTCCATCTGCACAGTAGAAATGTACTCAAATGCATCCAAGAAAATCTTCAGAGGGGTGCATGGGTCTATCAAAACATGACCTAAAAACATCCTACAACAGAACTCTGTTGATTAATACATGAATATAAGACCTAGTGCTTCAAGAACAAACGAATGAGCACTGAAAATCAGCTGCTGAGACTGTTTGTCTAAAAAGGTTGACTTACTAAAGGTTTCAAAATCTGCAAAATCAATTAAAAGAATCAGGTTTTGTTATTGAACATGTTCTAAATACATTAACAGTAGAAGAGAGATGACTGAGCCTCAGAGGTAGCACTCAGTGGAGTTCATAAAAAAAGAGCTAAGTGATTTAATTACACCTTTCAAATCTGCCTGCTCACATAGACCCCATACTTCAACATTCAAACTTAGTTTCATCCCTTCTACTAAAAATATCTTTTATTACAGGGGAGTAAAAGTAAAAAGCTTATTCAGAACAAAAATTATAATTTCAGACAATGCATGGTGTGAAATGACATGTACCTTCCCATGTTAATGAGTATTTCAGTAGCAGCACGGCTTACGTAATAATCACGGGGTTTATGGCAGCTGGTTATTTTGACAAGAAATCTGAAGGAGCTGTGTGAAAATAGCATGGAAAGAAGGAAAGAAAAGCAATAGGTCTGACAAGCAGATACCCTTGTAAAAAGCATGCCAAGTCTGCTCTTTGCAACTTAGTTTTCATATTGAGGGTCCAATTTTGAATCCTATGAAGAGATAAAAAAGGAACTTGCAGCAAAAATCTTAAGGAACCCATCTGCAAACATGTTTCTGCAAGTCTCTCTCCACTGAAATTGAAACTGTTAAATAGGGAGCGGGCATACTCCTATATTTTTAAGCAAAGACTAACTTTTTAATACATTGTAGTGAATGGGGGAAACAGGAAAAAGGTTTAATCTGCACAGTTCAACTGTGGTTTTAGACATTTTAATTTAACTTCTGATAAAAAAATTTAGGGACTAATAGTGTTCTCAAACATCAAAGAAAGATCTTTATTACTTCTTTTCAACAGGAGAAAAGGCTAAGACAAAAATATATAATTTACATTCATTCCCAGTAGATGAAAAGACATTTCTACTGAATGAAATGGTTTTTTTTCTAAACATGTAATTCGAAGTTTAACATTTACGAACAGCACAGCTTAAGTTAAAGTCTGACCATCAAAACCAAAACAGTCGTGATAGTTTATAGCTTGTTTTTCTAGAAGCCACAGTAGTGCACCTTTCTTAAAATGGTCGTTGTTTCTGAGCAGCACAACCACATGGTGGCAGAAGAACCAACATCTTGCTCGGGAGCTGTGATGCTCTGGGGAGGCCACGCAACCTGACGGGTTTGCACAATAAATTATTTGCCCCTAATAACGATGATGAAAAACGGATTGGTTCAGGGTAAGTCAGCCCTCAGGGCTGATAAAGGTACGTGTCTTCCCAGAGCATTCTAGCTGCTGCAAATTGAATTGCTGCTTTAGAGATTGAAAGCTTGTACAACTGGAAACTTCAATTTAAAATAAGATCAGTTTATTTTATATATAATTGTTAATAAAGTTTCAGGGAAAAAAAACCCTCCAAACAATCGTTTTAATGCCAGATTCAGATTAAAAATTTGGAAGAGCTCAGATTTGAAAACACATTAAAAATAACAGCATTTACCATCCATAATTTTAAGAGATTCTTTTTCTCACTATTAAAGCAGATCACTAGTTAGTTCACTAGATTAATAAATAGGGCTTCAACTACCAGTCTATTTTACTTTTCTCTCCTCTGTTTCATAGCACAGCAAGATGCTGGCAGAAGGGAATATATTTCACTGTGCCCTAGTGAAAGGAAGACTTGTGCCCCGCAGTGCCACCGGGCCGGGCAGAGCAGGGGCTGGGGAGCCACAGCCATTCCCTGCCCCAGCCCCTGGGATGTCCCTGCGTGGCTGCCCAAGCACAGCTCAGCACCACGCCCCTGACACCTGCACAGCGAGGAAACTATTCCCTCTCCTTGACTTGTGCACAATCCTGCCACAACAACACAAAAACAATTAACCTGCTAACCCAAAAGGATGATTCCTGAACGAGCCTGAAAGCTTTAGCAGCTTACTGCATTCAAGTGAAACCAGGCAGAAAATCCACTGAAGCAAAGCTCCAGGGAATACCTCCTGCAAAATACCTAAAATACATACATATATATCATCAATTAAAAAAAATACTGTGTTTTGCAACTAAAACCAAGAATCCAACTAAATAGATCTCGCAGTCTTTTCATACAGCTTGTTAAATGTAGTTCCTACTATTTATATCTTTAAATAATTGCACGTAATGCTTTTACCTCTCAACAGAAATGTTTCTGCTCCTCAGTGTTTCCTGACAAAAATCAAAATGTCCTCAGCTAGACTGCAGCAAAATAAAAGCATGGCTGATGACAGATGTAGATCCCAGAATGCATTATGTTGATGATGATTTGTCATATTCATAGATACTAGTTGTCTGGAGGAAAATGATAATCACTGGAACATTCCGGGTGTGTGCATAAGAGGAAAAAAAGACAGCATGAGGCTCCTCTCTTACAGGGAATGAAAAGTGTGTTTATACTGGGATTTAATCTCAAATTAAGTGTGCCTTTGGGAAGCAAGTCTCCTGATCATCCCTACCAACCATGCTTTGCTCCACATCACCGAGCACATCTCAGAGAGCACAAACCAGACCCTTTTCTGGCAAAAGTAAGGCAGACAAGAGCTGGTCTAAAGTAAAATGCTCAGAACACACACAGTGTGGACACTGGATCCTACAGCATTGAAGCTTGGCCTTAAAAGTCCAACCCCATGGTGCTGGATGCTGTGCTAATGCAGATACACCAGATTCTGGGGGGCATTTTGGGATTTGAAAATACAAAACAACAGTATTGTTGCTATCACAATTATTTTAATGCCTTCTTTTACATGTATATTTCATTGTGTCTTGGTATATCTCATTATTTGTAGTACATTTAAGTACAAGTTGACTGAAACCAGAGAAAAAAACTTGTGCAAAACATTACTAAATACCTTTTTAATTAATACCATTTAGTTATTGGAATACCCCTGCCAGGTTACTGATTTCTGCAAGTTTAGAGAAAAAAGTAAGCATTAACCCACATGAAAAATTACTAAAAATTTTTTTGCCAATATAATTTCCTTTTCTTTCTGCAAATCAGAACTCCTACACAATACTCAGGAGCAAGAAGCTACAATGAGAATCTATTATAAATACTTTTGGTGAGAATATATGCATAATCAGTGTCTGAGTGACAAAATGTTCATATTGGCAAATGGCCCTTAAGCTAGGTTCTGAGACATGCAGTTAGACAGAATACTAATGTTTTTCTTCCTGTGATTTTCTTTCAAGAGAAATGAAATTTGAAAAAAGGAATATGCAACATCTAAAACATGAATTCAACATAACTAAAGCAAAAGCAAAACAGCAGATATAGCCATAGTATAACGTATTCATTACCAGCTTCCCACTGTACACAATTAATTTCTGTCTGAGTGAGTTATAAGAGCAACAAAAGTTTGAATTTGAAGAAGTTGGAGGTTTTTTTTAATTGTTTTTTTTTTAAATTTAAAAATCAATTTTGAATTGATTTTTTGCATTTTTAACAAAAATTTGGATTATAACTACCCTTATGGAAAATGTCTCTCCTTACTGGATTATACAAAGAAATGTAATACTTCTGCTTCTCTTAAGCTTTATTAACCTCACCCACTGCTATTTGTTTATACATCTACATTGCATTGAGGACTGAGATGGCACTGCACCCCAAGCACACACGTGCATTAATAATTTAGCCTGGAAAAGACCTTGAAAGGTCATCTGGCTGGGAGCCCATTCAAAGCAGGACTAACCTCAAAGTCAGTCAGAGCTCATAGCACTCATCAGTGTAGGCTCTCTCTGTTTCCCGTTTGCAGCCTTATGACACACATCTGAATAATTCACAAGGGCTCAGATTTCTCCAGCCACCGTACTAGAATAACAATTGCACATAATTTGTAGTTTGTGAAATATTTTACTAATGTTTATACACTCCTTTGAAATCTTGCAACTAATAAAAAAGCGAAAAGTATGTGACATAGGAAAACATAAAACTTTAATTTGAGAACGTTAATTGAAGAAGCATTTAGATAGACAGATGTATTCTCTAACTGAAAACGTTGGGGGAATAAAAAAAGTTATCTTAGATCCAAATTCCATGAAATCACATGACTAGAAAGCTGACTGCTGAACAGCAGCAATCCAAGCAATGTTAGTAACCGGTCACAGAGAGCTGTTTCCTATTCAAATTAATAGGGAAAAAAGCCCACTGAGATTCTTGTTATGAAGTCACTTTAGACTATTATAAATCCATGCTGCCAGTGGAAGAAATAATCCTCTCCCTTGTCAACTCTGCTGGAACATCACCTCTCTCTCCTGGCGCTGCCGGCTGACAGGTTCAGTCAGGGCATCAACATGCTGAAAATCAGTGCAAGAAGGTCTAAGGAGAGAACCAACTTATGCCAGCTGACAGCACACATTTAAACAGAGTCTCATTTTCATTTCCCAGAACAATTCAACATTAGGCTGCATGCTAATTTTTAGAATTTGTGACTTCCAAAAGGAAGCATAAGGCTGTACATTCTCATGCTTCTCCGAAAGACACTGCCAATATGCCCTTAGAAAAAGGACATACTACGTTGAACATCAAGAAAATTAATATCATATTAATATTAATTATAGTATTAATTAGAGATGCAGTTACAGGTACATCACTTTTACATAATTAAATGCTCTTACATTTGCATAACCTCTTTCATATGGGACCATCACCAGCTAATTTAATGTCTGTAATGCTGATGCCCCACTGTTCCCTCTTCCTCCAACAGAACCCTGGAAAATCAAGATCCCCATTGAGAATAACAGGTTGTGATATTTGAGATAATGGATGGGGTGGCCCTTGCTGAAAAGCAGCATTTCCCAGCTCTGCTTTACCTACCCTGCAGAGAGAGGAGGAATACTGCTTTTTCAGATCAGTTCTATGTTTTTCAGCTTTCATTCACCCGTCCAAAGCAGGAAAACCTTGGCTTGTCACCCTCAGGATGGAAAAAGTATTTTTGCACATGCTCCCGAGAAGATTTGAGCTAAACTTCGAGTTAAATTTTATGAAGTCCTATCTGCCAGCATTCAGCTCCGAAATCAAGAAAACCTGATGTTGCCCTCCAGGTATCCAGCAACAGCAGAAGCACTGCAACCTAAATCCTAAACAAAACCAGGACCTTGCTATACATTATTTATATTTGGTGAGATCTGGTTGGACTAGTATCACAGTATAGTTTTTAAACTTACTTGTACAAATAAAAGGAAAGCAGTCTCAAACAAGAAATTTCATATAATAGCCTCCATAATCAAACAGCCCCTTCTTGGCCTCAGTGCCCAAGCTGTTAAACTGCTGTGTAATAGCAATTCGGGAGAACTGCTTCAACTGCTTTTGATGCCTCCAAAAATGTTCTTTCAGCAGTCCTGAAAGCCACAAATGTATCCTTCCTGAAGTAAGGAAATTTCTGAGACACACCGATGAAATTGAGAGAGAATCTATCCTGTAAACTTGAATAAATTATTTTACCAGACAAAGAAATTATGGTAATGGAAAATAATTTTGATCCAATTTCTTTCCTTATGGCATTTTGACTCTCAGGGACAGGTCCATATCTTTGCATCAATTTGGAAAAAAAAAATGATGCAACACAGCAGTTCCCAGAAATCTTTTATTATTTCAGTGGATTCAAACAACACCAGACAAAAGAAAAGCTGGATTTGCTCTGCATTGTGAGTGAAAAATGCTTGCTTGAAGTGATAGAGAAGAGGAAAAATGCTACAGTTTCATGAATGATTTCTACCTATAGACTGCACTGGTAATTGCCATTCAGGAGCTTAAGCCTCCTTATCAGAATGTTAGAAACAACCTCTCCACCCTGTACTAGGGAACTAGCACAGCTTTGCTCGTTTGGGCCAACTCCTTCTGTTTTCCATCTTCCAACCCCTTGAAAATTTCCCACCCCCTGCTGCATCACATTCCACACGTCTATCCCAAGACACCAGCCAAAAACAGAAGACAGGGTGCCAACACTTTGAAAGCTTAAAAGCTAGCAGAGCACAGCAGTTTTATCTACAAATGGGGCTTCTGCCTCTCAGAACATTCATGCCTGGATTCCTCTCTCTGCTTTTAAGCCACGGAGCAGTCATGGCTCTTTTTGTTCCTTCATTCACTCCAATTTGATGCATTTTTTCACACCACTTCTGGTGCACAGAACAGCATCCCAAACGTGGCCCAGATTCTGAGGACCTAAATGCTATTTAAATCCCTAGGATACTTGGCTTCTAGAGCTAAAGCACCTCTGAAGGTAGGAAGCCAGACCAAGGAAACACTTGGCAAAGAAATGTGAATGAAATGAGATGGCTTGACTTGAATGTTCAACAAAAACTGTTGTACTTTCTATTTATTCCAGAAAACATTTACAAGGCAGAACCGAACTGCTCTGTTTACTGCAGCCCTCCAGTGCTGTTAGACTGCAAATTGTTTGGGGAAACCAATAATGGAAAAGTTTATTACAATATCCTGCAGACATTCACAGAACATTTCAGCTAGCATTATCATTGTTTACTTGCCACATTTGCTATTGCAGACTGCTACTGGAGGACAGCAATTTTCTTTCTTTTAAAACTAAGAGACATTTCATTTGGCAATTTCCACCCTTTCTGCCGTATGACATACTCCATGCCAAGGCATAAATACTAAGTATGGCAGGAGATTGTAGAGGGAGAGGCATGGCTGGAACCAGGCAACCCCACCTCCTCCACTCTAAAGCACAGAGGTAGAATAGTCAGGAACCAAAATAACCACCTTGGTCATAAAGTTTCTTTCTTAATGCCCATCCTCAACCCCCAAGTGACACATATTCATGATTCTTCAAAGAGCTTTTTCTCAGATAAAAGGATTGCCTGGATAGGAAGAGTAAGCTGTGACTGCTGTCACTCTGTCCCAAACGGCTGGCTCATTTTTTTGATACGCTATATATGAACTAGGTTGTGAAGAAGCTGAGGCCCCCTGTACTGTCAGAATAGGAACTGGGGCCTTTGCTTTCTCAACACTCCCAAATTCAGTTTTTGGATCAAAGCAGACAGGACAGGTGCTGTCACAACATCCTTTTGAAAAAGGGTAGCAAGAACTTACTTGCTATGCAATAAGCAGAGCGAAACCCCCCTACACACTTACCAAAAGGAATATATTATTTTTTGAATTATATCCTTAAAGAAGCACCATTCATGTTTCTAAGAGTTCTCCTTTTCCTTGGTCTGTGTTCACTTGTTTGAATTTGGCATTTTCACTCCCACTCTTGACCTCAGATTGTCCTTCTGTGCTTGATATTTTTGTGACTTCAATTACACTGAAATTTACAACTGTTCTAATGAAGTTTCAATTTAAATCACCCTGATGATGTGTCTTTCCTTATATTAGAATTACTTCTAACACCTGCAGAATTCTCAGAATAAGTTAGCAAAAATAGTGCCTTCAATAGCAGTATACTTTGTTTTTCCTTACACCTATTTTACAGAAGCAACTACTATTTTCATAGGTTGTTTGTGAGGGGTGAGAGCCTTTCTTGAATAATCAAAACGTTAAGCAGTTGTGCACTATGACACCTGTCTCTTTGGCCCAAAGAAGCCCATAACGGACAAAAAGTGCCTAAAAAATACCAGAAAGGGGTGGTCCCAAAACTTCTTGTGCCCGAGTGCTCTGTGACAGATTTTTGTTTATGTCCAGACTGAGAACAGAAAAAATGGAATATACACAATTTTTCCAAAATAATTTGCCTAGGTTCCAGCAGCAGTCAGAGCAATTGCAGCTACTCCTTGTCTTGTCTATGAGTTGGATGAGGTATTCTGTTTTTTGTAAATGATTATATAATACCTTGAAATAGCTTTCAAATCACTATCAATACACTAAATACAGTTCATGAACTTGCTTTGTATCATGACAAAGAATACAGTTCAAGTCCAATCAGCCAACACACATACAAAACACCCTACATTATACATGTTAATTATTCATCCCCAGCCAGCTGATCTAATGGAATAATTCTGCAAAGCAACACACAGGCTAAACATTTGCACATGCTCCCTCTCATTTTTAACAGTAAAAATGGAATTAGAATTAATTTCAAAAAAGATGTATTGACTCCATGAGGTATTATTGGATCTTTTATGTCTTTAGTCTTCAAGAGACTGATTAACATGCACGGAGCTCTGTACTACCATAACTAGACCATCTTGGTTCTTTAGAGTTCATTGAAGGCTCATTCAGAAATCTTTCAGAGATATGAGGAGGGCTGGGACTATTATAGTGAGATTAATTATTTATTCCAAGAAGCAAATAACCCATTACAAGTACCGCTCCTCCTCCTCTTCCCATAGCTATTCCTCATAGAAACCCAACCCTTTCTTTCAGTGTTTCTCAGTCTGTTCTATCCCCACTTCTGTTAAAAGCCACATTATGCTCATGCACAGAGGTATTGCTATCAAAAACTCTTCATAATCAGTATTAGTATTCCTTACTTATCTGTATTTAAAGAGAACTCATTGGCCCACATTTCATGAGGACTCCCACAAAAGCCATCAAATCAACCTTCCCTGCTCACACCTGGCAAGAAAACCACTCATTTCAGAAGATTCAAACTCAGCTGTGTGAAACAGCAGCTCCAGGAGGCCAAGCACTCAATCCAAGGAAGACCCATGATTCACCAAAGTTTTCACAAGCTTAAACCCTTTTGTTTTCATTGGTGCCTGGGTTCCAGGATGCCCCCTGAGCCTAAATGGAAGCGATTGAGGTGAGCAGCTGCTCTGTGGGTGACTTGAGGCGGTTGCAGGGGCTGTGGCACCCTGCTCGGGCTGGAGAGAGTCACATGAACCGTGGTGCTCCCACGGCGACACACACAGCTTCTGCTGCCACCCAGCCCTCCCACAGCAGCACCACAGAATAAGCAGATGAGCAAAGTGCTGTCTTCTACTCAAACACAGCAAAGCATAGTTCCTCCTTTAGGCAGGAAAGGAATAGTTTTGAGAGGCTTTCTGTGATGTAAGTGCAGAATTAAGAAGCAAAATAAAAAGGAAGGATGGCTCAGTGGTTATCAATCTAACTGGAAAAAAGAGGACATAGTAGGCACTAGCATTTTCCAAAAATGTATTAGTATCTATATTTGTCATTTGTCATCTTCCAATTACTGGTCATAATAATAATAATACTTGCATAGCAATTATACTCTATGCAAGTAGTGTTGGGCTCTTTTTGCTAGTGGATAACATAAACCTAACCTCAGCTGGAAATATGGCCAGGCAGAAAGAGAATCAGGCTCTTGGGTCTCTTTAAAGTAGACTTCAGATTACTAATAGGCAAGAGTCCTTGCCACTTAGTGAGATTTAGTTTCTTTGCTCCTGATTTTCCATAAAGAATATCTGCAAGTCTGCAGGATCTTATATATAAACATACACTTATTAGGCTTGCCTATATAATGACTGCTGTTCCTCTATTTTAAAGCTGCCACAAACTAAACTCTCTATAGCAAGCACAGTGACCACAGATTAGGCTAATGCTGAAAAAACCCCTTTGCACTTATTTTTGTCTTAAAGCCAAAGTCAGAGAGGACCTATAAGAAGGAACATTCTTGCAGAGGTTGCCACTGACAGCCAAGGAGGCAGCTGCTGACACAGCCTGCATGGAACCCCTTTCCAGTGCAAAGCAATGATATGGGACAAAAATCCATTCACCACTCCTTGAAACTGCTATTTTCACTCCTTGAAATACTGCAATCTGCAATCAAAGCGAGATCAGTTTAAAGCAAGATAATGTAGAGATTTGTGGTGTGCTGACTCTGGCTGGATACCAGGTGCTCACCAAAGCTGCTGTATCACTCGCCTCCTCAGCTCAGAGAGAGAGAAAATACAACAAAAGGCTCGGTGGTCGAAATGAGGGCAGGGAAAGATCACTCACTGGTTCCTGTCACAGGCAAAACAGATTTGAGTTGGGGAAATAAGTTTAATTTATTATGAATGAAATTATGAATGAAATCAGAATAAGGCAATGACAAATAAAACTACACCTTAAAGTACCTTCTTCCCACCCTTCCCTTCTTTCTGGGCTTTACTTTATTCCAAAAATTCTCCATCTCTTCCTCCTCCTCCTCCTCCCTAGAAGTCCACGGAAATGGCAAATGGGGGCTGTGGTCAGTTCACATTTTCTCTGTCACTTCTTCCTCCTCTCAGGAAGGACTTCTCAAATTCTTCCCCCTGCTCCAGCATGGGTCCCTTCCACAGAGTCACCAAGTCATGCCAGCAAACCTGGGCTTCCCTGAACATGGGTCCACAGGTCTTGCCAGGAGCCAGCTCCACTGTGGGCTTCCCAAGCAGTCACAGCCTCCTTTGGGCATCTCCCTGCTCCACCATGTACCCCCCAGGGCTGCAGGAGGACAGCCTGCCTTCATGGGCTGCAGTGGAATCTCTGCTCCAGAGCACACAGCACCTCCTGCCCCTCCTTCTGCACCGACCTTGGTGTCTGCACAGTTGTTCCTCTCACATATTTGTACGCCCCTCTCCACCTGCAAACGTGAAGGTGTTTTTTCCCCTTCTTAAAAATGACATCCCAGGGGCACTGCCACCATCATGGTCAGCCATGGGCGCAGCCTTGGCCAGTAGCAGGTCTGTCTTGGTGCTGGCTGGAATTGGCTCTATTGGACATAGGGGAAGCTTCCAGCATCTTCTCACAGAAGCTGCCCTTATAGGTCCCCTACTACCAAAATCTTGCCATGCATACATAATACAAAGCTTTAATTACACATCAGATCTGTTGCCAGATCCTGCATGTATTATATTATACTACCAAGGAAATCCTTGTGCTGCAGACACAATCACTACAACTTTGGAAATATGCTTCTAAAGAACACAGCTGTGAAAAATGTCTGCACTGAGGCCCATGTTTATGTGATGCTTCTTTCAGTTTGGAGTTTTGTACAGAAATCAAGCTTTGTCTTAAATATAAAAAATAAACCCTTAAATCATATTATGCATGTAAAAAGACAAGTTCTTCATGTGTGGGCTGCTTTCTTCAAGCAACCTCCCAAATAAGCCACTGAACATTTCTCCTAAAAACCAGGACACTTATCTCATATGTGCCTTTTTTTTTATCAGATTACTTTGTATGACTGTGAGCAATGTATTAATTTGCTTAACGCAAAGTATATTTCAGAAGTAATCTTTCAATATTCCACTTTCAAGCCTGTCAATTCATTGTTTATCAATATCTTTGGTTTAATCAGTAGTATCTACAGCATTATAGTGTCATCAATAATTCTGCTAAAAGCACCAAAAACTAGTTCACATAAACTTGATTTGCTAAACTAATTTATGCTGCCAGACGTCCAGGCAAAAAAAATGAAGAGAAATGCTCTATGGCAGGCCATTAATTTTAAAATACTGTCAAACCACCCTCAGTCTAGCTTTCATTATTAATTTGTAAATAACTTTCCACTCTCTCAGCTGTAATCTTTCACGGAGTGCTGTTTTTTAAACAAAACATGAGGCACCAAGACAAAAATGTAATGGGAACTTCTCCTAAGGAATCACCTTTCTAAAATTTCCTCACATCCCACTCTTTGAAAACTCATCCCTCTAACAGATGACTCTAAGCTTTTTCTTACCACTCAATTGTACACTGCCTCGCTGGTGAGAAAAGGGAGATCCACAGCTCAGTATGACTGCAGAGGAGGGGCAGGGGAGATCCTCTGCTCTCTCTCACACTTCCTTGGGTGGGAAAGGAAATTGCCGAGTCCTTTGCTTGTGATTTTTCTGGCAGATAGGAGCCAGCAGAGACAGGAAACTGAAAAACCTGGCTCGTCTTCCCCCCTGCCTGCAATGCCCCACATCAAAAGGTGCTGGTGGGCTGAGCTGCTGAGGCCGCTGCTCCCCAGATCCCCTCAAATCTTTATTTGGTGCCTGCAGGGAACAGGCTGCTCACACAGGTAGGTGAGACAGTGCTCTGCTCTGCACTGGGTTGTCCTGTGCAGCATCCATCCCTTCCTCCACCTTCTTTCAAACCCAGAGGATCAGACAAGTCCGTGAAGTGCATTTGAGAATATTGGCTATACTGACATTTTGGTCAAAGATGTCGCACACTGCGATGCAGGATGACTTTCTTTTTCTGACAAGACTTGTACATTGCTACACTACCATCTCCTCTGGAGATTTTACAGCCTCTACTATCAGTCTCTAGATGTTGGGCTTTAGAGACCACAGTGTTGCAGAAGAGGTGCTGGATCTCTTGAAATATAAATCCATGCTTATACTTTATTAAGAGACCTTTAGGTATATATTCTCTTGGATATTCAATTTGACTTAAAGAGTAATTTTATTTTCACCAGCTTTTGAATGTATTAAAAAAGGTACTCTACAGGTATTATGAAAGGTACCACAAAATACCTTTCATAAAACAAAACAAAAGGCACTGACTATGACAAAAGCAGAAACATGAATATTTCATTATTGCATCAAATAAAGAACTCTGGTAAATTACTGAGACCTCCTAGGAAACAAAAAGTTTTGCCTCTTCCAAAGGAAAAAATATAAGAGAACTTCCAGGGTTAAAAATATTTACTCAAGCAATTTTTTAGTGCACAAATGTGATAAATTTCAACATAGATCTATGGCTAACATTTGACTGTGTTGCAAGCAACAAGGTTGGTGTAGGGGTGTGTGTGTGTGTATGTGTATGCGTGCATATATATATATATATATATAGATATATATATATGTGTGTGTGTGTGTATATATATATATGATACTAGCTCACATGCACAGCACCACGAGGCCAGATATGCATCTTATTTTTTTTCATCTATCTTTGTCTCTCCTCCTCCATACCAAGTCTGCTAGAACAATATGAAGGAAGTTTTAGCAAGATTCTTCAAATGCAAAAAAACCCAAACTGAACTGCTTACGCCTAAACCAGCTAACTGAAAATCATTGCAAAATTACTAAATTTAGTATATGGAATGCAAAAATTTTCACATGTAATGACCGTCAAGATGCTCACATAATACCAAGATACTCTTGATACTGATTATTTTTCAGGTTAGAAAGTTTTCTCCACCATCCATAAGGATGACATGACTAGTACAGTAATTTTTCTATGTTTTATCATTATGCTGCCAATTAGTGCCAGGTAAATAGCCACAATCATAAGGAAAATAAACAAAACAAGATCATCCAGAGGGTGACACTACTTGAAAGTCTTTTAATCCCACCTTTTTATTATTTTTCAGCAGAACATTTACAATTAAAATTTCATATTAATAAAAAGGAAGAATCAGACAGTTGTTTGTACCAGAAGAATTTGAATGCAGACTGGACTGGATAATGGTAGCTCTGGATAATCTAATAGTGTTCAGCAGCCAGTATGTTCCAAACAACGCCTAAGAGTGATTTTAAAGGAAGGTATTTAAACAACTGAACAGTTGAACAATCCCAGTCAGCTTATGATGCACTAAAGACATCTTTCTTTATAGAAAGAAGGAAGGCAAATGAAACAAATAGCAAAAGATAACAACAGCGTTTCAGGTTCTAAATTTCTTTTTCCCTTTTTTTTTTCTTCCTAGGGCAGGGAACTTTTGGAGGTGGGTACCTTCACATACATTTGGGCCTTATTCTAGTTACTTATGTTCTGACCATCTACTTGAGCAAATCTAGGAAAAAACAACTTTAGGCCACACACTGAGAAAACTGATAAACTGTTTAACTATGCATGATCTTTGCAAGAACAGAGAAGGAAATTTTACTACTAGTAGCAAATGATCACAAGTATTTGCATAGGGTTTTCCCTTAGTTTTAGATAAATGTTCCCCTTGTCTTCATTCCAGCTAGAAACATACCGAGTGTGATCCTGTCCCTGGGCTAGGACAGACACTTAGCTTCAGCTAGATGGACTAGCTCCATTTCCAAGATAATGGTCTGCTTTTTATCAGCACCATGACCTCTGCTGCTAGAACAGCATTTTATAATGCATGATGGTATTCTTTTAACATTTTCAGGTAGATATGAAAATTGATCTGAACTTGCAACCTTTTCCCATCACGGTGTTTTTGCCTTAGACTCTGGGACTGGGCCAGACTGCCAGGGCCTGATTTCATTAAGCTTGAATAGCCTTTTGAAAACCTAGTTTATGACTACGTGATGAATTGCTTTCTGTATTTGTACATTAATAAGTAGATAACAGCTAGAGGAACAGACTGAAATGGCACAGACTGAAAATTGCAGATGATGGCAAAGCAAGTATCTTGAGGAATACTAAAAAAATTTTCCAGATCTTCTGCAAAAGTTCAGCTACAATCAGAGTTGCAGACCTACTGGTTGACCCCAGCCCTTGGAATGTAAACTTCTATTCTGCATCTCACATCCTTCAATTAAGCAGCAAAGCAATTCTTTGATCCAACACCTTTACAAGTGTTATTTAAGGATGTTAATGTATAAATAGATTTTTCCTACTCAACAAGTAGGAAAGCAGTCTTTCTCTGCTTTCAAACTTCTTTAGTGCAAATATTGCCTTTTTTGCTTTCTAGCTTTCTCTTCTCATCATTCTGATAAATTAAGTCCATGCTTCTCAAAAATACTCCCTAATTTATGGGATAAGCCTGAATAACAAGTGGTGTAAATTTAGTGCCACATCAAGTACAAGGTGATCTCAAAACACTTCATCTCAAACATTTCTTCATCTCTGTACTGAGAAAGAAATAAAAGCCAATAGTATATCCCTTTAAGCATTAGATGGACATGGGACTTCCAGCACGTTTATCTTTCAGCTTTTCAGAAAGTAAGTAATGTGATTTATTCCATATATTAGGTATTATAATAAAATAAAATATAATGTAAGTACTGCATCTATATCCACAGACACAGAGGCCTTACCCACATAAGGACACCTACAATGGTTGTCATATTTCATATAGACTCCCAGAAGGCAACCAAACCCTCAAGCATGACATTATCCATTATATCAAATTTACTGGGACACAAATTTATTTTTATGAGACAATTATGTGACATTGTAAAAGCATTGTTCTTTTAGTTAAAATAGTTGGCAGTTAAAATTATCTTGCAAAGAAATCTACATTGGACTCTTAGTCTTTGATATAATAAAGGTATTAAAAATGACATTTTTGGACACAGTGTCTTGGCCTTTTTTTATTATTTCTTATACTTTAAATGAGAATGGTAACCTTCCTGTTGTTTTTATAAAAAGTTCTTCCAGGACTTTTATTTTTAAAATTCTTCCTCTGCCACTTAATTTAAAAACTGTAGAATGATGAAGAATTAGCTGGAAGGAAAACTTCATGAGTCCCACTGAAGCAGTTTATTCTGGAACACCATTTATAGAAATGCCATTTTGTCATTTTTACCCTGAACAGAAACTGTGTGTGATATTTCCACCCTTATACAGCTCAACTCATTATACTGTTGCCATAACAACAAATAGCAGTACATGAAATTAGATCCCAATAAGATTCCCAGAAAATTAAGTTACAGCCTGCTAACGTGTCTCTTAGAGACTCATACAGTGAGCGAGAAACCAAATCTGCAGAGCTGGCAATGTGGGTACCTAATAATAGCAGTACAAGAGGTTAATATCTCTCGGAGGGAATCAAAGAAAAGCTTAGCCTATAACAAAGGTAAGGAAAACCTTTGTCTGACACGGAGGCTTTATGGATGGACACATTTAATTCAGTGACTTAGCCAAGAGTTGCCCAAATAGCAGACAGAAAAAAGAATAATGGCTCCATGGGGTAGACTGTCAGACAACAGTTAGTCAGTGGGAAAATAATTTCCTAACTCTTAAGGACTCCTACAGTCTGGCCTTTCTGTTCCAGATAATACACACAATTGAAGTCTTTAAACTTTTTTATTTGTCTATAGATAAAGACAATATATAATTAATTTCTTTCGGACACTGTTTTGATTTCGCAAAACAAAAGAAGTGAAATGAGCCCATGACTGGCTTCGTCTCAAAGGAACTCAGTCTTGTCATAGCACCTACTGAACTCCAGTGCTAAGCTCTCTGGTTCTGCTAACTCAAATAATTCTAACGTTGCAGTGACCTGTAACACCATCACCACACACACTGTATCAGGTTCAAAGGCTTTTCATAACTCTGTGTCAGGGGAAGAGCCGTCCTGCCTTACCACAGCCTGGTTTTGTATCTGTTCAATGATGGCAGACAAGAGCACACCTAGCAATTTTATTGCAATTCAATAAAATATTGCTAAGAAATTCATAAGACAGTAATGACCCTAGGTCATGCTACTTCTTTCTCTCTCCCTTCTCTCTCATCCTTCAACTTGTAATGGTAAGCAGCTGTACACTTTGACTCAAGAGGAATGGAGATAAGAAAGATGGAGAGGCCTACACCTCAATAAAAAGCAATATTCTTAAGAACTGCTGATTTCCTTCTGGTACAAAGCACGTGTAGCTTTTCATACAGCAAGGAACATCCTGCACTACATACCTATCTACAGGCCTCTAGTATTGGAGGACAGCAAACAAAAATCATCTTGCTTCAGACACCATGACACCAAATTTTCAACATTTCAAGGGTGTAAGAACGTTACCTAGACAAAAAATAGTCTGAAGCTTAAGCTACATAGTACGGTATTTGTGGACAAGTTCCTTTTAAAATATTTTTATCTGTCATTAATAATGGTCTTTTACATAGCCATTATAAGTAGTCAGGATGGAGTAAAGGAGTAAATGGATATCCTGGGAGAGACCAGCACTCAGAATATTTGCCTAGAGGGGACACATAACTAGCCACATTAAAGGACTGAAATCTAGGCATTCTGCCATAACTCACATGGTCTGAGCAGCTACCAAAGGCATATATAAATAAATTAAAATAACTGAAATAAAGGATACTGTCAAGGCCAGAAACTCCAGAATTAGCCACAGTAGCCATGTTTTGGGTTGTATTGCACAGGTCCTTTTCTGAGCCTGGCACAGTCTCTTGTCCCGGTCAGGTTACATATCAAATCAGACAAATCCTCCTGATTACCATACAGAGACAAGCAATTACTGTCTTTCAGCATCTGCTTTCTTCTTCAGTTTGAATGAACAAGAAGGCAAAAGGGCAGACTGTTCATGCTTCTGTCACAGCATTATTCCTCTTTCAGATCTGGTGACACAGAGGTGCACCAAAGTGACATCTTACTCCAACACAGGCCACACACCTTTGTGGAACACTGAACTGCCATAGCAATAAAGTCTTCATCTAACCCTGGTGAAAAATGGTTCTTCAAGGGATAAGAATCCATCAGTTTAGGAATACACACTAGATTTCAAATATGAACTTTGCATCTTAAAAATCTGCTAACGTAAGAGTTTTCTTGCAAGATCTAAATTCCATTTTAAAGTTTCCATCATTTTATTGTGGGTTGTTGCTGAACTTCAAAAGGACTCATTAATCAAATATTTGCTCTCACTTTAAAATTCCTACTATCCTACTAATCCTCACAAAAATAGAGGCCTTGGCTACAAAAAGTAATTGGGAGTATATAAATTTAAATACAGTTCCTTTAGTGATCCTTCAGAATCTGATAATTAGCTACAGCAAATATGTAGAAAGAATCCCTGCTCTGATCCTGTTGTGATGACCACAAAAGTGTATTTTCCCCTAGCCCTTACAGGAACAGCAATCACAATATCAAATACTATTATATAGTATGCATGCACATTAAAGTGCCTTTTACCAGCTACTCATATTGAAAAGATTTCAGTAGTACAGCTTACATGTGGGTATGTAAGTACAGAGCACAAGAAAAGTGGTTTTCTTTTAGGCTGAAAGCCATCTTTAGGGATAACTCACTCCATGATGAGCCTAGGACATCAAGTCTGTACACGTGAAGGACAAAGAAATTCGTGCATTCAAATTTGAATGACTTGTGATATTATTTGAATATTATTTGGTATTATTAGAAAACATTGTCAGTCACCCAGATCTGGACACGAGTGTAGATTATAGGCATTATTAAAAAAGATAATTTTTGAAGCAATAAATAAGGAGAAGTATCTAAGTCCTGTTGCTGTTGAGTTTGGGGACGGCGAAAATAGCAGCATAAACTTCAGATGAAAAAAGTTATTCATTAAGAAAATTTTTTCCTTTATATATATATCCAGGGTTGCTAGAGCAGGGCACAGTTATTGGTTTTTGGGTGAAGACCTTTTCAGCATCATTGGTTAGTTACAACAACGCCTAAAAGTAACAAGTTGGAATGACAAGATGTAAAAACACCACTTGAAAAATACAGTTTACAAAAACACATAAGATGGTTTACATAAATTTCATAAACCAAGTTTCTCTCGGTTCTCAGCTCCGTTTGTGAGAAAGCAACTGCTTCTCACAAACAGGGCCAAGAGCTGGAAAATTTCTCTCTGATCAAACTTGTCAGTGTCCACAAAGTCCAAAAGCCCCAATGCAAACTCCAGCCTTCTGAAAACAAAGACAGTAAGGTATTCTCCTGCTGACAAAACAGACAAAGAAGGAGAAATATTCATTAGCAGGACATCAGAGTGTCTGTGGTCAAAACAAAACTGCTTTGTCCACAAGAACAGAGCAGGTCATTGCCACGGGTCAGTCTGGCACACGGGCCAGGCAAGCTGGGTGGAACAGCAGTGATACAGAGAACACCCATTCCATCTCCAAGGCTAAGCCAGCATGGTTTCACTACAGTCAACTAAGAGGTTGTAAACACAAAGTAATTTCTATGAAGTAAAATATGAACTTAAATTAACAATTTAGCAACACTCCAAAATGAATGAGGTTTAAGGAATTCATGTTTGCATTAGGTCAAGAGCACGCACACAGCAATCATCAGACATAGCATGTAAGACTGCAATAGAAAAAATAAAGATAAAATAATCGGTACCTAATCCATTACATCAGAAGAATATTTGACTTCTCCTTTAAATCATCACAATAGCTAATGGTAAAGAAAATAAATTCAAACCAAAACAGGTCAAATGTCTGTAAGGACAACATACAGACGTCATGTACTTAAGTGATATTTCTTTTGATAAAGTCTCATTGATTTTATGACAAATTACTCCTTCGGTCTAGTGAGTAAGACAGGAGGAAGAGTAGCTGCTACTACACTGCAAAGGGATAGTTTCTACTCCTAGTAAAATAGATAACCCACTCCAACTGATATGAGGCTCAAAGGTCTTCTTCAGAAAGAAAAAACAATGCACTGTTTTAAATATCCGCCAAAAAAATACAACATACCACCTCTCTCCTGCCCTCAGTTTTAGTGCTGCTTTCAGTTTCAAGTCCATAATGACTCCAAGTATCTTTTAATCTATTCATCACTGTAACAGATATAAACAGCAGGCATATTCTTGGATAAAATGCTTGCAACTTGAGTAAAGTCAAGATCCATAAATACCAGCACTGTTACCATTGCTCCCGCAGGATTTCCAAAAAAAAGTCTGCTTGCTCATTGAACAAAATCTTGTAAATAGAATTTTCAAGATATTAAACCAATCATGGATAACTAAGCTGAAGTCTTTATTTTTGTCTGCAGTTTTCAAACGGAAAAAGTGTCACTTTAGTACTTTAAAACCTTTGAGAGAAAGCAGGTCCTAAATAAAAAAATAAAAGCAAAAACCCACAAAGTAAAAATAAAATAATTAAAAGGCCAAAGCACTTGAAGTTTTTAAGTTTTGGTTTTTCCCCCTACAAAATTATCAGTTACTCTTACACTGTGCAACTAAAACTAGATCTCTAGAGGTTAATAACTTGACTTTCTGTTCTTAATAAACTGTCATCTCAGAAAAGATTCCACAGTTTCCACCTGCCTGAAGCATCCATAATTACAATGAAAAGAGAAATAGACTTTATTAATAAACTGCAAATTGCACTGGGAGAGCAGCGCTGAGTTTCTCTACCTCTCTTTTTGGTAGGACCCAGAAACAGCTGATGGGAAAGATGGATGTTTAATTTTAAAAGTTTTATTGAATATAGAAAGTATTAATGCTTAAACTTAACCTGTCTTTTCATAAGCGTGGTAAAGACACCCAGTTCTGCTACCACCTTTATACATTTTGGAACTTAATAATGTACCATCAATATTAATATCATTTGATAAGAATCAGTAGTTTCCAGTGCTTCTACACTAAAGATGATTAAGTACAGCAAGGAAGCTGTAGAATAGGCAATAGTTATACTGCATTGATCTTGAAAGCTACACAGTAGCAAGCTAGAAAATATTAAATGCCAATAGAAAATGTACTGCTGGATGACAAATTTTATGACAATAAATTAAAGCTCTATGCAGGAGAGCATTAACAGGTAATGAATTACTTATAAGACTTAAAACAGCAATTCAACTACCAATAGTTAAAACTATTTCAACTCCAGTGAGAATGTTCAGGGAGTCAGTTGCAACTCCATAAATCTTACCATCAGAAGAGCAAGAATAAAGGTAGCATAAACTTGCTGCCTCAAAAAGCAGAGCTTAATTTGAATGTATTTTTTTTCCATCTGCTTTCTCAAATTGAAGAATGTAAAGGGTAAGACCCTAGTATAACCTTGTTAAACAGCGTTCCTGGCCCAGTACAGAGTTGGTTGATTCTCAAAAAAGATTTACTGCTCTATATCTGAGAAAGCAAAAAGAAGTAAATTCATATCTATCAGTGATTCTGAAGCCAAATCTTCTCCCTTAACAGCACAGCATAAATTGATGCTGGTTTGTGAGACTACAACTAAAGCAAAAAATATGCTTTCATAGAATAGAACCTAAAATATATGCATGCAAGTTGGTACTTACAGATACAGTTTCCTATGATTTTACTGAATCTGGAATTAAACAACCATAACGTTAAAAAAAGAAGATATTTTTAATTTTTTTTCTCCAGAGTAACCATATAGAAAGCAGTTAGACTGATTTTGAGAACTGTAACTAACAATAAAGAACCATCCCATTCACCTTTTAATAAAGATTTTGATCATGGGTTCAAGTGAGTCTCAAATAAATTCTCATTCCTTGCAGGACTCATTTAGAATGCATAAAAAGAAGTTTTCTCCACAAATTGTCTAGAGTAAAACAGATCTGAAAATATCTATTAGCTGTGAATATAAATGCAGAATATGTAATTTAATACAAGTAGTATTTACTATGATAAATAGTTCCCCTCTTTCCTGAACCGTCTCCTCACAATGTATTTGCAACTGAACGACAGAAATTATCAGCTCTTCAGAACCATTGCAGCTTTAATGACACCTTGAAGAGGGGGGATCCAGTGCCTAGAGGAGCACTCATCAACAGGAACACAATAATTCCTCCTACAGGCATGGAACAAGAAAGCTCCCTGATTCTTTTGGCATCTACTTTTTGTCTTCCTGATGCATTACATACTAGTGAACACAGTAAGAGGGCGAGCTTTATATGTATTTCATATCAAACTTCCCCCAAGCCCTCAGGCTTGGGCTTTCCAAAATGGCTCAGGTTATTAAGTGCTTCTGAAAACCAGAGCGTTTAGCACTTCATCTGAAAATCATCTTCTGAAAACCAAAGTGTACGTCATAAAATTATTCTGATGCCTTTTGGAAGAAATTGGCGCCTTCTTATTATTTTGCATGTCTCTGGATAATGTTTTATAGGAAACGAAAGGAATTGCAGGTGAAGCTGCTCCTGTAATAACATGCGTATCCAGATTGAAAAGCTCTGCAGGCAAAACCCACTGCAGCAGCATTTAATTATACTGCAGTATAATTACCTTGGAAATATCTTCCAACGCATTTTATACATTAAAATCTCTGGATTTTTATGCAATTATAAATATGACCCTATTTTTCCTGTGACCAAATATTCTGCTACATATCAGCCATACTGGCTATGATTGCCTGTGACTAGTTTTAAAAGTGGTTGCTTCTTGGTTTTACTGGAGTGCTCTCAAACTTCTCTCAGGAAATAGTTACAGAAATTTATTCCCTAATGGCCTTATGTTTGTGCCAGCTATGCTCTTCAACCATTATTTTACTATGAAAACTAGTAATAATCTCCTCATATATAGAAGCTCATTGCAGATTTTGCTATCCTAGTTTCAATACTAGTCAGCATGTGCAACAGCCAGTGAGAATAATAAAACCATCAATATATTATGAAATTAGTTGTTTTAAAATTTTTTAAATACTTTTGGCATTGTTGCTTCACCCTTTTCTTAATATCATTTCATATTTGTTTGTTGTGCACGGCAGGGGAGCTGGCCATGGAGTACCAGGTAACAATGTCGTGTGGGTGAAAGCCTGGTGTGTTAATCCAAGCCAACAGCCCCACTCTGGCTCCCAAATACCAGCAGAGTATTTCACTACTCTCCCTGCCCAGATACATCGCTGAGGACTAAGAAAAAGGTAGGGGAAGATCTTTCCCTCATCACTTACTCCTCTGCAGAAAGATTAGGAAAAATATTCCTCATGTTTAAAATACATAAGGACTTCCTAAACCTAGAGAAAAGCCAAACCTCACATCCCCTGTGAAACCAACTTTCACTTACCAGTAAAACTGGAGGAAGAAGTTTGAGGAATTTGAGCTCAGCTAGAAACTTAAAAGTGAAATGAAACTTCTGCAAATGTGCAAATATGACTAAGCAGATATGGCCCATGAATCATCTTTCCTACATCCTCATCAACTGAACTATGATTTAGCAAAGTAGGACCATACGACTCCTAACAAGCAAGTTAATTCAAATTACATCTAACTGAAATGAAGGAAGCTATTCACACCTCACAGCTATTGTTTTAGGCTCTCTTGTAAACTCAGGAAATAATTTCAACACTTCTGAAGCTCTTTTCATGTTTGGAATGTTTTCTTTGCAACTATTTGAAAGGCCTCAGAAACCCCTGTGATAAATATCAATCTGTATTGTACTCTATCTACTCATGCAAGTGTTCTGTCTATTTGACTTCTGAAAATTGGATTGTTACACAAATAAATACTACAATTTTACAAGCTTCTTGCATAATGCTGTTTTGCACTCAAGAACGTCAAATTCCTGATCATTCTAAGGAAGTATGCTTCTGACATTACCTCAATGTAAATCAAAAACCAGAACAAAACAAACCACAAACACACAAATCTTCCATCACCTTTTTTATTTATTTTTTACTTTTTTATTTATTTTTTTTTAAATTTACTTTTTTATTTCTTCTGAAATTTGCTGAAACTTCTGTTTTTGCTAACCACAGAACTGAATTTCACTTTATGTTTGTAGTTCCACCATGAGGGCTTTCTAGTCACTTTATGATCCATGTTCCTCTTTTTCTGATCTTTCCCAACACACCATGCACCACCACAGCAGAGTCAGAAGGAGTTAGAAGGACCACAGGAAAGAAAAAAATTAATTTCCAGCAGAACAGTCAAGTATAATTTAAATTATATGAAGAAGCATTCAGGATTTTTTTTGCATGAAATTATATATATATATATACACACATACACACACACACTGTGCCAATTTAAATCATGCCTAGGAAGTGTCCACATTGCACATTCCCAGAAATTCATTACATTTTTTAGCAGTCAGCTCTATTAGACTAATGTAATAACACTGCCAGTCATCATGCATAAGTCATAAGTGGTATGATTGGATTTGTCTGCTCATTGCATTTTCAATTTGAATAATAGTAATTTTATTCAATTGAAGATATCTTTTTTCTCTAAATACTCTACTGTTATTTTTATTTGGAGCTGAGACAGCACCTAAGGAAGAACGGAACTGGCTATTTGTATCGGTATACAACCAAATTCCTAATTTTTGTGAGGTCCTCTACCTTACTATACCACTAGAAGGATAAAGTCTCATCTCCTCATGCTATTGTTATAAATATTACAGTCATTAGAAGGATTTTGAATTGGCATAATTAGGCCAAATTTTTCCAAATGTTTGGTTGCCAATTTTATAAGAAAAAGAGCTTTATATTGGTCCAACAAGGATGGCAACTACAATGCAAGCACTTGTCTACTTGGGGAAGCAAGCTGGAATGGCTGTTCCATAGCAGCTCCCATAGTACTTGTTCTTCTTTCAGAAAAAGTGCTTCTTTTTTTACACATTAAGAAAGAGTAGAAGCCAAGGCACCCTGAGGCCTTGGCTGTGTCAAGTAATACAACATTCATAAAGAGTCAATGTGAAAGAGTTACTGTTTTTCAGTATGTACACTGGAGTATTTCATAAGGTTTTAATCTCTCCTCTCATCCCTTTCAGACAGACAACTCTTTGGTGACTTGCAGCGATTGATCAGGTTGAACTATTGTTGCAGATAAGAAGAGGCACCAGAACCTGAACAGATGATTCAGGAGACCCTTCCAGCCTGACTTCAGACACGCCACGCAACAATGCTGTAGTGATATAGCTCACCACTGTTTCACGGAATCTAATAGGGAGAAACCTGAGGCTTTATACTACACAGGAAGGCAAAAAGACTTCTATTTTGCGCATCAATAAAATTCCATTATTAAAAAACAATAAAAATAAAATTGTGTTGAAAAAGAATTTAAGTGCTTATACTTAAAAAGCCCAAGACAGATTAAAAACTAACTTTTTTCTTCAAAAATGATATATAGAAGTAGACTGATATTTGTTCTGCCATCTAAAAAAAGAGTACACTGACATTTCAGTTTATTTCATTCAATGTTTATATTGCCATTCTGTCTCTTTCATTTTCCCTATTTTGCCACTGAAATAGACTGAAAAAAAAGGATGAAATAGAATTTCTTTTAAACCTTTTTTTTTTTAAAAAGTTTATTTTTTTCCTCAAAACCTGTCCTTACATATTAAAACAGGAAGAGCTCTTTTGCTTTTATGTAATCAGTTCCAGAGGCATTTGATTTCTTTTTCTCCAGCTAAGGAATCCATGTATGTACATTTTGAATCCAAGAGAACCCAAGGGAAAAAGAGAGCATAATTGCCCTGTCTGTATTGCAAATAACTTTCTAATTTCTGAAAACTGTTAGTCTTTCCAAGCATATGTAACAATAATCACGCTGAGTCCCTTTATTTTTTATGTTAAATACAAGTGCTCTTTCTTTGCCTTAGTTTTTCTGGAATCTTCAAACAGAGTAGCCCTTGGAGCATGGCCTGGGGCCTTACAGGAAAACAAAATAAGAAATGAAACCAGGGAGGGCTGTGTTATGTACTGCTCTCTGCCAGCAAAGGCCAGGGCTTGGGCTGTGGTTAGGTCCCCCCAACAAGCTGGAATGACCTTCTGTGGTGGGATTCATAATTCACATGGATGGGTTCCTCCTCCCCAGGACCTTGTTCATGGGCTCATACAAACTGGTGATCAATGTGAACAACACTGCCAGCAGGTGATGCACAGGGGTGGAAGGGTTTCACAGTTTCCATTCAGATCAAATTCAGTTTAGAAAACGGGGAGCAAATTCAAGAAGCAATGTAAATTATTACCAAAAGTGCAACTAATAGGAATTAAACCAACTACGTGTGAGAATAAGCATGCACTGGGGGCTTATCTCACTTTGGCAGTGGATTGATAACCAACTTCATTTTTTATGCTCTTATTTACGGAGACATATGCAGAGGTTGGACAGCCCACCAGAGGGCTCCCATATTTTTTCTATTCATGTTAAAAAAAAGTTGATATTAACAACTACAATAAAAAATTATAATTATTGATTCTAAAAGCATTAAAACCTACAGAATTAAAATATGGAAAATAACAGGCTGTTATGATGATTTTAATAAGTCATCTGGTAGCTGTAGAGATTATTTAAGAAAAGTTAAACATCCCCAAATTTTGAGGGCTGCTTTACTGCCCATGTTCATAGATGTAGCACTAAACAAAATGGGTCAGAAACTATGTGTGTGCAACCTGTAGGCATTTCAGTGAAATGAAAGGCCTAGGTTCTGATTATATCACCTGGCATACTATCTCTCTAGAGAATGCCTAAAAATTACTATTAAAAGAAATCTGACAACAAACCAACCAACAACAAACACCCACGACAACACCACTAAATCCTCCCAGGAGGGCAAAGAGAAACATTATACAGGCCCTTAAACAAGGGTCTAATATTTATCTTCCGAGAAACAGAACTGTCTGCAGAAGGAAAACAAAGTAAAAAAGCAGTACAAGTCTGAGCAAAGCAGTGAAATCACACATGCACATTTAGAAAAGGCTTTAAAGTAGATATGGTTAGTTGTATTCCAGTTCACAGACAGGAGCTGCTTGGTGACTGCAAAGATGAAGATCCACATGAAAAGACTGAATATCATGAATCAAAGATAAACCAACCCATTCACATTACGAGACAGGAAACATGGCATTTTCCAAAGACTGCATGTAACAAAGCTGCACTCCCTGAGCTCCAAGTAGGTTGCAGTGGGAGGAGTAAAAGGGAATCTCTGAAGCAATTTTAGCTGAAACAGGTCAAACAGCTAGGATTAAGAATGCTGAGCCTACAGCAGCAACATTACCACTTTCCTGTCTCTCACTTTTACTGCAAATGTGGGCACACCCAATGGAAATTATCTGCCCAACAGTGATGGTGCAGCTTGTGGCAGAGCCACAGAAAGCTGTAACATTCTGGAGAAAGTGAGTGCTAAGAGTAGAAAAAAAAAACCAGACGAGGAAAAAATACATTTAAAGCCATATATTTATGGTTCACTTTTTGGGACTAGTGAACCTTAAAATGGCTCCTGTACAAGTTAAAACAATTGTTAATAAAACCATAGTAAGATTGTGAGAAGGCAGAATGACTTGCTCATAAAGGCATTCTTAACTCAGTTTGCATTCCCAGCTTTCCATGAAAAGGTACTGTACTGTATCAAAAAAAAGAATAGAAGCAGTTTATAATATGAAGAAACCATTTTATAAAGTTTATGAAATAAATTAATAGAAATGCAGTAAGATAAAATATGCATTTTATTAAACTGTTTGCAAGAAAAAGAAGCAATTTCTACAGAATTGTTAATGAAAGTCAAAAATACACATGCATGAAAGAACTATGGGACATCAAGTGTGACACAGGGCAATGATGTTAATTTAGTGCTCTATTAGTCTGCAGAGTGTGAAAAGAAATGGTTGAAAAATGATCTAGCAGATATGGTGCTGAGCAACATGGTTTAGCAGTGGACTTGGCAGTGGTGGTTTAATGGCTGGACTGGATGATCTCTAAGGTCTTTTCCAGCCTAAATCATCCTATGATTCTGTTTTTCTATACTCATAATCCTGGCAATCAAAAAAGGAAAACTCAAGTCATGAATGAATTTACAAGGTCTAGCTTTGAACTATACAAATATGATTCAAAATCACAATTGTCGAGGCAATGCCAGACAGCAAAATCCTTATGGTGCTACCAGGTATTACAGAGAAGCAGAGTAATTCTAGATAGAAAAAGGTGAATAGTACTTTTTGGAAGTAAATAACAGTTGTCAGTGTTTCGTGCCTTTAAGTTTTGGCTTCACTAATGAAACTAGCTTGAGTAGTACTGAAATTTGATGTAAAGAATTCTGATTGATATCAAGTTGAAATAAATACTCCAATGAGGACAGGTATTGGCTGGGCCTCTATGAGACCATAACTCTGTGTCAAGTGTGAGACATTACCAGCATCCAGCTGGACACCACCTTCAGCAGGAGGACACTACAAGATAGAGAAAGTTATTGGTGTTATCAGCTTGCATATTTGCTGTCATTTGTAGCATCTCAGCACTCTTTGGAAGAATCAAAAGTGCCCTTCTGCTTTCCAACAACACCAAAAATGTATAATATCTCTAAAATAAATACAAAACAAGAGTATTTATTACAGACTTCACCAAAACTAGTCAAGGTCAAACATTCTAGTGATGCTATTTAACAAGAAAAGTTATGTAGAATTATTCCTTTGCGATTTCAAACTCATATCTCAAAACTGATATGTCTAATTGCCTCTAAATGCCCCTCACACAGTTCTCTGATGGCATGGGACTTGTGGCTGACAGTTTTCAGCCACACTGGTCTCATTTCACAAGAGTAAGGGTCAAAACAGGTCATATACTGAAAAAGTCACAGTAACTACTTTTTTTAAATCTGCTTTTCCATAAACAGCAGAGAAATTTGGCACTAAGTCAAATAGCTATTTATAGACAATATTTATTCTTAGGTATTTATTTCAGTCACCAGAGAACAATTGCAGCTAAATGTACTTAATACTATCTGGAAATCTATTTTTTGAAATATCCTCTATCAATGTAACTTTTTGTCACTCTAACTGTATTTGTCCCTGTATGCACATGCCATGTGTATTAATCACATACACTTCCACCACACTGGAAGCTGTGTGATTTACCTAAGTAAAAGATGTAACCTTGAAGTTACCCCTCAGTTTTTATTTTAAAAAATCCTACTTGCTCTGCATACTGGTTTTCTTAAATAAATGCTAGAACAAAAATTGAGTCTCAGGATTTTGTATTATGACTTGAATAAATTGGTCATTGCTGGTTGAACCAAGTTTTTTACAAACCCTCTGCATGGACCTAGACTTTCAATTGAGAGCCATCCATTCCCACTGCTGAATGAGAAAGGCTGTGCCCTTCAACACCATGTCAGCTGCTTACACAGGCAAAAGAGCATGAAGTGAAAACTGTGCACTCCTTTCATAGGCCAGAGCTTTTCACACTTCAAATGTATCCTTCTGTCAGGGACTTCTCTCTTACTTGATAAAGCATCAACTTTGACTCTTTCCATTTTCTGCATCTTTCCCCTTATCTTCTTTCGTCTGACTGACTTGTCCCACACTCAGGACAAGGCCTGAACTGACCTCAGCCTCCATAAGTTTGCCAGTTATCTATTGACACATGCTCGGCTCAGCCTCTGCAAGGTAAGGAATTTTTGTTTACTCCATCCTGCAGACTGATAGTCAGGCTGCAGATCAGATGATTGATTGTATAATCCAGCTACAAGCGCTTGTGCTTGCAAACTCTGTAACGAGAGTGCAACATATTGCAGCCAGCACTTGCATGTGAGCTATCAGCAGGGATTTTCAGAAGTTTCTGTGCTGCTTACAGGGCTCAGAGGATTGGAGCCATTGCACTAAGCCCAGGCCAGAAGGGTGAAGGGGCACACAATTGTGGGCACATGCAAAAATCAGCCTAATTCTTATGACTACTCACAAAAACTTCCTGATTCTTTTTTCTCTACAGAAAAGAGGGAATCATTAGCACAAAGAAAAAACAAAACCAACCAACCAATTAAAAAAAGGAAAAAGAAAAAAAAAGAAAAGAAAAAAGAGAAAAAGAAAGAAAAGCAGAAAAACAATTCACAGAAAAAGTGAAAAGGTGACATAATTCCTCACTTTATGAGGAATCCCACTGTTCTCAACAGTGGATTTTTACCATTGTTTTTCAAACAATGGAGCGACACCCACTGTCTTTAGAAGCACTGTGTGGGCAGAATGCAACACAAGCCATGTACAGTTTTCTCCCACTGCAAATGCTGTAATGGCTTTTCCATTATTAATGATAACTTAGAGCAATCCAAAATGTTGTGAGGTGGTTACTGGACCCATAATCTACCTAGACCATTAACTGTTACTCTGATTATGCCAAAATGCATCTCAATTCCCCATCTACCTCCTCTCTACGATTGCTTCATCAATATTCATAAGATCCAAGGGCTTGATATTGATTACCGCATCTAATGGACTCATTATGCAAAGTCATCGTGACCTCTGAAGCAATTCTGCTTTTGTGACTGATCTAGCTGCTTGCTCAAAATGTTTTGAGATATTGGTACCCACACAGGAGCAAGCAGAGCAGAACAAAACCCACCACAGGATCTTTAAATGATGATCCTCTGGCAGGATGGGCTTTTTCACACCTATATGAGATGTCAGACAACCCTAAAAGCTCTATCACATTATCCCCGACTTAACAGGAGCCCTTGTTATCACACAGCAGAAAGAAGTAGTTAATATTAACTGATCATTATTAACATTCATTATGGAAAATCAATCAGATTGTGCTATAACCTGCTGCAGTCAGCTGGGTTATTCTGATATTTACACAATATTGAGTTGCTGCTAACCAAAATTGTGGCGGTTATATAACATTGTTCAATGTCATGGTGATTCTGCAAACAAAATCTATGCCATTTATCAGCACCAAGGTACAAAATAAAGGCATTTTGCAAACAGTTTCTAATAGCAAATATTTTATTGCTTCATATGCCCAACATTATTAGTGACAAGCATTCCTTCTTGAAAAGTTGAGAACAAAACGGGGCAACTACAGTGTGAATTCATCCTTTAGTCTCAAAATCTAACCTTTTCAACAATGATATTCATTAAGAACTCACTTTAAAACACAGGCACAAAATGACAACACTCTTCCGTATGTTAAGAAACTGCAAGAGTAAAAATAGAAGTTAGACAAATTTTAGAGTAGGAATTAGGAATAATATGTTAAACTAAGAAGAAAAACCTACAAGAAAGAATGACCTAGGAAGGAGGTGAGTACAGTATCACTTAGATTTTTTTTTTTTTTTTAAATCAAGTATCTGTAACTTAGAAACTAATATCTGGATTTAAGAATAATTTAGTAAAATATTATTGGTACAACTTCAGATGCTCCATTATAGTTAACTGAAAATATTACTGGGATGTTTTCTGCCAACTACATATGATTAAATCCAGATGGAAAACAATTAGTACACCTCCTTTTTCAGGTCATGTCTACACAACAGCCCCCAACCTCCTCCCAATAATTTCTTGTAGATCAATTACTATATGTGTCAAAGTTACAATGACTGTGAGGCTGGTTCTCTTCTGCACTCTTGAATAATGTTTCTCTGTCAAAAAGTAAAGTTTTCATTCAAATTCAGATTCAATGTTGAAATACAATTTGAGGTTCCCAAAATCATCTATTACAAATATTATATAGATAAATATTTCCAGACAAGATTAACACATTATTCTGGTTTTTGACGTGAATGTACAGTTAAAGTTTTTTTCAATACAGTCACACACTGGTTTTGGACTTGTGTCTTACAGCAGAATAGCTTTTTGATCACCTTGCTTTAATCTTCTCCACTGAAAATTAATATAACCCAGATATAAGCTTCATGTATTTCCCGTAATTTAGAGATACATTTCCCCCACAAACATGTGTAACTGAAAAATTTAGTGTCTTGAAAAGGTGAAACATTTAAATCAATCTGAAGTCAATCCAAATGAGAAGCCTGAGGAAAAAAATGTCAGTCATAGTCAAAAAGTAAAAGCAATAGATTATTCCCTCTGTGCATGTTTCAAGTGCATATAATCTATATGATCAAGAGCTGATCTCCTTGGTTTAAAACATGACTTGTGTAGCATTTTCATCCTTAGAGGGAAAACATAGCAGAACACAGGCATCTCATTCAGGCTGTACCTTTGCTACATCTGCAACTCTTTTTAAGTAAAGATGGAGCAAGATTAGAACTGTGTTTGGCCTATTTTATGCAGTACTATGGCTAGTTTCTTCCAAATTAACTGAAACACACCTAAACATGATACAAACCAAAATACAGATTGCCATAAAGTCTTTATTATTTTCATTTTTCATATCAAAAGTAAATCTATGTTATGCTGCAGGATAACAAAGCATGGCTCCAAAACAAGTCTTTGCTTAGAGTAATTCATAGATTTCATTACACTGCTCCTATTTGGGTGTGGCCTAAACCACCACATTTTATGCTCATTCATAAATTTCTATTTCTTAAGCAATACAATCTAAAAGGACAACATTTTTCTCCTGACAGGGAACCAAAATTAAAAATTCAAAGCACACACTCTCACTCTGTTTCACAGCTGAAATCTCTGCCAAGTAGCAACTCTGTCAGCCTAACACTGCAAAAATTTCAAAGGTAGAACTAATTAGAAAGGAAGCATAAAGAACACAAATTACATGAGTTCAAAACTCTAAACGCTCAGTCCGTGTTTAGATGCATGTTTGAAATGAGAGCATTTACACATGTAAAATGGTAACTTCGACATAAAGACCTGCAAAAGTTAATTTCCTAAATGTAACCAATATAGGTGTGTTTGCTGTTTATCACATTATGCTCACTGTTCACACCTATATACAAGAACACTAATGCATATAAACCAAAGAATTCCAATATCCTTATCACCGTTTAGTCCCTGGTAGATAACAAGCACTTTTCTGAGAGCATGTGGAGGGTTTGCAGGTGAACTTTCAGCACATGCTGGAGCCTGGGTCACAGAGGGCTGAACAAACCAGCGGCTCTGGGCAGGGAGGGGCTGGGACCTTGCCCTTGAAGCTGGTCCAAGGGAGGAAGGAGCAGACCATGACTGTGCAGCACAACTATGCACTGCCTTCTAAACAGGGCTTCCTTGGAAGAGAGCGGTCAGACGAGGGTAAGGAGCTATTCACTCTGAAAGGACTCAGATCTAACCCCACGAGTTAGAAAGGCAAGTACAGTTTATTTATTTGATTTTAAATGGAGCTCTTCACATTTTTTTCCCTAATTATTTGTCTTTTTTTCCCCCAAGTAGTTAGGCAGGCCTATTTACTGACTATCCATCCTACCAATACTATCTAACATTTCAGGGCACTTCACTTATGTCACACATGTACGCTAAAAATCTTAAATAGCTGCCATGTTTAATTCTAAATATAAACCTCCACTGCATCTGCTACTGAGACTACCATATCCTTGGGCAGAAAGGCTCCAAATGTTAGGGAAGCTGCAATGTAAATGCTGCAAAAACCCTGTAGCTTTATGAAGTTGCCAGACTTGATTTTACACCTGCTAAAAGCCCATCAGCCTCCCTGACATCTTTCAGATGCTCCATGTATATGAGCAGAATAAAAGTAAGACATATATGCAGCACAAATGACACTAATCGGAATCAAGAGACAGTTCAGTATACTTCAAGATACAGTAAATCTGTTATTCCAGTTTGTCACTGGTGATGGTGACCACTGTTGTGGTTCTTTTGTTTAATGAGTCAATCACTGGTTAATCCATAATTCAATTTTATCCCTCTCTCTGGGAAGCCATGCATCAGACAGAAGTAACAAAGGTGCCTGATGATAAACAGAAGTCCTGTTTCACAAACCTGAGCAGACTGAACATTAGTTCTGCATTTCAGCCCTTTCAGAGGTGCTGAACACCTGTAAGATCAAGTTACGAGGTTATGTTCTAAAATTCTGCCTACAGAAGCACCACAGCCAGGAGCTGCCAAGGTCAAAACTGAGCCACAAGAGTCAGCGTGAAACTGAGCAGGATCTACAGAAACTTTTCCAATGGCAACAATGAACCTTGAAAAATTACCTGCATGGTCAAAACCTTCTCTCCACCTAAAACCAGATACTGTTTTTGCACAATAACATCTAGAGTCGAATATAGCAATCAGCAACAGAACTTACATATATATAATGTATATGTATATGTGATATAATCTAAATTTATCCTGTTACCTTTAGTATTACATAGCTTTCAGGCATCAAGTTCATTCTGTCCTTTCAATAAAGGAGTTGTTAAAAAGAAAAAGTAAAGTCTAATCAAAATAGTTACAGGAATCATGTAAGATCTGATGAGGCTGGATGGTGCAATCATCACAATTGTGACACCAGCACAAAGAATCTGATTGAAAGAAATGAACTTTGCATGGATACTTTTCAGTGTACATAAATTTGATCAATTAGTTGAATACTGTGATAATCCTATTTCTCCCTATTAGCAAGGCTACCATAGAAACTCAATCCTATTTCAAAGATTTTTTTTTTTTAAAATCACCATATGCAGGTACCAAAGTAAAAAATACCAATACAAAAGAAAAAGAGAGAGAAATCACCTAAACTTCAACAGAACATGATCTGAAACCATCTCAAGGCTGAAGATTTAAAGGACACGTATGATGGTCTTGTTGGATGCACGCTCCATAGAAGAACAGATGGCTTTTGTTCCCTGCAGATTATTTTTTTCTCCATGAGATGGACAGGTCAAAGTCCTAGCATTGTAC
The DNA here is from genome assembly GCA_013396875.1 of Vireo altiloquus. Lineage (NCBI taxonomy): Eukaryota > Metazoa > Chordata > Aves > Passeriformes > Vireonidae > Vireo > Vireo altiloquus. Next base: position 1,734,020 of record VZRF01011711.1, read on the forward strand.
CTGCATCCCAAAGCTCTCACTCATCTTCTGATATGAATGACAAGTACAGATCAGACACCTGTATCTCACAAGACAGGCTAATTTATAGACTATGTGAGGTCTTCAGGATCGGGGTGGTGGATCATTCAGTGTCAAAGACTGGTATTACACTGAAATATGTGTTCTCAGTTCAGTGAAGTATGCCAAACTCCCAGGCTATGAAGTCCCTCAGGTCCCAAGAGTGTTCGTTCATGGGGATACAAGTGTGGCTTCAGGCCACAGACAAAGGGGCAAAATGTCTACCAGCAGATCCATGCCCAGGAGCAAAGGAATGAATCAACAACTAAGTGGTGCACAGGAGGGGACTGTTATGAATAGCCTGTGCTTTTAAATCACATTTGTTTCGACAGACTTTTGGTCAAAGTAATGAGCATTTTTTCAATAGCGCCTCTAAGGAGAAAGGGGGAAAAAAAAAAAGCTAGAAAAACAGAAGATGAGATAAATGGAGATGCCCATGACAGGTAAAAGTGCTTCCATAAAAACTGGAAGTACCAAAGTCTGCTTTCCTACCAGTTTGATATGAATGGTCTCTAAGTACTTCTGAATCTTCCACAAAGGTCCTCCTTTTTCCACCAAGCCTTTTATTTTTCACTGAGCTTGTAGGAACACAATCACCTTTGACACTTCACTGGCTCAGTCACATTTGAAATAATCCAACAGGTTCCCAGAAGCAAACGTATCTTATTCATTAGGAAGAAGAGACACAGACACAGAAAAATTAAACAGCTTTGAAGCTGTTTTCAGGGGGAGTGTGTGCTTTGGCATGAAGGAAAGACAAGCTAAAAATCTTGAGAGGCAAGAGGCACAAACTACATGGACTTTGCTTAGAAATTTTTTTTCCCAATCCATCTCTCAAGTTTTAATTAACTGTCATCATAGTGGTTTTGAATAGTAAGTACCTGAGCATGAGGCATTTTTAGATCTCCTTTAGGAGCTCCTATATTTAGAACAGCACTGCCTAAAAAATCAGGAAGTTTCTGCTCGAAAGTTCTTTTGTCAAAATGCAAAGCTGAGTGGAAATACCCATTTATAACAAATTCAGTTCAAAAAGACACACACTAAGCCAAGATTACTCAAGAACCTTTTTGGAAAAAAGGCTGGGAGAGGATGGGAAATAAATTTTTTTACAAAACTCTGCATTATTTTCAGAAGCTTCTATGTAAAATATATTTTTGTCAGATAACTCTCATAGAAAGGGGAAAAAAAAGTATTTCCTGTCCAGTTTTGGCATCTTGCCTTTCAGTGACCAATAATAACAGCCCAGTAAAAACAGAGCACAACACACAGGATCCAAGTGTTTCCTCCAGATGCACCTGCAGATGTTCCTTTGCCTTGTATACGAAAGAGTCCCCTCTCTACTAAATCTTGTCTTTGCAGGACAAAAATTTGAAATAAATACATTTAGTTACATCAACAGGATCTGATTTTCTCAGCATTTTTATTTCCTTCTCTAAGTTATTCCACACAGAAGAGAGCTCTGTATGGAAACAGAAGACAAGAAAATACTGTTTTAGCCACAGTTTGTGTATGATTGAAGGTAACCCTAACAAAATGAAGCATTTCTGAAACTGAAATTTGAAACAAGGATACAAATGAGAAAGAAGGACTAAACTTTCAAAGGACCTGCATTTGCTGTTAACCATGCAGCACTATTATGTTTCCACTTTTACTGTTGCTACATTTCACTGTCATTGAGAATGACTTTGGCTAACACAGAAAACATTGCAACGTCCTGGTAATTAATTTTATTAATATCATCACAGTGATCCTTCCTGAAGATGCACAGGGAAGGGTAACAGTCAAACTGCACTAGAACTTCTTGCACTGGACTTATAAAATGGTTTTGCAGAGAGCCAAGAGGAAGCCTGCAGCTTTCAGCTGCACGACTGCTCAGCTAGGGCTCCTCCTGTTCCTGATTCCTGGTTTGCAGAATACTGGGAAACAACAGAAGCAGAAACATGAATGGTTTGTTTAAAGTAAAACATCCTCCAGCAAGAAACTCCATTGGGTTATTAGGTTCCACAAGTAGCTGGGCAGTGGAGTGTTATTGCGTATGAAAGGATGAGACAGAAAGGCTCTTAGTCAAACACGAGAGGGGTGTACAGCACCGAGAAACTACTGCAGTACAGAGAATCCTCATCTGCCACAAACACAGAATCGTTCTTAAAACGATGGCAGATACAAAGATTTGGGTGGATACTTTGTGTTCTGCCCTACTGCTGCACAGCTGTTTGTGTTGTCCAGAGAGGCACCTCTAAAAGCAGCAGCACCAAATCACATGAAATGTAGACACTGAAATGAGCCCATCTGCTACATTCCGAGTCACCTCAACAGGTTTAGATAAAGCTCCCATCTAGGGGCTCAAGGATTATATTAAACTATTCTTAACCACATCCAAGGTAAATTAAGCAATAACTTAACAGGAATAATAGAAGTCTATTATTTAATACAGGATGTACATTTCTTACATAATCTTTTTAGAAGTCACTATAGACAGACATAAGCAAAATAAAAACTATCACAGTTGCATGTGACATCACTGCTGTTTCTTAAAGAACATTGGAAGAAGAAAGTGACAGGCTTATCTTCAGATATCACTAATGAAACAGCACAGCTTCGCCATTTACATTTATATAGCTAAAATCTAATGGCACAGCGCATAAAAACTTTCAAGTATCTCACCAAGAAGCTAATTAATTTATTTGGCTGTCATCAACCAGTATGTGGATTTCCTCAGCCACACCCAACAGCAGATAGCCTTAGTGGATTCCCTGCCACATTTGCTCCTTTTCCTTCTTTTGACTGATAGTGAGGAGCACTGTGAACTACAAAAACAATCTCGTACACAGAATCACAAATCACATGAGATTTACTAATTGTTAGTTTGATCAGTAAGGACTAAGGCAAGAAATTTCATAAGATTTAAGTATATGTCATGCCAACAAGGTAAGACAGAGAAACTGTATTTCAAGGAATTAAGTCAGTACCTAAATAAAACTTTTTATGGCTTCCTGTACTTGCTCAAAAATGAGTAAACAATGGATGGAGCTCCCTTCTTAAACTATATCTGTATGCTGGTTATGACATCCAGTAACAAAATAACACAGTGAGAGGACTCAATTTTCCTCTACGACTATGGCCAGTGTTCTAAGAGAAGCTGGAACTAAAGGTCACAGAAGATTTCATTCCTCCACAGCTCAGTTTTTGTTCCATGCTGAATGTATCAGCAAGGGTGTTGTTTATAACGAAGGGGTTTTTTTTAATTGTTTATTTTTAATCCATCCATGAGGAATCAGACTTAGACCACCATCTGATTTCACACAGGCCACCCAAGTATTCCCTCAATATCAAAAGCAAAGACTATTTTTTAAAACTTTAAAATTTTGCTTCTGCCTACAGTGCTGATTGCAATTTAACACCACCAGAGATACAAGAATTTTGCTGTAAATCAGAGCAGAGGAGCCCTGCATAAAAGTAAGGACTATTTAAAGACAAAACATAGAGCCATGATGGAATCCATGCATTCCGAACAACATCGACATCATGGTACAGTTCACCCCAGCGAGTCAGTTTTCCATGCCCCAGGCACATGCTCAACTGCCTTTTATCAGCACTATTAGTCATTAGCATGACAGCAATATAGGATGAAATCAGCATCTGTTACACTGCATAGCTACCTTAAATGCCATCCAGCCACTGAAACACAGAAGCCTGGAAAATTACTTGGAGCAATATTGCGCTTTTGCTTGTGCTAGTGCATTTTTCAATTGATGCAAACACATTAAGACAGTTAATCAATTACAAATCAAAATCCATTCCCTCTGCTATTACTGAATGCAACTTTGTTCAGGTAAAAGCTTTGTGCTGAAATACTTTGAATTGAACATCAAGTGTATAAATTCTGAGTAACAAGAGCAAAACAAATTCCTCCAAGGAGTTTGCCTATTTTATACATGAACTTCTGTAGCTTTAAAAGATGTTGCAGCTATTTTCATAATCAATTGCTCTCTTCTTCCAAGAGTTTCCAGGTAATGCAGGATGAAAATTGGACTGTCCATGTCTTACATTACAGTGACTAGCACATGGATAAAAGACTTGGTAAATCAGGGCTAATTTGATACCCTAAACTAAAACTATAATGTGGAATATTTTATTCCAAAAAAATTAAAATCTGCACCCTTTCATTAAGCTGCTGCTTTTTCCTTATTTGTGTCAACAGATGAGACACAGGATAAAGGATTTGATCTGCAACCTGTACATCAGCAATCCCCAGTTGCCCTGTATGAATCAGGATCACAGTTCTCAATACTGAAAAGAGGTTCAGTCATAATTTAATAGCTTTAAAATGAATCTCTTTCTTGTCAATATTATTGCATGGCTTCATTACCCAAACTTGATTTTCTTCTCAAGGAGGTCACAGGTGAAGCATACTGTGGGTTCCACTGCATCTCTGAAGTGACCAAGTGTTAATAGAAACACCAAAAAGATTGCCTAGGGCTGATCCTATGAGAAAAACCTGTGTTGCAGATCTTTGTCATGGCCTTCAGCAGTAGCTGACAGGTTAGGGAAGCAGAGCAAACCAGAATCTGCACCAGCGGCTTTTCCTCTAAACTGGCAGAACAATTTGATGTATTTCCTTCTACGTATGCAGTTCAAAAATACGTATTTTAAAGTTATTGCACTTCAGTTTCAGATTATTCAGGAGTTTTGATTTGAGAATACAATAGGGAGCACACAGATGATAGCCCTCCTTTAGAGGACTGACCCCAAGCTTCAGTGCCCAGCTCCCAGAAAACAATTCTGCCTCAATCTGCCATAGTTTGATGGCCTAAGGCAAAAAAGAAAGAACTTGCTACTAGCTGGAGGCTCTGAAATACTGCACTGAAATACTGCACTGAAATGAGAGAAATAGAAATATCAACATTTCTAATTATATTTTCCTCCAGAATCAGAAAGGCTCTTTCTTGTTAACAAAATGGATTTGAAAGGCTTCTGTCGTGTAGCATCTGGCACAGATGTATCCATTAGTTTTATATCATCTTTTTCTTCACAACACCTGAGTGTCCAAGTTCAGGCTCCTAGCATGGGCATCATGACAATCTCTACTCCAATATGCTCCAGTCTCTTCACAGCCCTGGCTGCTTGATTCATTTTCCACGTATTTTATCCCTGTGGAGTCCTGTTTAATAACAGTGCTCACATACAAACAGAATTGACATGTGGGGTAAATTGATGATTTCTCCAAAGTCACAAATACTTTTTTGTTGAGAAAGTTTCCTGCGTTCTGTATTCACTGACCAACCCACTCACTTGTAATCTTCCCAGTCTGGCAGCGTCTCTGTACACATAAAACCAGATTTTCTAAAGATGCAAAGCTTAAGAAATACAAAAAGTGTACTGCGATAATAAGAAATACCATATAAATGCAATTATTGCCATGCAGAGGAAACCTTGGCTGCTTTCCATATAAATGACATCAACAATAACAGCAGAAGGAATAAAGACCATGGTATCAAGATTATAGTTTATGTAATATTTTAATTCTAAATTACATAACCTATTATCCTGCAACTTGTTTGTAAGACCAGTTTTTTTCATACCTCAAATAAGAGATGATGATTAAACACTGAAAACACCTTCCATTATGTTTTGCTGCATAGTCAAGTGGCTGCTTCAATTTTAGCAAGATTTTCATACTCCTTACTTGCAGAATTTGGCTTTTTATTTAGTTTTAAACAGCTATTTCCGTGCTTTTGCCACAAGGAACATAAAAATTACCACTAGGCCATAAGCAGAAATAGGATGCAAAAGCAAGTCTTACAAAACAGTCTTTGGCAAGGGATTTAAATATTTTGATGCATCTACCTTGAGACTGACAATATCAAATACAGGAAACACTCATTTTGGATGTTTGTCACCAGCTATGATGGAAACACATCATGCACATAAGTTGCTTAGGTTTTATTCATTCAGAAGAAGATTAATGTGGGGGGGGGGGAAACTAGGTGCAAAGTGAAATTTTGGGATGTGTACTGATATTTAGGTAAGAACCCAAAACAGAGCAACAGAAACAAGCTGCTCTGACAAGACAACCTGAAACCAACCAGATTAGTAACTGGGTATTTCATGTATTCTTTCACTTAAGTAGCAAAATTTATTCTACCTAGGAATATTCCAGACAGGCAAAATTATAACCTAGACTTAAAACTGAAGGTAACTTGGTCATTTGAACATAAAAAGAATACAGTAAAATCAATATTAATAAATATACTAATACTATTGCAATCACTACCTACTATTAATGTGCTTGATAAAACCATAATGAAACTCCTAATTTTTCTGATGCATTGTATCAAACACTAACATTTTCCAGGCACTCATGAGAAGTTTTTCAGTTCTAAATTACTTATTTAAATTACAAAAATACATACATATATATACGTGTGTATACACACACACGTCCTTTTGTCTGATGAAAATAGTTTAGTCTAAATTTTTCTCATATTTGCAACGTTAAAATTAATTTTAGTTTTGTAACTGAGTGGTTCTTGAACTACAGTATCTCCTATTTAGTATGTTTTTCCTATGGATTCTGTTTATCTTCTCAAAAGCAAAATGTACATGTAATGTTTGGGATTGCCAGTTCCATGGGTAATTATTGCTACATGAAGGCTGGCCAGTTTATCCCTAGAACTTGTAATAAAACACAAATATTACAATTTGCAATGGTTTTTTTTTCCTGCTAAGGGTCACCTCCAAATAATAGACAGCCACAGTTTCTCTGCCACAGTAAAGTCGTGACTTGTCCCCAGAGCAATTACATATTTCAGTGGTCTTTCCAAAACAAACCAAAGAGGAAAATCCATTCTGCAGTTCAACTGATCCTGTCATTTATGAAGTACTTTTACTTATCCTAACTATAGCAAACTTTAAAGAGCCCAGCAAGGAAGGATTTACAGGAAATTACAGCTCCAAATATTGATATCCAAGTAAGAATCAGTTTTGTCAGGGCAGGGACTTCAGATTTTGGCCTGCCTGCACTTCTGGAGGCGAAGCTGGCAGGAAGTGGAAAGGGAAGCAACGCGCTTGGGGCCGGGATAAGCTGCTCAGCAGGAAGCAAGGGAAGACAGTTATAGGCCAGTCAGCAAGATAATGAATACAATCCAACCTCACAGCAGCAAGGAGAAAAAGAAGTTTGACTTTGATTTTTAGCTCCAAATTCAAACAATGCGATTAATGCTAGTCTGCTGTTTTCCTCCCATTGTGGCAAGGCATAAAACAAGCTTTGTTTGGTTTAGCAAGAGAAGACACTACTTGTATGCACTGGTACCCCGAGCTGTGCATAATCAAACCCCACACAAAGGTGTACAGGACAGATTAAGGCTTTAGTGCCTACAGGGACAGACAACAGGTGGGAATTCCACAAGAACCTAAATGAGTTAGGTGGCTACATCTCAGGGCAATTAAGGAAGATGAGGAGAAAAAGCCTTGGTTTGACACTAAATTCTGTGGATAGGCATTTGCCTTAAGAGACCATTTGCCTTACTGCCCCAACTTTTCCACTGGCTTCACTGGAAAGAGCTACCAACAATAGTAACCAAGTGAAAAAAGAAAGAAAGATGTCTTTAAAAAATAATTTTAAAATATTTCTTCACAATTGCTGAGGTTTTGTGCCTGTTTCTTAGAAAATGACCTTCTGAAATGCTACTGCTTGCACAGCTACGCAAAAGTAGAAGCAAATTTCCAAAAAGGCCATCATATTAAGAACACTAAAAGGATCCTTTTAAACTGGAAATACATAATCTTTAACAGCACACTTCATGTTCAGCTCGTCTGTGATTAATGTATACCAACTGAAATCCGTCCTCAGCTGTTATTTGAGGAGGAAGAACTACATGGGAAAAGAAGGAAAATATTTCGTTGGGTGCTAGCCATAAAATATTTAGTTGGAAACTAGCAATAAAATTTAGATCCTACTGAATTTAACAATGCCATTATTTAACTTTATTCTGAATAATCCTTAACAGAAACTTCCATTTTCTAACTAATTAAAAACCCCAACCATATGTCTCCCAGAAACAGAAAGAAGAATGAATAAAAGAAAACCCAACTTCAATACCATAAAACTGAAGAAATAGATTCCAGATGTTTAGAAGGCAGATTCTTTTCTTAGTCTCTCGAAAGTAGGTATGAATTTAGAAGGTTGGATTCTTTCCATGTTGTCTTCCAACTATCTTACTGATGTCAAATTGCTTCAGTGGAACTGGGCTTCCTTCATCACTATCACAGAAGAAATACTCTCTGCTTCATACTATCCAAACTTTCTCAGACCGGAAATGCTACAACAATTTTAGTCTCAACTGTGCTATAGCAAATCCAATCTTCTTTTAGTCTTTTGTGCAGTCCTTCAGTACCAGTAATGTTAGCAGTAGCAGTATTGTTAGAAGCAATCAGTATGAAACTATCATGTAAATACAACCCTGAGAGATGGTAGCTGTGACTTCAACAGCATCTGGTATTCATGACTCAGAAAAAGAATTTGGTAACATGAGAGTTCCATTTTAATACTTTATATGGTTAAAAGAGTTTGGGCAAAGAAATTATGAAGATGCAAGCTCTCAGATACAACTTTTATAGCCTGTGCATCTGCCATATAACCAGCAAGGGAAAGCTGCTTTGGCTACTCTTACTATATACTGAATTAGGAATCAGGAGTCTTGTTCCCTAGGAAAAAAACCATGAACACTGCAGAGAAACTGTGTAGAATAGAATGTATTGGACAGTATTAATTGCACCAGCTTTTAACAAGGTTATTTGTAAATTACTTTTTTCCAAAGGCAAGGGCAATGAAAGTAAATGCTCTCCAATGCTTTCTGTAGTTCTTTATGTGTAGCTAAAGAAGGCATAGAAGAAAGATGTTTGTATTCCCTCCTCCAAATATTTCACCAAGTTGCCCATCTCAGTTTGTCAGAAAATGTTGTGCCTGACAACTCAAGTGATCTGTCCAGTCAGTGGCAAGAGTTCCAATGATGTCTGCTGAGACCCAGGAAAAGAAATGGAAACACAGGCTAATGCTGTTTCATAGCTCATAGCCCAAGTCAGCCTTTCTGGAGCAATACAGAATTAGAAAGCTGTAAATAATGAGGACTGTAGTAGCACAAAGAAACAGAAACACGAAAAGCTGGATCCCATCCTAATGGGGCAAATGGCTTAGCTATCCTGGTGAAAACTCTGAGTTCCTTCAGAGAAGATGTCAAACAAGGTATTACTGAATTTGTGAAGTCTCCCTCCCCTTTTCCCAGTCAAAAAATTAGGAGAAGTACATGAACAACACAGGATTTTCTTACGTAACTTAGTCAAACACTGAAGCACAGATAAGGGAAATGTTTAACCTACCCAAGAAAGCTAAATAACTTTTTGTGAGGTATACCTTCTTCTGAAAAGACACTACTAAACCCTCCAAAGCAGTGTCTTAACAAAACAAGAGGTGTAATTTCTGGTACTGATTGTATCCCACAAAGAGTACATGAATAAGTCAAATATTTCTTTTATAAGTTAGATGTCTGACTTTCATTAAGTATGCAGAATTTAGGTTCTCTAATAATAACGGCCTTGGATGAAAGCAATTTTTTAAAACAAAAAACAGTAACTAAAATAACAAAACCCAAACAAATCATAATGAAGGAATTTAAATCTTCAAATCCCAAAATCATAAGCAGAGTTTTCATAAAATCATAGAATCATTTAGATTGGAAAAGACCTTTAAGATGTTGAGTCCAATCACTAATCCAGCACTGCCCAGTTCATCACTAAATCATGTCCCTAAGTGCCACATCTACAGCTCTTTTAAATACCTCCAGGGATGGAGGTACTGCCAGCCACTTGCCTGAGCAGCATATTTTGATGTACAAATTTTTCCCGATATCCAACCTAAACCTCCCTGGCACAACTTGTGTCAGCTTCTGATTTGCTTTTCTTTTGATCATTTAAAATCAAATTTGAAATCCAGTACACCACCACACACCGGGGAGAAAAAAAACAATGGTCAATTTGCCACTGTCAAATTTAGAAGTTTAACCATTGACTAGTAACTCCTGCACTTTTACACAAAGTATAGATTCAGTAAAATGCTCCAAGAAAGGATTTTGAAAAAGGACCCGACTATAATTTAGTAACTACGGTCAGCAAAAAGATTTTAACAATAATGAATCCTTAAAAACACATAACCCCTCCCCCAAACTAAAAATTAATTTAGTATTCTGAAATAGGAATAAATGCATTTTATTAATGGCAAGTTCATTACATCACCAAGCATGCTTTCTAGTCTTTCAATGGAGAGTGCACAGTTAACTCGAAAGAATATATAAATCTAAATCTCAAGTTCTTTTCCAGTCTTTATAAAACTCTTTCTTTTAAGGAAAGCTTCCACTTATTAATATTAGCCTTGCAGTACAATAGACAGGTATACTCCTGTTTTCCAGAGAAGTTTGCTGATCCATTGAAGAACCTTGCCCAAAGTCAGGATGACAGATCTAGAAATCACTCCAGTTATGGGGTTTAACCAGACAATTCCAGCCTCAAAAACGTTATTATGAAATGGGTTAATAATTTCTATTAATATTTAGAATGAATATTATCTTGCCTGAAGTACTGGATTTGCACAAGTCTCAAAGCGTATGTAATGTAATAACTAAATATTTCTGTTCACTCTAAAAACTCTGAGCACACAAAACCTGCATGCTCTAAAACAAACATCTTCTATTGTGGATATTCACAAAATCTGCTACAATTGTGGAGTGCATACAAATTAATTATAGAAAAAACCTCTTAGAATCCTTTTAAAGTTTAACTCTGGTATTCTTCAAAAACACTTTAAAGCTTTTAAAAGTAAATAAAAACTTGTTTAGTCCTCAAACTGTTCTAAAACCAAAGCAAATCAGATACTGAAACTCAAGTTGCTGTCGTTTAAAAATAAAAATAACTCCCCACTATTTAAATTTTACTTTCTGTGCTTGCAGCCAATGAGACCTTTTTCTTCCTCTTTTTCCTCTGTTTAGCAGGTATTATGTGTGATTTTCATGCTGACATTTACAAAGCACTGAAATACTTGCGAACTCTGCTTCTGAATATAATATTAAATATTATGTTAATTGAACATGTGGCAGTGCATTGCTGGTTTACTTATTCAATTGAAATGCAAAGGATTATTTTTGTATAACTAAGAACTTACCCCCTGAGGCAAAGCATCAAACCTGATCTAAATATTCTGACCTCTGCCTGTGGAGCTCTCTTCAGGTGACAAGACAATCCCACAGTAGATATCTGATTTTTATCAAGCCCCAAATAAAGTCCTCACACAGGATTATGAGGAGAACTGGACTGTTAGATGGGCACTCTTTCAAACAGAACATGGGATAGTTTCAGGTCTTTGCCATACTATAGTTAAATATTACACCTATTACAGATATTATATCTAGGTTTTGAAGAACCCTGACCAAAGTCTGAAAGTGACTATACATGCACAGTTTCATTTTTCTGAAGTCTAAATGGGAAAAGAAGTTCTTTCTTCCTTTCTTGCCTTACAATATTGCTGTGCAAATGCAAACAATTACATTGCTCTGCAAAGGAGAAGTACAGCTGCTTCCAGTATTTTAGGCAGAGATGAACAAATACCCTGGCTCACTTTTATCTACTACAGAACGTACATGAATTGCAGTGGAAGATGTTTCCTTTAAATAGCACCACTGACAGCAGAGCAGACTTCCATGGTGAAGTTTAAAAATGCTGTATTGAAGATTTTTTAAAACACCGAGTCTAATAAAGAAGAAAACCACATGCTTCAGAATTAACTGGAAAGATCCGGTTTCCAGGTACTGGTCTGGGAATTATAACAGAGAAGTAAAAAAGGTGTGTTTCTCAGTGTTTCTTTACAATACTGTAATATAAATAAGATTTTTTTTTTTATCTGTTCTGTCTTGGAGGAAGGAGCCCCACTGGTGCAAACTGGAGTTATTAAAATTCCTCAGATTTATTCAGATTGAGTATTTTGACCTAGACGGCTGATATTATTTGACTATTTATCAATGCTTAACTTTAGTATATGCGTGTGTGTAGACGTTACGGAACTTTAATTTCTTAGAAATATACCTCATCCTTCCTATACAAGAATTCAAGGATCTATCCAGCATGCAATAGCTGCAAGTCTAAATATCAGGCAATTTGTTTGATGAAGCTGCTAGTGCACATTAAAATCTGTATTTTACATTATTCTTGATACCTATCATATATATAGTCCACTTTATTGATAAATACATGGAAGACATATGGCAGAAATAATGAACGCAAACTGAAGTATATAATAAAATAAAAAAAAAAGACAAAGTAGCAGGCAGGGCTTAGAGTCACAGCTTGCAATACTACCCTTGGTATAGCCCTTCTGAAAATTCACAGAAGTACTGAAAGGGCCTGATATTCCTTTTTGGACTTGCACCTTGCTCTCTTTGAAGCTTCCTTTCAAGAACTCTAATTCGCAAGTGATGCAAGGTTTACTCAGTCATTTTTAATTCCAGAGACTGCCTTTTACAATGGCAAAACAGTTTTTCCCACCACAGGTACAAAGTGTTCATGAAAAGGCTCAAATATTTTAACCTTTCACGACTCTACTCAAAGAATACATATTTTTGATACTCCAACTGTTTATACTACTGTAAAACTCATATTTTAAAAACAGTAGTAGATTTTCAGGCCATGTTGAAGGCAGAAGCCATTGAATTAATGATATTCACAGAACAAGTAAGTTTTCACAATCCAACTGGTGCATGGAATAGCCAGGAACATGGTTAGACCTGTCTTTAATGTATGTATTTCCTCATCTATTCATCCACTAATTGATTGGTCAGAATAGATTACACCAAGGCCATTTGCCTCAATTATCCTAACAATAAAGAGGTTCGGCTATTGTTGGGAAATATAAGGATGAAGAGGGAAAAGATCTATTCAGAGCATATTATTGCACCAGCAAAAGAGCAAAACACTAACAAATCATAAGAATAGAGGTTATGTATTTTATGGAGTACAACAAAAAAAAAAAACCAAAAACTATATTATATGCATTTTCCAAATCATGGTATACAATTAGCATTGGATTCACCCATGTTTTCTATTATGAAATAGCTAGCAATGCATAGATTTCAAAACATATATTTCTATTTCAAAACTTACTACTAGTTCATGTTTCACTTATGTATGAAAATGCCAACATAACTTTTTATTTGATACATTTCTCCTGTTTTCTTCAAAACACACACTAGGCACAGGCAGTGATAAAATTAAGCATGCCTATTCCAAAGGCCCTGCACGATTTTGTTAAAAAAATCCCCCAACATATGGAAATCAGAGCTTTTACTACATAAATGGAAAAGAGAGTGACAGCAGTTGGGAACATGGTATGTATATGAGTTTCAATACTTTTTCAGCCTAACACAGTTTTCCTCCAGCAAGTACAAACTCTTCCAGTACAATATAAAGGTGCCTTTAAGCCAAATTCTCTATCTGTGTGTTGCTCCCTGCAAAGCATTTATTTTGGCAAGTGGCTAAAAGCCCGCCAAGGAAAGGTCGTTGATCTTTGCCTGAAAAGCTTGAGCCAGCTTTATACAGTAAGGGCTTAGTACAAACACACAATGCTTACCAGATGTTCAATCAGCTAACTGGTTGCAATCCAAGGATGGCTATAAATCCATGGAGAGATGTTCGCTATGAAGGCATTTGCCACACAAAGTTAAATCTATATAAGCACACTTTGGAGAACCTCTACACTGAGCAGTGCAGTGTGAAAGGCTCATGCACCAACAGACTGAACTGTCACCAAGTGCTGAACTGTGTGTCCACAGATATGTTTAAAAAGAAATTTGGACTTCAACTGTTAGCCTGCAAGGTTCATTTTCCCAAATAAATGTCTGTGCCATTACCCAAGTCAGTGTGAACTGGCAGGAGTCAAAAACTTAATGCGGACTCAGACTATTTTTTCACAGCTCCTCAGGCTTTCCAGTTATTGTCACTTGGGTAACAACACAAAAATATCTGCTTTCAAATGCCATGCTACCAACGGGTGAAATTTTGTCTCAGAAGAAATACAGCACCAACAAGCAAATACATACTAGAGTCAGGTATTTCAGTCATCTACCAACATTAATATATTCTAGCAGATTGGGGAAAATAAGAGATTTATTAACATTTGTTCACTTGAGATGAGAAAGTTGTCTGACTGAGCAATGTAAGCTACATGTTTCTGTATTAATATGGGGAGTTTTCTTGGTGGGTTTTTTGCTTGGTTGGGTGGTTGGCTTAAAAAAGAAAAAAAACAAACTAGAAACTCAATATCTGGATGGTTAAATATTTCTTCCAGTTGTAAACACAGTCATAAAAGAGATGAATAGTTTCGAAAAGAAAAAGAAACCAGGGGAAAAAAAATCCATTTTTGCAATAAGCATCCACACTTCAGCACAGAGGTATCTTAAGTTTAAACCAAATGAGACTCAAGAGAAAAAGCATATTAGTAGTGGCTTTGCATTATCCCTCCTAAGAGAAGAAAATGAAGGCATAGCAGAAGGAGAGAACTTTGCAAGTCAGTTTGTTTCTTTTGTTTCTTTGATTTTACCTTTTTCCCTCACTTGTGGTTTGAATGAGTGTTAACCTGGTACTGAAGAAATGAAAACCTGAGGACAGGGGGAAAAAAAAATTGTATTTCCCCAAACCCTAGCTGCATAAAACCAGAGCTTCAAAGGAAATAGCTTCTCAGTTGATACACTACATAAGGAGTTTTGAAAAGGAAGTTGTTGTTAAGTTTGTTTGTTGTTTTTCTGTTAAAACAGGGAACCCAGCAGATGGAAAGCCAAAAGGCCAGTGTAGGGTTCTACCTTTATCCAAGCAATGAATGCAAATGTGAAATTAGACCTTTAGGCTGGAGTGGTCCTCACCGAGACTGAACAGAGCAGAGTAACCAATGCATTCCTGGTTTCTCTGGATATTTTGCTTTCCAGTAGGAAGAGAGAGAAGCTATACAATATTGACACTTCAAACCCTGTATCCCCCTGAGCACACAATATTCCCAAGAACTTTAGGGAAAGCTGCATTTGTAGAAAAGCTCTAACTTGCAAACCTACATGAGTCAAGCGACTGAAGACAGATACCATCCAGTTAGCACTGCCGGTTCACCACTGTCCTGTTCACTGAGTTTCAGATTATTTTAATTCCCAGCAAAAGCCCCAGCCTTGAGTCTAAAAATGTAATGTTCAAGTGGCTTGCTAAGTCTCAGTAAATAGTTTCCCAGATGTCAAACAGCATCCTTACATCACAGATACTTTAAGTTTCACCACTGGAAGATCGCTTGCCCCAATGCCACAAGAGATCTTTTCGTGATCCACCTTTCTGCTCCACCTACAGCTCTGCAAAAGCTACAGAGGCTACTTGGGTCCTCCTGAGAGATCCACACTGACTAAACCACTGACTCTCCCCAGGCTCCCTAGGGGAGGTCTGCCTAAGACATTTCTAACACTCAGCTTCCTGTCAGACATTAACATACACAGAAAGGTAAGAATGCATGTCAGTTAAATGCTCCATCAAATTTTGGGTGGCAAAATAAGTGATAAGAAGGTTTTTAATAGTGAAGCTATTAAAAGACTCTGTGACTTTTTATTTCCATGTGTTTACCATAAGTGCACGGGTTATTAAAAAATAGGTTCTCCATCCATTCTCATTTAAAAACAAACAAACAAAAACAATCTAGTAAAGATGTAACATTTTCAAACAAGTGGTTAAACCAGCAAAGAGAAAAGTAATACAATAAAGAAGGTTGACTCCTGTGTTGAAATCTCAAAATGCAATTACTTGCAGTGAAAAGCTAGTGATTAACTTAAACCTTTTGAGAGAGATGCCACTGCCAGGAGGAGCAGCAAAGGTGGGCTAGAGATACATCCTGATGAAGAGGTCAATCAGTGGAAATAAAGAAAAATTTGTACCTTCTGAGGTTTCTGAGAAATTGAGAAATGTTTCCATAAAGAAAGGTGAGCTGCTCTTCACCTGCCAGAAGAATATTCAGGTCTGAGGTCTATCTGCCTAGTCATAATAATAGAAATCCTGTACAAAACTGAGGATTCTTTCACTGCCTATTCAGCACCCTAGGATCAGCAGCTGATGGCTACAAGGAACTGACAAACAAACAGCCTGTCCAAGTTGTATTTGTAATAGAAGATATTAGTGAAAGAAACCACTACTCTTCAGTAACACAAATTCCTGAAACAACCAAGCAAAAATGCTTCCTGATTTAGACTTTGAGATTTCTGATTAAGCACCTTCCACTGTTCTCTGTTCAGACAGTGCCTGGCACAACCAGATCTCATTCACTGAGCCCTTAGAGCACAAGAAGCATAATTAATGATGATGACAATGACAACTGCAAGTACTTCAAGGAAAAGCGCTGGCAAAGAAATACATTAGGAATTGTAGAAAAAGTTTTCATCCTGTGGGATATTTTCTATGAACAGACTTTTGCAAAATGATGCTACAACATGGAACAGAAACACAATTTTTCTTGCAGTATCATTTCTAACAAAGATGAATGCCTGAAACAAATCCTCTGGATATTTTGATTTACAAGCTGTATGTTATAGATCTATCAAGTATGGGACACAAAAATGGGATTAAGAATCATTCTTTGCTTCTATTGATACTTTTTTCATGCAGGTCTTCTGTCCTGACATGCCAATCAACAATGACCATATTTGCAAACCTAAGAGCCTTGAGGTAAATAAGCTAAGAAGAACTGGAAAACCTCTTACAAACTCATATATTCAGAATTACACGTTAAATACATAACCTGGTGCAGTCAGAGTTCCAAGGACTGTTTTGTTGGCTATTTCAATGCAAAAAGGACAAATAATAACCCTCAACAAAATGTTTTGAATTCACAAAATACCATGACTTCAGCTAGCAGGCTTTATTGTAAAATATCACCTTATGTTCTTCATCTTGTGCAATTTACAAGTAGATTAATCAGAAGATGAATGTATTATAATCTGCGGTGTTTTATTGCAATTCAACTGCCCACTCTAAAATGGGGAATCTGTGATTCTACAGAAAGACAATTCCATAATGCAAATTGGAAATATCTAACAATGATAAATAATCTTTACAATTGATTAGACATAGAACATAAAAATGAGCTTTGAATAGCTCTTAAATTTTTATTACATGTTACCTATAATAAACACAGTTAAGGAAAAAACCTAACATGTCAATGTCATTTGGAAGTTGTCCACAGTTGATTTAATATTGACATATTTCAAATGGTAACTTAATTCCTAAGTTGGCAGAAAGCTACGGTAAGTAGCTGTGTATGTTTGTGTCCCACATTAACCAGGAACTCCAAAGAAAGAAAAAAACTACAATGACAAATGCAGCAGGCAGGTCACAAGCTGTTAAATATAGCAGCACCTGTCTTTCAGTATATATAAAACTGACTTTGCTGAAAATGTTTTTAATCATTCCTCAGGCAATTTACCTCTCTTACCCACTTGCTGGTCATCTGTTACTCCATCTGTTACTAAATCAAATCATTGTGTCACCGTATTACTTAAGTTTTAAAATTCAGCCTGCATTTGGATCCTAATCAGCTACACTGGAGCTCTTAAGTATTTCTCAAATAATTCAAAAAACTTTACTTACAAAACTCTATAAGAACTAAAAGAAAAAGATGAAAAAATAGATGTAAAGACACTGCCAAAGCATGCCAATAAAACCGTCAGTGAATGCACTTCAGTATAGAAATACTGCATACGCTACAGCAACACTGAATTAATATAGAAAATCAATATGACCTTGCGCAACAAGCAGCCCCGAAGAAATGAGTAAGACAGCAAGTCTTGCAGATTCTCCTGTTCACTGACAGACTGATACACAGACTTCTCCATAGCCCAGGCAGAAGTTCAAGGTACAAGACTAAAAACCTGTGCCACCATTAGATGCAGTTTGCAAAGAAACAGAGAATAAAGACGATGGATCTTTTCCAAGCAAATTCCTTTTTACAAACACCAGCCTCCTATAAGCTTTGTTTTTCTTATAACTCCATACATAAAGGGGAGTCACCAAATGTTTACTTAATAGCAGAGCTGACTGACTACATGCTTTGCAAGAATGACAAACTATTCCGGCAGAATAACAACAGCAGCCACCCACATTTTGATTTGGTCTCCCAAATGCAAGCTATCAGAAGTGCTTGCTTTTAAAGATCCTATGTGTTTGCATATGGCACAGTACATATCTATGTACCAAATTCCAACAAATCTATGTAACAAATTCCAACTCATACTGTTGGATGCTGTGTCAGGTTCTGAGAATTTGTTTTGTTTGACCAAAGGGATTTGTTTTTGAAATATCCCTTAAAGTTCTGAGTGGGCAATTACTTAAAAACACCTAAAGAAATCCAGCCCAAGTATGAAAATTATTAAAAAGAAATTATAAATAGAACTTTAGTGATTAACTGTTGCAGTTATTTTAGGCTGTGAATAGACACCTTAGTGCATATCTACATTTGGGAAGTTTCCACTGATACAGCTGCTTCCATTCACAGAAAACAAATAAAGATTTACTCTAAATTCACAGATTCATTTTAAATAAAGTAAATCTACAGAAGGTAAATAACCCTGCAGATTAGTTTTGGCAAAGGAAGTGTAAAGATGTGACTCACAGGTGTTAGAAAAATACTGCTTACATAGTTTCAAATGGAGAATTAAAAAAACTTATTTTAAGAGCTATTTTCTCACCCCCTTCCTATGTCAACATCACCAAAATGGTAAAGTATTTTGCAGAACTGATTTGGAAGCACAATATGGAAACCTTCATGTTTTAGCAGAAAAATTTAAATCCAAACTTTTGAGAACATCACCGTCTGTGTGACAAACAGTTTATTTAGCATTTTCTTTTCTGTATGTAGGCTGCACAGTTCCTACTACAGAATTTACAGAAGACAGCTAAAATAAATAGTTACTCACCATCCCTATCAGTGCAGTACAAACATTCAGAAACCATAAGCAGACTCCAAAACAGGATTAGTGTAAAAAGGTGACGATAAAAACACTCCTCTTGGGCTTGTTATTGTAAAAGCTTTTTATATAGCTTGATTTCCACTTCTCAGACTTTAGCATTTGTGTTTTCCAATTTTTTTCTGTTTTAAAGACTAAAACTGAATGGAAGCAAGTTCTAGAAAATTATTTTTTCAGAATAAATCAAAATTCCCTGAAATTTGAACAATCCATTGGAAACTGCAAGTAGCAAAGCCAGCAACTCTACTGTTCCATCTATGGTTCCACATAAAAATATTGGCCAGAGGCTGATACTGAAATGCTAGGATGGCTCTCAACAAGTTTTTCTCTGCCTAGGGAGAGGCAGAAGTACTCTTTACCTGCCTTTGTAATCTGCCAGATTTCCATCTGTTCTGCACACTTAAGCCACACAAGTCCATGAATGATTCAGCTCACACAAGGAGGGGAGGAAGAACAGGAATTGTGTGCTTTTGTTAAGGAAGTCAGCTTATAACAATGAATTGTTTTCATTGTTTTGCCATACAAATGCAAATAGTGCAGAGGGATAAGCAATCTGGCAGCTGGGACTAAGCAGCAATTGAATTTTAAGAGGTATATGGTAACACCATAAGCTTACTTTCAATTTATATACCAGTTTTGTCACATAAGGGCTCACCTGGGAAATTAGGACTTTTGCCTTCTGGAGGCAGTGTAGTAGAGAACAGTGCTCTTTGTCCATATTAATAGATTGAACCAATCTTAAATCAATCATACCAAAAGAGAATTTGGATATTTGTCTGACAGAGCTTTTAGAAGTGCCAAGTAACTGAAGCTACATTGCTGACTGCTGGTAACTAGAAACCTGCTTATATCGCATAGGAGAAACAAGTCCAATTTTCAGTACACAGCATTACAAGACAAGAATGGTTGGTGAGTATATAGTACATTTTTTGCAAGAAACATGCAACTTGATTGTTTCCTCCAGTTAAAATTGTTGCTAAGAGTATTTCTATTTTCATAAATTGCCAATTTTGCCCTTCTAAAATTCCAGGTGAAACAGTGATACCCAGTTGTGCATCATGAAAAGAATACTATATACTCTTGCTACTCACAGTGAAGACTGGAGTGCAAAAACAAGATCCTGGTTCACAAATTTGGCCAACAGTAGCACTCACTTCAACCCTAGCCACTCAGAAGTGATGTACTTAATACAACTTTATGTTCCTTTTATATTCAAGAAATACAGATCAACTACAATGAACTGGCCCATTGAAATTCATAAAATACCTCTCAGATACATTCTCTTTACATATATATATGTATTTATAGATGAAATGAAAGAGGCATTTTTGAAACACGTAGAATAAGCTACTTCCCATGTGGTCTAGGTGCTTCTGTTCACTACACAAGGATGTACACAGCTGTTGTGTTAAACAAGGTGCTTCATTAACATAACTAAATATGCAAAATTATTTAGGCCGCAGCCCAATAAAACAGTCCAATAATAGGATCTTATAGTATCACTAACAACACTATAAAAATGGTTTACAAACAGCTGTACAAACCTGGTCCACTTTCCTTTGTGAGTAAAATTCTAAGCCTTCCAGAGAATTTTACAATATACAACACTTTCCCACAGTTATTTAATTGCATAGGAAAGCTCTAAAAGTGTACAAGTTCTATTGCATTTTGTAAGTGCACCAACTTCTCTAACTTTATACCAAATTCAACCCAACTAAAGCCTCTTGGTCTTCCTGAGGGCTTCCCATAAGCATTTCATAATCTGTTTTTCCTCACTGGCCTGTTTCCATTTGAGTGTTCCCCTCCAATGCAAATGTAGCAACACAACTTCTAGTTCTGCAGATTTCTTTCCAAATACCTTTCGAGTGTTACGGGGTAATGCACCACATAATAAATGAAACATTAGGATAGCCATTTTTTCCTTTCCTGTGTAAAAAGTTAAAGAGTTTTAAAAAACTTTCGAAGAACCACATAACACCATTCTGCCTGCCCTTTGACACACCTGAAAGCATTTTGGGGTGAAATAGTAACAGCAGGCTCATCTGCCTATCAATTAGCTATCAGTGGAAGGCTGGAAGAACATCTACCTGCCCTGTGCCAGAATCACACCAATGCCTTTAACCATGTTTCAGCTGATCACTGTCACGCCAGTCAGAAAGATATGTGGAAACTGCATTTAAAACTATTTAATTGATATTTTCTTCAATATGCAGGAAGAAAAAAC
This sequence comes from Vireo altiloquus, assembly GCA_013396875.1. Lineage (NCBI taxonomy): Eukaryota > Metazoa > Chordata > Aves > Passeriformes > Vireonidae > Vireo > Vireo altiloquus. Next base: position 1,755,380 of record VZRF01011711.1, read on the forward strand.
TGTAGATCATATCTTATGTGGGTACAAAAAGAAGCTATAAGATAAAGTTTAAATAATAGTTTCCTTTGTTTTTAAAATTCAGGATTTATAGCAATATGTGCTTTTGCAAGCTACTGCTAGTAGCTGGTCAGAGTGCAGCAATTCATTACAAAGAACAGAAAGATAAACATGCTCTTCCGCTGTTTCTCCACTGTGCCAGGCAAAATAATTTCATTTCATAGCATTTTCAGTTTCAGCTCCTGTCAGGGTTCATGTGAATCTTCTTTATGTACTGTGAACTGACGATAACCTCATTTAACTGAGCTCTATGAGCTACGGGGGAAGCTGATCAAAGCTGATTGCTGGACATAATTTAAGGTAATCAATCACGTAGGCCATTTCAGCAGATCAGGCTGTCACCAAGTGCATGACTAAGACACAGAGATTTGCTTCTTCATAAATTATCTTATTGCTACCCATATATCACTTGACTCTGTTTAAAAGTAAGCAGCAGAAAATTATTTTTCTAATTTTTTAAAGAATCTAATAAATACTTCTCTTCCATATTTGGGTCTTTATCCAGCATGTAACTGGTGTGTCATAAAAATGAAAACACCTCGTATAATAGTAACATTTCGGTCATTACTTGACAAAGAGTATTTAGTGGAAAAATACCAAATATTAGAATAATTTAAAATGCAAATAAACTCCTGTCCCTCACCTTTGACATCTTATAGTTTCTACCTACATAATGGTTAGCATTCTTTCAAAAATTAAAGAATTTGGAAGTTTCCTCTGGAAATTAGTATTACTAAAATATGGTCATTTCATTACTGTCTTTTTAGCTGGTATTATTACCATTAGTGATTAACAGGGTAAGATGAAGTCCAATTCCTCATTGACTCAAAGGCAGAGATCAAAATATGTTCATTTTAACTTAGGCTCGTACATATTTAAGAGGACATCAGCACACACCTCTTCTAATACTTTCCACGTAGAGACCCTTGGACATTCCATTCATGAAAGAGTAAGATAAAACATTTAAAGCCCCTACCTTCACCTGATGATCCTGAAAGGTCTATGATGACATACACTCTCCCTTCTGGCTCCAAGTCAATCTGTAATCAAGAAGAGAAAAAGAAAAAAAAAACAAACTTAGAAGGGCTCCCAAAGCAAGTGACTGCACGTGCAGGAAACAAGAAGTTGCCAAACCTCACAAAGTCAAGGTAAGGCAGGACACATTCACTACCAACAGAGCCTCCTTTTGCAAAGAGGTTTTGAGGACCCTGCACCTTAACTGGAATAGAAAAGAAGTGTGCACGTTTGGAAAGTTTGAGCTCAGTGAATTTTACATATCAAATATGTAATGTACTGTTCTGACATACATTTGCACCACTATTTTCAAGAAAGTTAAAAAGTGCTACAATTAGTAACTTTTTTACTGTAATTTATACTGAGCCTGGGTATGCAAATGTGGAAAACAACACTGTGACAGCAAGACAGATCAGCTCTGGTCACAGAACGGGGGAAATGAACCCACACAGCTCATACAGCTGGTTAACACGTGTTTATAATACTCCTTTTGTATTCCCACTGGGAGAAAGAAATGCATGCTTTATCCTCTTTTTCTGAAACACAAAATTTGTTTATTTCTGCACCATTCTGGTAAATTTTAAGGAGTCTTTGCCCATGTGGAGATCACTTTCACTCAGCATGAAATACAGGTGCTCAGTATCAAGCTGCTGTACTTCCAAGATTTCACGGACTATGGGAATAAGCTCCACTAACACCACAATGAAGATCTTATCACAGATCTTCCTGTATTTTATCACACATTTCATCAGCAAATCTAAATATGGCTGGATTTGAGTATCTTAATGGTACACAAGAAATTAAAAGCAATTTTTGCTGCAACCACTCAAAAATTAAACTGCTACTTTATGTAATCAGTAGCTTCCAATGTCACATAGCAGTTGTCACATGATTTCAGAGAGCGAGTGGTGTGATGTTGTGTACGTTAATACTGTATTTTCAACCTATTTTAGTAGGAAAACCACACAGATAAAATTGCAAGGGGCCTTGTCTGCCAGGATCTGTCCTGTGTCCCACCATCTGGAGCGGGAGTGGAGGCACCAGGGCAGCCCCAGCCTGTCCATCAGGCACATCGCTGGGCATGGGAGCACGCCAGACCCAGGCAGGGATGTGTGCTCTTCTCTCACAGCAAAAACCCCAGAGCTTGCCCAATGCTTCTGCTACTCTGAGGAAAACAGTCACAGAGGTTGTGGCTGGGAACAGGCACTCTTCCCTCCCTCCCCATTGCAGCCTCCTCTCCCTCCACAGCTCCTGCTCTGCCACAGCAGGGGAAGGTGGCCTTGCCTCCCCTGTGCCAGCAAACGACACCGAGCTGACCCTCTCCTGTCACAGGGGACACCAGGGTACAGCACTAGGCCAGCAGGAGGTGAGAACCAGGAGATCACCAATTCACCCTAATAACTTGAGAGACCAACCTGTAGGTCTTTGCAAATTAGCAAGTAAATGAGGAAGGGGACACCAGAACACGTGGGCTATGTCAGGCTTTGCCAGCCTAGGTTCAGTGGGCAGCCCTATGGGGCTGCCTGTTTTGTCTCCGGGTTTCTCTCATCATCTGGGATCAAGGACTTTACAGGAGAGGCCTTTTCCTCTCTTCTGGACCATGGTTGCTGAATGCATCAGGATGATGCAAGCTCCTCCTTCCATGGACCACCTTCTCACAGAAATGCTTCTGTCCTCCATGAGAGGGCTGGGAGAGGAGTTCATAGGTCTGGCTGATGCCATCGGACCAACGGATCAAGAAAATGATCTCAGCAGCTGTATTGTAAATAGATCCGGCAGGAAACAGTGTTAGCAAGGCCAGGGGTTACTCAAGGGAGAGGAAAATGAAAGCTTGGTTGTCTGTTTTTTTATAAATAATAGTGTTGAATATTCAAAAAAGACATTTTTAAGAATTTCTGAATTGGCAGCATGAGTTTTGTGAGGGAGTTTCTTGGGGGGTTTTGGCTTTTTGTGCTTTGTTTTAAATAAAGCTGCTGATCTTCAAATACTGCTCCTCTCCCTTTGCCATTTTTAAATAAGAAAAATATTAGAAGATCAGAGGCACAGGTGCATGAATAGACTTTGATGTTCATGCTGAGGAAGGCTTTTGAAAAACTGCTATAGCACTCAACAGATGGCTGTATTAAAGACAGACATGTCTAATGCTCTGTTTGTATCAGCACTATACACTGTTTGGTTAAGCTTTCAGTGAAATACTTTATGCAGTTCAAATCCCAGCGTGCACGCACACACATAAACACCCAACATCATCCCTGCAGAAGAATCAGGCATCTGGATGAGTTACTGACCATCATCACAAAATCTCTGTTCTGCCCCTTTAATTACAACCAGCATTGGAAGCAACTCAGGAAAAAGACTGGAGGCCTGAAACCAAGTTTCCATTACCCAGCAAGTGGACTGTTTTGATTTACATTTTATTGGAAATGATGCTCAGTGATTTTGAATTGGAAATTTTGCTGATGCTCTAAGAAAAATGAACTATTTATAAAAGGAAGTCTATTCTACAACGAGAGCATGTTTCAGTCTTCATATGTTCTAATACCAATAAGAATGAAATGGACATATTTTTAGATTTATAAAACACTCACATTTCATTTCAGTGAGTACTTGTACTGACAGTCTTATCAGTCATACGAATTAGTACTTTTGCCAGAAGCCAGCAGCTCGGCTGTCTCAGCTGACTCTACATATGAAATGAACACCCCAACAAAAACAGAATCCCCATGACTGATAGGAGCCCTTCTTTTCATCTCAGGTCTTTCATGTATCAAACCAAACAGAGAAAAAAAAAGACTGATTCAATCCTAATTATTCATTAAAAATGTCTACTTTAATGCCTGGAAACATAATGGTATAAATACCTCCAAAATAGACTACTAGAATATGCATGCTTTTTCTCTTCAATCTGTGCATTAAACTATGCTTAGACTGTGCAATGTCATTTTATAAATAAGTAACAAAAGATGCATACAGCAAAATCTAAAGTTTCCATGCATTTTTCACCAAATGCCATGAAAGTTACCGCATGTGAAATGCCCTTAGACATACCTAACCAGAAACAGAATGACTGGCCAAATTCAGTTGAATAGAACAGACATCCTTGAATGACTGGAAATAGTTTGATCACAGCAATTCTGATTCCGACTCTTCTCTTTGACTAAAAATACTTCTCTCTGAATGCAGCCTAGCTTTTATACATGCAGAGAGAACTTATGAGGGGACATCTAAAAAATGTTACTGTTCAAAAGGACAACAGGGAACATGGCAAGATGCAAACTAGGGATGAGAGGAGTTGATACAAGAGAAGTTTTGCTGTAAGCAAGACACATTGCAAAATATGCGCCTTGCACACATACATCACATCTTCCACATGCAGCAAAAAATGGAACAACTATCACTGAGCAAAATCCTTGATCACCAAAACATTTTATCTGGTTACTGACCCATGCTATTGCATTGACTTTCGCTGAAATACAGTTTTAGTTTGTGCAAGTAACATTAATTAAAAAGGTAATTTAAACAACGTCTGCATTGTTCAAATAACAACATGTGGCAGCATATTGAGTACAATCATTGCTGGAAAGCAGCACAGATCATCAAAAATTGCAGGCCTGAATAAAACCCTATTAGTAGCCTGTTTCAGGGAACAAAAGGCAACCGTCCATAAAACCAGACATACTTTCGGAGGAAAAAACCCATGTTGAAACCAAGGCCAAGCTTCAGCATATTGAAGGCATTTATATAATTTCACAGTCATTAATGGATTTTATTTTCAACACCCTTCTGAGACAGTTCCCCATCTGCAAAATGGGATACTCCCAAAGGCACAAGTGAGACCAAATGGCTTTCATACAAGCAGTCTATGGTTAAACAAGAACTGAGATCTGGTCTCTGGAGGCCCAGACTACTCACTGGACCATTCCTCCTATTCCTCAGTTAAGCTTCACTTTGTCAAGCAATACACATCCTGTCTTCCAGCAGTATCAAACACTACCAAGAACTCTTTTTTCCCCTTTTTTATACAGCTTTAATGGGTACATATCTAAGAAGAAATTTATTTTTCATTCAGATAATAGTAATCAGTAAAAACAATACCAAAGTATGGTGAAATATTTCTCCGCAGAATTTTCAATGGATCACAATTCTTGGGTAACTCTGGAGTAATGCAAAATTTACTCAAACTATGGAGAAAACTGTGAAAATAGTCCACCTTTTCCTCGAGGTTTGCTTTTCCAAGTTTTTAACTCCTAAGTGTTCTGAAAAACTGAGCCCTAAGCTCAGCTAGAAGTTCACCAGTAAGACATTAATTCCCACCCCTAGAAATATGAAACTTGGACAGAATTCTCTTAAACCAAGATTTTCTAGGGAAACCAAACACTCTCTCTAATCTTAAAAGGATGAGGAAGATTAGAATATGTTATGGAAATACTTGTGTTGCACTGATGCTTTATTTTTTAATATGAATAAGAATTTATGTACAGCCTGAATAACTCCATCAGCATTTGGGAGTGTTCTTTTCATTCCATTTGACAGCATCAGCACAGATTTTGCATGCTCTATGGCACAAACTGAGACCTGTTGTAAGCAAATGACAAACTACTGTCTTCAGTGGTTCAGTGCCCCATTGCCATAGGGTTTCCTTTGATCACGACAGAGTCCATCAGCCACCTATGTTCCAACACAAGGACGTCACCTGAGATTTAGTGCACTGTACCCATTTAACTTATCTCAAGAGAAATTTAAGGACAGTCATTGACATAAATCCAGATCTGAAATAAAAAATGAGTAGACAAATGCATTTTTCATGACTGAACTTCCTAATGGCACAAAGGTTGAGTAAGTTTTACTCAGATCTTCCTTAGCTAGACTCTACATGAAACACAGCAAAACCCCTTCAAACCTAAAGCTGTTGAGCATTTTGGCAACAGTATAAACCTAAATGGACTGTATAAGCCACAGAAACAGAAAGAATTAAATCGTAAAACCTGCTTTTCACCTCTTCTTGTGATGTTCTAGGATTATCTGATATTTGGGTAGCTTAAAGCATAAACCTCCAAGCACATGATCTGTCACTGCAGTTGGTTATTTGATTCATGTCAGACCTGAGAAGTCAGAATGTTTTAACCCTCCCTGAGTGCAGCATAATAAAGTTTCTTGTTGAACACACAACTTCTTGGATTGTGTTTAAAGTGCTGGTAGGTGCAAGGGCTGAAGGGAGGGGAGTGGTTCCTCTGTAGGTTGTTTTTAGAGTTATTTACCAATTTGATTAAATATTATTTCCATGAAAATGCATAAGAAAATCAGAACAGTTACAATCTAATAGAAAATTACTGAAAAGTCTGTTCTGGTCTTTTGTTCTTTAGCCACAAGATTTTTCTGCTTCAATTTAAATAGCTAATAGAACACCTATTTTAAATTATTTAATAGAAAATAAAGCATTAACATTGATGTTTTTCAATATAGCCAAAATGACTGCAGCCTAAGTAATTTAAAAACTTTCAAACCCACCATGATTATTGGAACAGAAGCAAACTCCTGACCAAAGGAACAGCTAGAGGTATGATTACACTTGCAAACTTACCCCAGCATTTACACTTGAATCCCTATCATGCTCGGCTGAAATCAACAGGTTTGCAATAAGCTCTATAAGGCCATCAAAGTAGCTGAGCAAATATTATTTATTAATATTATCTTAAAATTAAGAATTTTACATGTTACATCATTAATTACATGAGTAAACTTGACTTTCAAAACATATTACTCAGGAGACATACTGATAAAATTTCCATAGAATCTCCATTTATCTCCGTGATGTTTTTCACTACACCAGCCTCTTGCTCTTCTGGCAAAGAAGGCAGGAAAATTTGGAGTCAGTGCACTGCTCCAATGTTCACAAATCTGCCTTTTATTATGAATGTTACATATTTGATTATTATAATTAGAGAGAAACGTAACACAGCTTGCCACATTGTAATTGACCACAATGATACACATAAAGGTTCAGAAATTTTGGCCACAGGGGATTCTATCAATTATTTACTCATACTCAAAAGTCAACAAAAGAAAAAACCATCAAAAAAAACCATCTTGCATGACCTACAGAAAACATCAAACACTTTTCAGTGCCAGACACATGCACTGACATAATACAGAGCAGCAGCAGCCAGGGAGAAACAAGATTCAGCTGAAATAACCACTGAATGAAACCAATTCTAAAACAAGAATCCGTCCATCACTTAATAAAACATATACTGATACTCAGTTGTGGTGTCCTGAATCACATGTGATTTGACCTTGGTCTTCTCTGATTTGCTGTGCCTAAGGCCTCCCAGACACCAAAGAAGGAGCATTTTTAAATGCACAGCAACACATGCACGTGTGTTTGAGCACGAGCACATCTGTACTGTCAGAAGCAGTACACTCATTTTTATGTATTAGAAGGACACACAACTCTTACAGACCACTGTGCTGAGCCTAGGGTGTGCAGGGCTCATTTTCTGGTAGAATCCAGAAAGGGAACCTGGACAATCAGCTCTAGTTACATAGACAGCAGAGCAGTACAAACAACTGCACAGGCATCGAGCAGCCTGACCACAGAAGGATCACTGCATGAAACCAAGTTTGTGATTCCACGATCTGAAGCAAGGAAGAGATTATCTTTACTTCTTTGAAAGCTTCAGGGGGTGGAGAGTATGTACAAGGCATTACCTATGACTACAGTATTTAATAGTTATACGGCAAATTGTTTAGGGTTTCTAAACAATCCTACAACACCTACAGTCACAATTCATGACAAAGGGAAATAAATCAAAGAGAGAGAAATCTCTTCATGAGCAGAAAAATAAGTCAATGACCTTAAGAGATAAGGCTGCCTAGACTCACCATTCCAGGAATTCTGTGTGTGAATAGGTCAGTGTAAACTCACAACCATGAGCATTTCAGACACAAGTGTGTGCTATTTGTTGGTTTATTTAATCCAGTACAGTTATTCTGATGATGTACATGTGTTCCATTATTAAGCCTTATGAAGACAGGGGAATAAGCCAAAGTTATGCAGTATTTTTTTACTGTGCTAAAACTGTACCTACACTAGAAATGGAGGTGGCAATATTTTAGCAATGGTAACGAAGATAAAACACAAGGAATCTACAAAAGCCCAGAGACAACATGCAGTACAATGTGTAAGATCTGGGTTTGGCTGAGCAACACCCAACTAGAATTTCTGAGTGAACAGACAGTAAAACCACCTACTGAACAAAGCCTGCATAAAGCCATTCTCTTGAAACATCTGCTAAATGTATTTCAAGAAAGAAAAGAAACTCTTCAGAGCAAAAACACTTTCCCAAACAGATGGTTATTTGATTTAAGAATAAGGGAATTGCATTGTGTGGTAAGATCTGACCTGTAATTTCATCAGAATGCTTTTCAAAATGTATTTCTTAATGCACTAGTGCAGTGGCACTCTCCAAACCACAGGGAAATAATTAACTGTCACAAAATATTTAAAACATGTTTGTTGTCTTGGCTTACAGGCATTTTTTAAAGTCACACTACAGAACTGCAATCAGAACGGAGGCTACCTATGCACCCAGCAATAAAACACTGAAGGGGTCAGGGCTGCAAGCACATAGTGGTTAGCCAATTACTACATGTCAAAAACTGATAAAGGTTGTCATATTGTTCTACTGCAGCACAATCTCAGATAACCACTTGCTCATATGCAAAAGCAAAACTCATAGGTGGACATTTGTTCAGTCTCAGGAATCCCCTAAATGTGAACATGTTTGGAGTTTCTCCTAAATTTCAATAACATTTCCTCTGAGTAGACAACTTTTCAATGCTTTGCACAACCATCATGAAATATGTGTCTATAAAAAAGTATGTACATTAATCGACTGATAGTTTTCCTGGCCACATAAAACCATTTTGGTGGACTGCATGCTTTTTCCCTTAGTTCCTTAAGTAATTTCCTTATTTCCTCACATCCTTTAAGCAAGCATTTCTGCCTGAAGACTTACAGATTAAGATACCAAAGTAACACTACCTATTTCCTTTTTATTGTCAAAACACTCCTGTCTTGCACTCTCCTCCTGCCATGTATACTCTGGGAACTGAAGACAGTATATAGTAGGCAATATCCACATAGCATTTCTGTATGAAGAATAAAGGAAATAACTGTACTGATTTTTAGACCTCAAATCAGGGAAATTAACAGCTGTAAGATCCAAGACTTTGGTGAAACACATTCATTTTCTGTGTATTAGGTATAAATAAAAATCCTTGCTAAACAAGGTAAAATAATCTCCAAAGACAGAATATAAATAGGTCCTAGGAAATGGTGATATTAGCCGATGTTAAGTTGCCCTTCAGTTTTTCACCTGTTAATCCTATTCTAGTCCTCTGTAAGAAAAACAAACAAATCTCAAATAAACAAAAGACCCCAAAAAACAAACAAAAAACCCCAACAAAACAANTGGAACTTGCCTATGAATCAACTGTATCTCAAAAGAAAGGGTGGGAAGATCGATGACACCTGGTTTGAGTAAAGCCTTAGAGAGAAGATCTTCACAGATATTAGAAAATAAATATGCCTTACACGAAAACTCAGCCCAAACTAGGCAGACACTTCAATATTAGTCTCAGACCCTTCCCACAAGAAGTTCACATTTTCAGCCTCTCAAACACTACTGTGCAATACCTGTCAGGAACTTTTGAAAGAGGTCCAACCCGACTTACAGTCTTCAGTGAGCCAGTCTTCAATGAGCCAAGAATGCAGCAGGGAATTGAATCCACTTCAGTTCAGCTCTAGCTCAGGCTTAGTTGTAAGTAGAGCTGTGCTGGCTTTGTTTCAGCTAGCAACAAAACTCACATCTAGGTTTTGTTCCAACTAAAACCCCCCCAGCATTATAACAACCACTACTGTTTATGAGTGTGAGTTCATTTCAGCTCCCTGGGAAGAAAGGCGAGAAAGGCCTTTCTTATCTGGAAGGCAAGCACATTAAAGGTACTCTCCATTTGCATTCACAACAGAAATTAATGCTCCATTAGGAAGTAAACAGCTTGAGTCAATATGCTGCAAATGGACAAACTGTACTTCAATGACACTTGCTGGAACTTTTAAGTAGCTTGTTGATGTGCAACACCAGCATCGGCTGCAAGCCAGAGTGCATCAGCAGAGAGAAATAAAACTCCGATAGGTAAATTTTTACTCTTCCCTCTTGCCAATTTGATTCAGATATGAATGAGATTCCCTCTCCCACAACCCTCAACTTAAGCGGCTGAAACTACAGAATATGCAATTAAGAGAGCCCTGGAGGTGTGCCCAGAGGTGCCTTTGATTTCAGTAACTGCCTGTGAACTGCCTGTTCTTTCCCTCAAATTTCCAGAAAATGAACAATATCTTATTTTGTAAAAACACTTCCAGAAGCTATAAGGACTTGCCTGAAAATTCCCCAGTATCCAAGCTGCTCCTCTATCTGTGCAAAACTGGACTTTTAACATGACAAAATCCCTGACCTCCTTTGCAGTTTACCTTAGCATACCTTTCATGAAATTGGCTGGTAATCAACTTGTCAGCACTGCACCACCACACACAGGGACTGACTTGAGTTTTTGTTTCAAGTCTCACCTTGGCACCCAAAGCCAAAGAAGAAGGTCACAGGGCTGGACTCTTTGACCTAGCCAGATGGTCAAACTGCTCCGAGGCAGTGCCAAAGAGGGGCAGCTCCATGGACTACCACCAGGCAAGAAACAAAGTACACTACTTCAAGAAGGCAGAACTAAAGAAAGCTGCAGAAATAAAATAATAGAGGGTTTGAAACATCTTCAATTAAAAGGCACACGTGAATGAGAAGAATAAAGGATGTAGGGAAGGAGACAATCACAGGAACATGCAAAGACAAAAATTATATATACAGCTCAGAAGTGGCATGAAGTTGTCACAAGGAAACAAAAGGAAGTAAAATAATATTTGAAGAACAAAGCTAAGCTAAAATTACACTAAAAATTATTCTACCAGTTTTCTTTTGGAAATATTAATCTCTTTTAACCTCCTTCTTAAATCTGAGAATGCTTTTCATTACTATCTCAGCTGTCCTGCAATGTCAGAAGACACAGCTTTATCCCAAACATAAGCTTTTAAAAAGTAATAAAGAAGTTTAAAACAGTTTTTAACCAAGACACCAAAACCATTCTGTCTTTCTTAAGAGATTTTATTATTCATCCAAGGAGTTGAAAGCTTGTCATTTGTTAACATAAGATGTCTCTGTTCAGTTAAGCTTGTAATTGATAATTTTTAGTAACTTAAATGCAATTTTAAAAAATGTGTCTTCTACTCTCCCGTTCAGGTTTACTACAGATATATCTCTATTTTAAAGGAAAGAAAATGAAAAGCAAAAAGGGAATAATTATCTTATAGAATTATCTAAATTTGTGTTAGAAAGGAGAGGAGTTTCCAAAAATATCATGAAAATATTTGTTTCCCACTTAAAAAAAAATTCCTCCACCAAACACAAAGATGAAAGCATGAATATACAAACTTCAAAAATTACAAAATAATGTTCTTCTGCTGGGTTATGAAGATGGAAGAAAAAAGTATGTTCTACACAAATATTTTCCATGTCCTTTCACATATGTATCTGTAACTTCAGTTTCTTTACAACAAACATTGACATTATAATAAACAAACACTGTATAATATACAAACCACAATGGTTATACAGAATTGGCATCAAGTATTTAAACAAAAGCATCCTTTCTGGAAATACCTCTCCTACTTACAGCCTGCCAAGAATTGCATTGATTCAGAGACTTTGATCAAGTTAAGTTCTAAAGAAATTTGAAAGCAGAAAACAGAATTAAAGAAAATAAAATGCAAGCTTCTTGCAAAACTATCTTTGCTGTTTTTTTTGTTTTTTTTTTTAATCTTCCTAAATGCTTGTTCAGCTTAGAATGAAAGCCTTCATTTTGCCCTCACACCCTGTGGCACACACAAGTGCAAGCAGGATTACACAAACGGGTTGCTGTGCAGATAAGTTTGTCCTTTCCTGAGGATCTGCAGGGCAGGTTTAAGTAAGGATATCTGTAACAGTGTTGGAACTGAATGCACCTCTCAAGTCTCAACTCACTATCTAAACAGAAGGATAATTCCCATTTTCTAAGGGAAAAGATAATTTCAAACATCTTGTAATAAATAAGCATTTTGCCAGTAAATGCAGCAGTTTCAAGCACACAAAATTATTCATATTAGATCTGTTCAATCATGCAATCTCCCCCCAAAAAAGTAAAGTCAAGAAGAGCACCAAAATATTTAAGTTTCCTGAACAACTACCCAGAATTAGTAAAAAATGCATCAAAACTTTGAAAGTAAATGTAACCTCCAATGCTATCTTATGTGCCTTTCTAAAAAAATTGCCAGAGGAACTGACATATTTATTTCTATAAGAAAACATCACCAAGACATTCTCTATTTGGTTCTACTTTTTCCTGTCTTTAGAAAGTATCACGATAAGATCTTTACATACCATTTAATACTGCTGAGGGGTTTTTTCCAACATAGTTTTGGTGTTGCTCTGATGATATTTTATCCTCTGTTTAATCATCAGATTAGAAAGATTAATGAAGCTAATTCTGTTAACAAAATGGCTATCCTGAGGACTACAATTATCTGTGATTCACTTGGACTTCCTCTGCAGCTTTAGCCATAACAAATCCAGAGCAGCTCCAAGACTCCTCGGATGTCAGCTACAAAACACTTGGTTAAAAGAACAGCTAAACAGAAAACTGATAAGAGTCCATTCTACCCAGGTTTAAGTGCAAAAAAGAAAAACAAGTAAAATAAAATTTAGTAGCTTTATATACCTTTATACATGCTGCCAGGCAACCTATATCACATGAAACAGATAGACCAGAATGCAACATCTTGAATACAGAGATTACAGAAAAGGAAATGGCAAAAATAGCCACTACTATTATTATGGTTCCTGAAAAGTTAGACAGCACAGTCCACCAGCCAGAAGTGGCACAACAGGAATATATATATATATTTTCAAAACTCCCTAAGAAAAAAACATATTTGGGTGCATGTGGCATTAAGTGGCATTTTTCTTTAGCACTTACTTACTGCAGCGCTTTATACAGAATTACATGCCGAGTTCTCCCATGTTAGGTATGAATTTAACATGAAAGATGCTGGTTAAACCTTTTTAAATCTCACTCTTTCGGACTCCAGAAAATTTTCCAGTACTTCCTGGATTTAAGAAAAAAATTAAAAATTAAAAAAAAAACAAAACCACAACCCTGAGACTTAGTCTTTCTTGTATTGTAGGGATTTGGATGTTCCGCTTTTAGTCCATGAGGAAACAGGAAGCACAGAGTCATTTACGGTTCTGTTCTTTGAAAAAAAAATATTATAATTCAAACCCTTCAAACTCTTTTGGGGAGGTGGAAGGGGGTTGGGTTTCTTTTTTTTTTTTCAGTTATGAATACAAGAGCATTCACTACTAAGGTTTGAGTAATTTCTTTGCAAGAGCTCAGGTTGGATTTCATACAGCCAGATATTAAGGACTCCTGGAACTTGGCTCAAGATAGCTGAATACTTCTTGTTCACTCAGCTCTTAAAGTTTAGTTCCAAATGCATAAGAACCATCCAGTTCTGCTAATGGAAGGCACAGCATGCTGCCCACTTACTATTGTATCGAACCAAGTAAGCAGAGCAAGGCTAACACCTGTCTTCCAAAAAAGGCTTCCAGTGTTTTCTGGAAATGTCTAGGGATGAAGTATCTGCTCCATCCTTTGCTAACTGGTTTCATTAGCTTATCAGTTTAATGTGAAAGAAAATATGCACCATGATGCCCATTTTAATTTGTCTGGATAGCCCTCAGTTCCTGTTTTATCCTTTTGAGATTAAAAAGCTCCTTATTTTTTAATGGTACTTTACATACCCAAATTAAGTAACCTCCCATTGTTCTTTTTATTTAAGCAAACCAGTGAGCTCAGAGTCTCTCCCCATAAAGAATTTTCTCCAATATGTGAATGCTTTCAGAAATCCTACTGTGAGCTCTGCTATTGACTTGCTGGGTCACCCTGGGCAACAAACTTTATTCACCATCCATGTGCCTATTTCACCTTCTAATATTAGTCTTTAATTTACAGTATAAATTCTAAAAAGTTTAGGGTCTCTTTAACAGATTTCTGCAATTAGGCCCTCATGTTCTTACCATTAAGTACACTGGAGTTTGCAGGCTCTAAGCATGCTGCCATATTGATAACCTGAACTGCTAAACTGACTAGGAGCAATCAGCCATTAGTGTAGCCTACTGATAGTCCTGAACATACACCTGCTATGGTGCACCTATCTCTTCCCACAAATCATGGAACCTTATCTCTTGATTTACAAAAAAATTTCCATTTGGGATTTACAGCATGAGGCTTAGCAATTCTAATACCACACATAGAGGGCAGAGAAAGGTCTTGCAGCAGGTCTATCTGGCCTTCAGTACACTTTTTTTTTTGCTCAATTTCCAACCAGTTTTTAAAATGTTGACCTCCCATAATCCTCCCATGTGCATCCTACAGAAGAAGGAGGAATAATTTCACACCTGGGGGAAGTGTCACGAAAAATCTGTCAGCTGTAAGAAGGGTAGAGGCAGGCAGGACAGGTTTCCTCAGGAATGTATCTAAGTTTTGGATACTCTTGTTCCTCATTCCTCCATGGTTTTCATAAGCGTTATCCCACACAGCTTGCAGAAATCTCTGCCTTGGACAGCCCTATAATCAAAACTTAGTTGTATCCAGGCTTGTTTCAAAACTCTCAAAGCATTCTTATCTGAGAAAAACTCAACAGGTGATCTGAAATGGCAGCTACATACTTAGATTTTTCTAAGAAAGTATAGAAATGGTTCCCAAAGATTTGCTTGAGCACAGTGACAGCACTAGTCCCTTTACTCCAGAGACCTCAAGGACAGAAGAGGCAGGAAAGTTACCTTCGTGTTGGGGAACTAAGTTTCTCATGGGTTGGGGGCATGGAGGTGGGAGAAGAAAGGGAGGGCAGTGGTTGCTTGGTTTTCAGTATTTTTGTTTTGCCCTCCTTCCCTGCTTTTTTACTGCAGTATATTTTCCTTGCTAGTAATTGAGATGAAAATTATTAACGCACAAATATGACCTTGTTTACCATCTGGAACCCCCTCTTTAAGTAAGGCTTTTTTGGGGAATCCAATAGATGTTAATGATGTCTGTAATATACCGGAGTAAGAGAGTTGGACTGTTTCCATTCCTGATTCTCTGACCCTGTCCAATCTGTTGCTTGTGGCTCAGTCAAATATGTTACATTTTAACTTTTCCCAGGAATCTACACAGTTTCTCTTTTGGGTTGTTCCAGATTTCGTTCTCTGCAAAGCAGTCAACTTTAAAAGCGCCTTCAATTTATGCCGTTTCAAAACCACTCCCCCATCAAGGAGAAAGGCTTCCTCTCTAAAAATTCAATGTACATATATACAAGTGTGCAGGGTAATAAAGTCGCTAACTATTGAATTTAGAGATGGAGCAGGATCCAGTAATGACGAAAGGATGACAATGTCAGCATTCTCAGAATCTGGCTCAAATAGTACCTGGTATTCAGCCATGAAGATGTGACTAATTCTCAGGAATCTGATCGTTTTTCTTATACTGTCCTTACAAAAAAATAAAAATGAGAGATTATGCAACTTTGGAATTGCGTTCAAAACTAAAGCAATTTAGCAGCATTTTCCATACACTGAGGAATTGCTGGGGGAAAAAAAAGCAAAAAGCAAAAGTTGTTTTACCATTTAAAATTCTTTAAGATGATTGGTTAACCTAATTTTATTTTTTTTTTTTGAAAACCTAATAAAAAGTAGTTTAAATGCAAACCTGTCATTTCCATGTTAGATCATTTTAAAAGAAAATCTCTTTTTTTTTTTTGGAAAATCATGAACAGTCACAACGGTAAAACCTGAAACATTACCAGGTATTTTAGATATTCTTTAATGGTAGATTTTTCCACTTCAGAACAAAGTTGAACACTGAACTCTGGCATTGAGAAGAGCTGTCACCCCCGAGACAGCCAGGATCCCGCAGGCATTCAAGTGACATCTCTGAAACAGGTATATCCCAAAGCACTCCACAAGCAAGCAGAAGGCACAACCTGGCAGCCACACTGCACTTTGCTGGTGCTCCTCACCCCCTGAGCCCTTCACTCCTTGACAAATTGCAGAATTTAGTCAGACAATGGCAGCTTTTCTGACTGCTACCACACATCTACCACGATGCAAGGGAACTCTGCTTTGTTCTCACTGCTTGAACAATATCAGAGGAAGGAACTGGACCTCTCTGACTCAGCAAAGTGTAAACTTAAGACCAGACTAGTTTACTTGAATTTATTTTGTTACCATTTAAATGAGATGAGGTTTCCATCCTCCTCTCAGATTCTGTTATAAAATAAGCAGTGAAAACCACAAGCAGCAGCAAACATGGTAGCATTAAAAACAATGGGGAGAGAGCAGTGCTCTGACTCCACGGGCACTTTGCACAGATCTCACAAGCCCAAACAGGCAATTGGGAAAGAAAAAACAATACTGGAATGAAAGACAGTACACACAAAAACTCAGTTTGCAGATTTTTGGGAACTGACATTTTATCTATAGAATCATCAGTTCTCAAGGATTTTTTTCAGGTACAAAATTAACCAACAGTGCATGAATCAATATTTCATTCAGAATTATTTTCATAATGGGTGGCTTTGGTTTTATAACCATGAACCAAGGCACATTTTAAAAACATGATTCCATATTAGTTACATGCTGGAAATAATAGTTAATTCTGAGAGTTCAAGAAACAGCAGCTCATTCTGGGACTCACAATCCAATTAACTTATATTAGAGCAACAACTACTTCAGATACCTCCTACTCTGACTCTTGAATTCCTATTTTATGGTAGCTCTTTATAGAAATTTGAGCAGTTATTTTGAAATATCAAAATATTTCAGCAGCTGAGTATAAAATATATTAAAATTGAATTGTCACTATGCACTTGTTATTTTCTATAAAATTACCGAATATCACACTTTCTGAGAGCTTTAAATCACTGTTATTTCTGCACCATGTCAATAACAGTGCTTTGTTTACAGAGTAATTAAAAATGGCAACAAAAAAATAAATACAAGCATGGCTTCCTTCTATGGCTAAGCAAGCAGAGCACATGTCAAACCAAGCTGGATGCTTTACTCTCACCCATTTATCCTCACTGCACTTCCCCTTACTTTGTACATGAATCAGGATAACGACCAAGTTCACACTGCAAAAATTTCTATAAAGACTCGAGTTTAAAGGCAGCATAAGAGCTGCTGTGAAGGATCATGCACTGGAACACTGGCAGCTTATGGCACTATTGCCCTCCACACTAAGGTGACCACAAACCACCAGGGAAACTGAAAGCTACTGAAGCTCTCACTCTGTAGACATCAGGTCATTTCAGGGAGCTTTGAGATATTATTTGAAACTGAAAGACAGTTTTGGAGAACACAGCAACAGCAGTGGGCTTACTTGGCTGCAGTCTGGAAGTGATGACTGAATCAATCTTTAGTAATAAAACAGCTTAACTTCAAACATAATGTACTGTCCAAAACCTACCTAACTACCAAATCTCCTACTGACTGCAGTTCATATCAGACTGCTGTCAGTGACTCTGGCTCTAGCAAACCAAAGTTCAAAAACTATCCCAATAATGTCTGAGCTTGGTCATCCAAATGTTCAAAGAAAAATAATAAAAAAAAAATCTGACAGACCTCAAGGCTCCATGTTTACTAGAAACATATTTGGGAGAGACAGAATGAAATTAAGCCCTGACACAGTATTTTATTTCTCTCCCCTAAATCATCTCCCTCTCATGACCACTTCTACTGCTACAGAAATGCTCCACAAAAAGAGATGCAGCCGATAAAAGCAGAACAAAAGACTGGCTTACTGCAGAAAAGGACATTTGGTCTCTTTGAGAAATCAGACACACATAACAGAAAAACCATCTAGTTATATATCTCAGAGTTACTCTCCTTGAAAATACCTGGCACTACAGACACAGTTATGAGCATGTCCATGCTTTTCTTGTGTCTTATTTCACTATTTGTGGTACACTGACTTTACCGAGTGTCACTAAATTTTTCCCCCAAATATAAAGATGTCCATGCAATGATAGTCAGGGATACTTCTATCCCTTAAGTTTATTACAAACTACACACAGCTGTCTCTGGAAAGCAGCATCAGAAGAATATAGGGTAGGTTTCAAAAGAGGGGAACTTCAGCAGGAAAGCTGAATGAAATCCTATTTTGAGCTTGACAACAGAATCTTTAATATTGTTCCAATGCTGCTGGGCTCAGATCCATCACGAAAAGAACACAAGACATTTCCTTTTAAATTTTATTAGATTTATCAAACTCAAAAAAGGAAGGTCTCAGGAAACCTGTTCTTGAGTGTGGCATTCCAAACCTAAGGCTTAATCAATTCTTTTACTCCTTCTATAGTTGCATGCATCATATGAATGCTGACAATAAAATACCTTGGAGCTAAAAATGAATTGACATACTAATACAAATTCTGCAGAGCAGGTTAAAAGTGAGAATTTCTACTTGAAGAAAGCAAGATACTGAGAAGAGACAAGCTGTGGTTTGTATGAACTGTATAACCCCCCTTCAAGGCCACAAATCTCCATCTGAAAAATTAATCCAGTTTTAGCTTATGGAAATTAATCCAGATTTAGCTTATATTTCCTACTTTAAAAACAGTGTACACAAGCATGATATTTTTTTTTAACTCCTCTAAGTTAGATAAATATAAATAAAGCTCCGGCACAGAATAATCTTCAGAAATCATTTCCAATGTGGAAAAACACTGCTATTCTATGGGAGAATAAGGACTGAAGAAGGGGAAACCACTCAAAAGTGCATGTAGCAGTAGCATTCCACTTTGCTGTTATTTTCAGTTTTGCTCCCTTCTTGGAAATGCTTGAACATTAAGGGTAAAATAATTAACCCTTAACTTCTATGCCTCCAAGGAGCAGCTTTGCACACTGAATCACAAACTTTAACAGAGTGTTACTAGCTCAGTATTCAGAGATCACCTTTGCAGCCTGCACACAGAGCAGAAAGGAATTCAAGTTACGTTATTCTCACAACACAAGAGCAAATTCATGGAGGACAGAGGATGAGCAAATCAAAATAAGTAACACGGAAAAAAATACCAGCCCCTACAACTTCAAAGGAGAGAGGAATATGGAACACCATGCACAAGCCAAGGGCCATTCCCAATACACAAAAATTCCTGAAACTGAGAGATTTTTTCTTCTTCTTTGCACCTTCTTTGCAGCACATTTTTGCTGTTTGCACAGTTTCTACGCAAGTTTCCTGATATTTATAAGCTTAGTACTGTTATAAAAGTCATTCTAAACTTTGGACTTCAAGCACATGAAAATGTTACATCATCCATTAAGCCTCTCTTAAAAGAGTTCAGTCTTGATGTACCTACTAAAAACACATTAGAAACGAATTAAGATGCAAATCTGCTTGAGCCTTATTTGGCAGATGTAGGACTAAGCTGGCACTGCAGCCTCTGTACCCATTGTTTTCCTTTATTTCTGAGCTTCAGATAAGCAAAGAATTTTATGTGGCTCTGTTACAAGTCAGAAGATTCAAGGAAGATGTGAAGAATTTTTCTGATGTTATTGTTGAAGAGACTTAAGACTAAGGCACTTCAAAATGAAATAAGTAACATGAAGAAATGCTTGCCTTCCCTCAGGAGAAGGCTGTCGAGGAGTCTCCTATTACATGAAAAGAACACTCTGCAAACTTTTACAGGAACGACATTATTTGATTCTTTCTACAGAAAACTTGTTACATTTCCTGGCCTACCAAAATAGATCCTGGTATACACCAAGTCTTTGATTTATACACCTGGAGCTGAGAATGCTCCCTTTACAAGAAGCCTGGTTTCCCCTAGGTTGCATGTTCTTTCTTGATGAATTTCCATGGAATTACCTATTGCTTTTGGGAACATCTGTTATTGTTCCATCTCTCAGAATCGCACGCACATCCACTTCTAGCTGCCACATACATGAAAAGTTTTGAAACTTTTCTGTTCAGAGCATGTGCTAGGAAGAAAAAAGGAAATGGAATCTTGCAAATTTTATAATCATGCTTTGTCTTTGATATTATTATAAGCTATCTACAACAAAGAGAAAGAAAATTCCTTCCAAGACTGTCACAGGGAGGGAAAATATATGAAAGAGAAAGAGCACTAATTTGGGCATAGAGTGATCTCATAGGGTCTTACATCACATATTAATTAATCTGAATTTGAGTGCACATTCAACTGCTGAATTAATTCCTGCTGTTTCCCAAAAACTAAGTAATTCTGCATTTCAATGTTACAGTCCCAGGTCAAGGATTAACTTAGAAAAAGAAAGTAAAAGGAGTTAGACTTTATAAGGAAAAATATTTCTTTATAAAGAAATCAACTCAAGTTATCTAGTCAACCAAGTTTTTTAAATTTTGTCACAGACTGACTAAACCGCTTAACATTATTTTAAAAGTAAACAAGTGTCTCAACTGTGAGGTTTTTACCTATAGTACACAACAATAAATTGTCATTACCAACCATACAAAATAGTAATCGTAAAAGTCTAAAGAATTCTCAAATAAATTTGTGTTGTTTGTAATAAAAAGAAATGCAAAGTATGAATTAAAAAAACCCCACATTATAAAAAAACCTTCTCTCCTACTACGACTTCTGCCCATCAAACACAGATCCTCATGTGAGATTTGAGACTAGCTGAATAGAGGCAGAATATTTCAGGAAGACTGTTCCAAATGACAATAGCTGCAAAACATACACAATACATCACCAGCTGGAAAAGACAAAAACTTCATTTAAGACCAAATTATCAGAAGACAGTACCTAATATGCTACTCATGCAACCCTTCAACAAATAGCATACTTGGATAAAGAAAAATAAAAATATTGTCATCCACGAGCATCTACCTACCAAGTGATTTATCTACACTTCGACCACTTTCAGTTGAAATTAACTCATTTCCAAAACATAACTTGAGGAAGCAAGCACTTAAAGTCTCCTGAATTATGCCTCCAAATCCTCAAAACACCTTTGAAAAAAAAAATAAATGCAAACCAGCACTGAGTACCTGGGCCAGGAATACTGACCTTGTCATAAGCTGGATCAGATGTTTGCAGTACCAAGTCCAACTCTGCTGCCAACTTTCAGCTCAGTAGAGTGGCTCCAGCAAAACATTGCAAGACAATGTAGGCTCTCAACAAGAGCAATAAATTGTAATTTCTGCACCAGTAGTTCTGAAGGGTGCCTGTGAGAACTCTGAGCCCATACAGCAGCTCAGGATAAAAGACCCACCTCCTGTTCTGGCAAACTTCAAGGAATAACAATCTGGTTTGGCATTCCAAGTAAACACTTTTATTAATTTCCCTGGAAATCATTCACAAGTTTCTGTTGCTTTGTTTCCTCAGGTTTTCAGTATAAGGATTTATTAATTCCCTCCGATGAATTAGTGGATTTTGTTTTTAGATATGGTATGAGAAAACAAACAGGAAATCTAGGAGAGAAAAAGTCTGTAGAAAATGTACTTTATCTTAAAAGGAAACAGGAGAAATTATTATACACTTCTTGCTCAGAAAAAGAAAGGTACTGAAACCAAGACACAAGATACTGGGTTTTTTTCCCTGTTCTCTTTTGAGGACCAAATTCATAGCATGTTAAGAGTGAAAATCTATTTTACTATTTATGTGCTTTATGTGAACTGGCTTTACCCATTTGTACTCCTTTCTTACCATCATGCTCAAGCCTGTTAAAACTGTGAAACTAAAATACTCTGTGATTTCAGCTGAAGAAAGCTTGTAACATCATATTCAGCAACACTGAATCTGAATCAGAATCTCCTGAGCTGAATGATACCTGGTACCCGGGCAGATGACAGAAGAAACACAGGACATGTGCCTGAGAGGGTTTGTAAAGAAAGCACTTCCCTGTAACCTCACAGACCCTGCACACCATCTGTGGGGTGCATGTGCACACACACAGAGCACACTCCTCCCCACCCTCCCATGCAGAACAATTGCTTTCCTGATGGTAGGAACAGTTTCCTCACCAAGAGCCTTTCTGCCAGCGCAGAGCTTACATCTGGCCTGATTTAAGTCTCGTTACACTGGGAGGACTGAGGTATAATTTCAGGAAAACTAGGAAAAGTACGTATTTATACCGTTATGAACAGAGCTGAAGGTAGCATGAATACCAGCAGCAGCATGCAAATGCAGGAATGGACACATACATGCCAGATTTCTTACTCTCATCAGGACTCATCACTCAAGGGCCATTACCAGTAAGGAGTCTGTCCTTTCCTACCCATCTCTACAACCAGCAGAGGCACTCCAACTAAAAAGCATTTTTCCCATTTTTATCTCTCAAGGAAGTACAGCAGGATTGCTGAACATGCTGAGACAGTTTCTTAAAGACTCCCTGCTTGAAAAAGCAGACATATGCAGTAAGCAGATTATACAGGTGCCCCAGAAAAAAAAAAAAAACAACTGCTGACATTTATTTCATTTTATGAAAAAATATTAACATGAGCCATTTGATAATAGGCCTTGTTACATGACTAACCAAAAAAAGCCCTCACAACCTTCCAGTTTGTTCTGTGTCCAAATATCAAACTCCAGAGTGCTCTCAGTGTTTTAATTTTAAAATCTTGACTAAGGTCACACTTTCCTCACAGTTTAGGAGCAACAAATCTATGGAACAACAGTCCTGAGTAGGTGAAAAACTCACTTGTGTATTATCAACAGAACAGCAATTGCTAAAGACAAAAGGAAATCTTTCACAACTTTCTAATATTTTTTCCCAATTCTAATTTATCACAATGATTCACAACAAAGAATATTTCGAGCACTACATGAGCTTTTGAAAGATGGTTAAGTAATGTCATCTTCATAAATCCTCATGTGTCTGTCATGTCCTGGGCCAGTAAGTAATGGAAAATGTTAAGGGAGTAGGAAAAAAATAACCGAACATAAAAAACCCAAGGAAAACTACCAAATTGAACAAGCTCCATGAACTTCCCTTAGTTCCTTCCCTAACTGACCCAAAATACTAATCAAAGTGATGAAACAAGGATACTATCTTTTTACAGTGATGTAATGCTCCTATGCATTTCAAAATTTGCAAGAGCCTTGTTTACATTTGCCACAGTCTGCACAACAGCTTTGTGTTGTGTTCTTCATCCTTCACTCACGTGGCTCTTTGACAGAGGGTTTTCCCAGCTTCACTGGATGACAAAGGGTTAAAAGAGGTTTTGAGAGCAGTTGGCTGATTTTGTGATGTTCTCCAGCAGCCTGAACAAACAGGAAGCCCGGAAATGAGTGATAATTGTTAAATAAGAGCTCTTAAAACACCTGCTTAGCCCCGACTGCTAACTATTAAAGCATTATAGCAAGTTAAAAACAAAATCCCCCAGAGGGATTTCCACCTGCTTTCCCCATCTATTTTCTTAATTTATACAATTATTTCAATTCAGAAACACCCAGTGGAGCTGGAAGCATGACCCCCTCCATAAGCAAGCACTACCTGGGAGGCTCTTCGCTCTAACACCCTCCCAAGGTGATACAAACCTCACATCCCTTTGCTTTTCGCAGAAATGTACATTTTCAGTCAACTCTCTGAAGTGTGTTTCTGAAGCTTCCACCCAAAGTTTTTTGTTTTTTTTTTTTTTCCCCCAAATGTGACTGTCTGTACTTCTTTCCTGGAGCAAATCCGTACAGCCATTCACCCTACATTGTGAGAAAGTCGTTTTGCAGGAACAGGCCATTTTGTAAGGCAATTAAAAAAGAAGGAAAGGATTTTCAGGTCCAAGATGGAAAGGCGTGGACCTTCCCCACCATTAAACTTCATAGAAAGGCTTTCTGCATTGTTAAAGTCAGGAACACTGGCAGAATTACAACTCCTTAGTTTTTTAAACCCTTCGAAATTGAAAACAAAACAAAACAAAAAAAGCCACCAAAAACCTACATAGAAAATGCAGTCATTAATAAAAGTATGGCTTCTTTGGATAAAGGAGTATGAGATACAAAAATTATAGTCTTTTGGACTGGTGCCATGAGTATAACCTCCATGCTCTCTGGCCTCTTTTTAGGGCAGTGCCTTTTCTGAGGAGGTTGCTCATGGCCTTTGATAATTGTCTTGCATTCCAATGATGATTCTATTCCATAAAATCCATTATCCTTGAAAGAGAAGAAAAATTCTTCATGATTTACGTATCTGTATATATCTTGTTTCCTAAACAACCTTAACAAGACAATTCTGAGGATTAAGAAGAAAGTTATCCTCCCAAATTTCAAATAAATGAACAGATAAATAAGTAGAAAGCTAAGGAGAAAGGCAGCAATTCATTCAATTTAAAGATTATTTGCAAAGCTGTTCAAAATTCTCAAAAATTATCTTGTTTGAAACAAATACACTCTCCATATACACAATGTTGTTTGTCACAAGTAGAAGTCAGATTTTTTGTAATTATATTGGTTTGCAATGAAAAAAAGAGTTACAATTTAAGTTTCCTTTCTTCATCGACAAACAAACTTATAGAAAGACAAAATGGAACAGAAAGCAGCAGATGACTCAAAAAAATGTAAGCAGCTCATCAGAACCTGACCATCAGTAGCATGTGCTTCTAAATCACCTTGGTAACAATGAGAATTCAAATTGTTATCCATTGCCCCTTGTTATGAAAATTAATTATTTAGAACATTTCTGGTTACGTTTAAATTTGCATGACAGTAATTTTCTAAAATATTATAAACTGGTAACTTTTCAATAACATTACTCAATATCTGACTTAAAAGTAAGAATTTAAAGTAGATTTATTTTTGAAAAGAAAATTCTGTTACCACAGCAACTTAGAAACAATTTATTAAACATTTGTGCTATTAGCCTAAACAGAACAACTTAAGCTACAACTCCCATCCAAAAACCTGTTGGCCCTGTCAAAGGTCAACATGAGACCAGCACATCCAAGACTTACCCTTCCCAGAAACAAAATAACTGAGAGCTTTTCTAGTTTTGGTTTCATATACTTTGTCTCACCCTAAGCAAATTAAACAGAGATAACAGGAACAGTTCTAATCTACAAACACAGAATGGTATAGAATGTAAAAATGGATTACTACCTGCTTAACCTCTTCAACAGAATGAGTTTTACTTTAAAATCCCTAATTTTCTCCCACGATTTTGTTTAATCCTTCCCATTATGAACATCTGAGCAGAAAGCAGATTTAAGAAGAAAACACGTGGAATAGAAAACTCCAAAATCACTGGTCTAAATACACATTCAATGCCACATGCTACCCCAGAAAACCAAACATTTTGGTTTTACACGAACAAATCGGCTCTAGAAACGCCCAGCAACACCCAACTGCTGCACTGCGCGGTGCTTTTAGTAGGCTGACATAGGACAGAGAGCCTCAGGCACAAAGGACACAGGAGGAGAAGTTAGATCCGTCTGTGGATGGTCTCGCTCCGCAGGGTCCCGGCTGGCAGCTCTCCTGTCTCACGGCGTGCCCTGGTGAGGGAGCTCTGCGTGTCCCTGCCCTGCCCCAGGCCCTCCCCGGGCCTTCCCTGGGCCCTCGGTTCGCAGGGCCGGGCCGGCCGCAGCCTCAGAGCGGCACCGGCCGAGGCGTGGAGCGCCCCACGTTCAGCGCTCCCCGCCGAGGTGAGAGCCCTGCCCCGAGCCGGCAGCACACACAGCACTTCTGCTTCCCCACCGGCGTCACTCCGGCCCACCGAGCAGAGCCCCGGCGGCGGCTCAGCTCAACCACGGCCCGCGCCTCTCCTGCAGCCACCTCCGGCCTAGGAACCGCGGCCACCGGGGCAAGCGCGGGGTGGGACAGGCCAAGCCTGCTCCGAGGGACTACAGCAAGGGCTGCGTGAGACACCAAGGAGCGGTCTCACACCACCAAGGGGCAAGGCACAGGATCTCACTGATGAATCCTATTAAGTGCCTGTCCACAGGCACAGACTTTGGAATAACTTGCCCTTCAGCGAGGCAGGTAGGGACCTACATCTCACAGTCAAGGCATCTTTCTTCAAAAACTTCCTTTGGCCAACAAAGATCATTGCCATCTTGTATAGAGGTAGTGCTGCCCATTGGTCTCCAGCTTGTTTATCTGCTTGCTCCACCAGCTCCACACCAAGCCTCTGCCCGCTCATTGTTGATGTCCTCCAGCCACCAAGAATGAAGGGCATGGTGCCAATTAGCCTTGTTAGCAAGTGCCAATTAGCCTTGTTAGCAGCCCCCGCCTCTGCAAGAAGCTCCCACTGCTCCGTTAAGCCCTGCTGTTGGATTGCTGGCAGCAGCTGTAGGGGCTGGCACTCGGGGACAGGACTTCACTCCTCACCCTCGGGGTGCCCTATGAGGCCAACCCGCCCTACTCCCAGCACGAAACAGCAACATAACTAACTTGAACAAAACTTCAAAATTAGAAACCGCACAAAATGAGTCTGGTCAATCTCCTTGAAAGCCTGAGCAGACACCCTAGCAAGGCTGGAGCAGATCAAGAATGCCCCTTAATTAAAACTGGCTAACACTTCTATAATACTATCTGATGCTCTGTACTCTTTTCTGCATTATCTCAAAATTTCATGTGGTAAATCAATCATGACAAACACAAATGTCTGTATTTTCTTTTTGCCACAGCAGCTGACATATTTATATATATATTTGATGCTTTACAGCCACAGCAATATTTCTAAATTTTGCTGTTCCAGTAGAGCATTCTCTGGCTTTCAACCCAATTTTCATTTCACTAAAGATCTGCCTAGAGAAGGACAAACACTTAAAACTGCAGCTTAACTCCTATAAGCCTGGTTATTTCAACAATGCCTACTGATTCCTGCTCAACTAAAACTCATGTGAGGCCACATAAACCCTGCTGAAATGTAGCACCAAACCCAACCCCAAAGTACAAAAGAAATAGACACCATAACTCTGTGTCTGCCAGCAGCAGTGTGCCCATAAGTGAATTATCTCATCTTTACTTGTTACAGTACTAATTCATCACAGGAATCAACATATCCTGTTTGTTTGGGTTTTGTTTATATATGGAACTAAGTTATTCTTCTTCAATCCCTTCTTTAGTATGCTCTGTAATTTTTATATTAACAACTGACTTACTTGGGGAATTTCTCAAAAGACAAAAAAGATGACAGGATGCTTTTATGCTTGTGATAGCAAACATAATTTTCAGCACTGGACTTACATTAAATGAGTACTTCTCAGATAAATCAAACTAAATTCACTAACAGAAATACCAATATGAATGTGTAAATAAAACCTGCTGCAGTGGAAAGTAATCAGTTCAGAATTATCATGCACTTTCTAACTGCCCTGCATTTTGTTTACAAGTTGAAACTGCAGTCATCTCATTTTTTATTAAAAAATTATTTATTGCCTTTTTGAAATTGCCATCCCCATTATGTGAGAATCAGAAGTTTCTTAAGAAGTTTGACTTTGCAGAAGAACTTTCAACCTCCAAGTTTAGAAAGCTTTTCTAGTTCATGTCTTAGAGGACGTAAAAATTACATTATTAATTATCCCTCAGAACCCTGTGATTAAAAACAGGATGGATTGCTACAGCACAAAGAATTCCACAGAAGGATGTTATTCTTTAGAAAATTATATAAAAGATGGAAGTACCCTGTGATAATAAAATCCCTGAATATTTCCTACTTTTGTGCTGTATTCATCTCTAAATCTCTAATAGATTTTTGCCACATACCAGTGCCATCCCTAGAGCTCCCAGCACTCCAGTGGGATCCAGCCACATGGCACAGGAAGGTCAAATTTTTTTAAAAAAATATATAATGTATCACCTTTCCCAAGCATTAATTGCTACTGTTAGAAATAATAATGAGGTACTATTCCTTGCACTTCACCAAAAGGACAAAATGTCCCAGTTGGGCATTCTCAGGGTGTCTTTTCTCTTATCAGAAGAGAAATCATTCCTGCTTCCATCCACCTTGTTCGAATCCATCTCTCATATCCATGAAATACATATGGTGTAATGATCTCATGTGGAGAAAGCATTAACAGTATTTCATTTATAAGGTTAAGCTCTGACCTAACTTTAACCTCACAAAATGTTAGTGATATTCAAATTATTTCAGCTGCTGTTGAATACAGGCAAAAGCTCATGAAATTTTGCAGCAGCACCTACCCCAGCTTAGTTCACAGATTGGTCTCCAAGTCTATCAGAAACAGAACATGAATTTTGCAAATTGCTAGGCAGGCTATCAGGCAGGGTTAAATCCACCTTGATAACCAGCATTTATGAAGTCCTTATCTCTGCTTTTGGCACTAGTATAGAATAGCATTCCTTTTCCACCCTCCCCCCACAACACTATCCCTCTAATTGCCAGAGCTGTACTTTTCTTCAGCTGGAAGGGAAAATCTATTCAATCTAGTACTTTTACACAGAGGAGTGGTGTCTTATTTTAAGATCCTTGCTCTGCTAGGTTTCTGTCACAGTGTGTCCAGCTCAGTTTACAGCTGACAGATGTTTGTCAGGGGGACAGAGTTCCAGTCAAAACTGTCAAACATACCCACTGTTAAGGAAACATGGTTCTCACTACCCTGATGGTGAGTACCCATGGGAAATACTGACAGTCCTATTTCAGATCCTACTTAGCATATCCACACAACTCATCCTTTAAACATTCTACTTGTCACTTTTACTGGAAATCTCACAGGATAGATAAGATAGTGCTGTTTGTGAAGGTTAACCTTAAGGTTATCAGGGCCCATGCAGCATAGCTTGACTAAACCTAAAAGCACCAGTAAAAATACCAGTGAAAGGATGGCTACTGGGAATAAAAAGAGAGTAAAAGGTACTCAGGTAAGAAAGCCATTTGGTGATGAAAAAGTTGAAGGGTATTTGGCCTACAACCAGTTGAGCAAGGATACAAATCAGGACTGGTGAGATGTAGCAGAAGGCTGCTTGCTGGTGAGCAGAGGGAAGTTCTTTTAGTTAGGGCAAAGTTTTTAAGAAAGTTAGTTGTCAGTGGGAAGGGGCCATATACCTGAAAGCACAGAGCTTCAGGGCTCTTGTCATCAGAGCTTATGAGCCCAAGAAGTTCTTTGGCCAGTGGCAGAAACAGCTCTCCTAGTATAGTTCTGGGAGGTATAGAAAAGCCATGAAAAGGCTACTATATGTCTGTAAGATTTTTTTTCTATTATTAACATCCTGCAAATTGAAGCAATGCTTAATTTACAACCCCTACAATTTTTTTTTTCCCAACAAGTACTCGAAAATCAACATTCAAATACCTTTAAAAAATAGTTTCTTTCATAGAATTAAGATGGTTTATGTAGAGTCATAAGTATTTAATTCCTTCCTGTCCTTCCAATCAATATATTTACTGATGTTACAGACCAAATTCTTCCCTTGCTGCTTCATTATTCATAGAAGAGACAGAGGATGCTCCTTGCCATTTATTTCTGCTGAACTACAAATATTGTGCTGGTTTTGAAATAGGTCCGTGGGAGCAATAATAAGAAAAAGCCAATCGCTGAAAGCTGAAAAATAAGTGAAAGATAAAAGGGCCATTATTCTGGAATCAATACCACTGCTCCCTAAAAGGCGTTCTCCACTGAGGTAATCACATTTGCCGTGCTGGAGCCGCGACAGCTGCGCAGGGTTTGCAGAGTGGTGCTGGTCACAGGCAGCAGCAGAGGGGCGTGGGGGGAGGCAGCAGGGCAGAAGGGAGTACCCAGTGCCACAGTTTTGTTGGCTCAGCCAAAAGCTACCTGTACCCACAGCCAAAATTCCCTGGCAGGAACTTTCGAAAAGCAACTTTGCAAGTTTGCAACCTATGGGATCTTATCACATTTTGTTTTGGTAAATGACGCTCTTGTTCTGAATTCTTATATTTGAAAACACTTCTGAAATGAATAATTCTTTGGAGTTGAGACTTCTGCGAGTTTCTGCATGATTTTCATTTAATTTAGATATATTTACAGACTATATTATACTCCATTAAAGATGTTCTGAAAATAAGAACCTGTGGATATGCTATTCACGACACCATGACAAACATACTAAGAATATCAAAGCAAATTATTTTTGCAAATTCTGCAGAGTCAGACTTTTTGATAATGCAACAGTTTCAGAGAATCACCTGAGATGATAAGAGTATTCAGCTGTTATTACAGGAATTATTGATCCCATCTAATAGAAACCCATATGTGCAAACTTGTTGAAATACTTCCAGGAACAATCTTCACAGTGTGTAGGAGTAGAAGAGAAAACAGCTGGCAGGTGTTTTCAGCTTTTTCTGTGAGGCACAGAAGAACCAAGTCAGACAGGGAGAATTTGGAGTATTTTCTCCAAAACAGCTCTAGGCAGCACTGTGAAGACTGGTGGATGTCTGTGAAGTCTGTGGTGTCTGCGGGGATTCTGTGGGTCTGATTCTGAACCGTGACCCATCCAAGATGGAATACCACAGTACGTGCACCAGAATAAGAAGAAGCTTAATTAAAACCTGCTTGTAATTATTTATGCAGAATTATTAGGTACACTTGAAAGTAATCATGAAAGTACTTGAAAAATAATCTTTTAGAAATAGTTTTGCTCATGTTCATTTTTTACCTTTATATGGACAGCAATTCCACACTGAGCATACCAGACACATTTCAAGAGTTTTGTTTCTTTTTATCAAATATTTATAAGGAAGATTTAAATTCCACTTCCGAAAAACCAAATCAGCAGAAAATCCAGTTCACAGCTAGTATTGTGGTTCAACCATCTTAAATTCAACTGCAAATAACAGAAGGGATCAGGATGAAAACCCTTTTAACTCACCTAATGTGAAGCCCTGAAAATGGATAACCTTAGTTACCTTTGATAACATTCTTAAAATTCAGGACCCCTTTAAAGCTCCAGAATGACTGCAACTTCCAAAACACAAAATAAAACGCAGACCACTCTCCTTATTTTGCAGTTGAATTAAACTGAATTCCGTTTAACTACATAAAGGCAGTTTTTTTCTTGTGTTTAGGAATACTTACTGACAGGTGTTGCAATGCCACAAACTGCAGAAGCCAAGTCCAAAATAACAAGCAAAGCAATAAACATGCACACACACACAATATTTTGAAAGACAGTCCTGGCTTGCCAAAGACATTTCAAATCACCTATCGAAAGGAATGCCATTCACAACACCATAGATTGTGACCAACATATACTCCTTAGGACTCTAGGATCAGTATAAATTTTACACTTAAGAGAAGTGAGCCAAGTTTCAGGCTGACTCCCCCAAAAATTCCCTGATGCCAGCACTTTGTTCTTGAGGTTCCTGCTAGCTCTGACTTTCGGAGTTCTCTCCTTTGATGCACCCAGTCTTCAATTTGCATATTTCAGTAATAAGTATTCTCATATCTTGGAAAATATGTTCCCTGACTTCCCACTGAGGGAATATTCTGAGATTTGAGTAGAAATTTTAACTGATTACAGGATACATAGGGTGGAGTCAGATTTTTGCTTGGAGATAGTGAAATTTAAGTAACAAGGCAAAGATTGAAAGTTTCTGGAAATTACAAAGTGAAAAGGAATAGTCACTAAGAGGGAAATATCATGCTAGCTATAGTATACAGATCTTGTTGCTTAAATTTCATTTTCTCCCGGCAATCTCAGAAAATTTGTGAGCAGCTCACAAATAAAAGAGAAGTGTGAGGTCATAAACTTTCACTAAATGGAAATGGAAGAGGAACAGGATTACTATTATTATTTCAGAAGGCAATTATTTATATATATCTCATGGTAGCTATAGTATACAGATCTTTGTAATTCCAGAATTTAATGTCAGAGTGGAATCTACTTATAGCGAAACCCTTAATATACTGAATGTTCCCTGTTATCCAATTTCTTTTCCCTGTGTTTCAATGAAACAAAAATTTTATGGGCAATAGACTAACTTGGCAACACAAGTTTGAAGAAATGTGAAAGGAAACTTCAAATGCATCATATTTTACTAAACAGCACAAATCCAGAAATACACAAATGCACGATAAATACCAGGTTTAAAGTTGCATAACATGCTTCCTGTTTTTTCCAAAACAATTTGGCAGTGACCTGAGATAATTTTTCTTTCTTTTCTTCCAGTTTCAGCACCTATCCTCCAGCCTACAAAGCTGTCTGGATCAAAAGCCAGTATTGGAGATTTTCGTGGTAGTTGTACTACAATTACATCTCCATGCAGGAATCTAAGAACAGCCCTCTGTGGTTTACTAATTATTGCCAAGAGATAAATTTCAGCCATTCTCAAAAGTTCCTCTCCTGTAATAAAAGAGAAGTGTTCTCAGTTGTACTATTTCTGCATCCCAGGTGTTCTGCTGGAGTCATTCCTTGGCACACAGCATGGCTCTCTAGCTCCTTTACAGAGATGATCCCAACAGACCAGAAAATGATTTAATTTAGATTTTTGTATCTCAGGTCCATCAGTGAAAATCCACTTACATGACAAGTGGAAGGTAGCCCCTGTGATAGCCTAAAGTCTTCAACTGATGGACCTTGCCAAAAGAAAATATATGGGCAAGGTGACACATGCAGCAAGTAGAAGCACCAATGTCTCACTGACCTCATACAGAAATTACAGTGAAGGTTAGAGGAGTTCAATGCCTCCCACATTTCCTTCTGAAATCGAACATTCCAGTGCCAGCATGCAAAATCAAGCTAGGTGATAGATGTTTTTAAAGGCTGTGAGTACCATCCAGGCCAAATTTGCTCATACATAACATAGCTGACAATTTCCAGAAGAGCTGATTGCTGCTCCCTTCTGCAGCAGACAATAGCCAATAGGTACCATTTAAAGGAACTGCTCAGTGAGAGCATGGGTGACAGAACAAGGTCCTGAGAAATTAGGAAGATTGCATAGGAAATGTACTTATAATTAAATATCAAATAGGATGTACCATAAAATACATGAAGTGCAATATAATTAGCCATTCCAAAGCTGCAGTAATTTTTCCTGTTTATATGGTTTATTTCTAGATCTTGTATTTCTCATTATTATTCAGATCATTCAGTTGCTGTCTTAATGTGTGTCCTTGCAGACATACAAGGAGCAGCAAGAGGATAGCTCTATATGAATAGTAATGAGCTATGGAGTAATAATCAGGGAAGTCAAATTTCAAAAAGAAAGAGGGAGGGAGGGAGAGAGGATCTTTAAATAGCTAAAATCCCTGGAAAAATACATGCTCAAGAAATCAAGGTCTTGGTTTTTCAAGCCATAAAATAAGCTTATTAAAGTAGAAACACAATCCTATTTCCCGCCTTGAATCAAAAAATGGTACTTTGGAGTAAAACAAAACCACACTACCAACAAACAGAAAAAAATGTCCTTCATCTCAGTTTTTATTAGCAGATAAGAGGAAATGAGACTATTTGAGTTGCAGATGTTACTAAGTTCTTGACAACACAACATTCACCCTGGGAAAGAGGTTATGAATAGGAAAAATACCCTAGTACCCTGCTATTCTCTGGCTTGTCAAGAATAGCAATAATAAGGATATTACATATCACTTAAAATAACTTCTTGCATATTTATTTGCATATGCAAATTCTCTTTAAAAAAAAAAGCCAACCAAGCTCAAGTAATGTTAGCAATGTAGCTCTAAAAGCAGAGAGTGTAGGATGAATTGAAAAACCTGCAGGAAAATTAAAAGGAAAAGTTGGGCAGATGGTCTGAGCTAAATTTTGTTCTCTCTAAATAATGTTCTTTTCCAGGCTATAGAATAACAAGGGAGTAACTTCAGGATACCTGTGTCCTCTTTCAGAAAGAAGAGCATGGAGGGCAGACAGAAATTATTATTGCTGCAACATATCCATAAGTGTTTGCCAATTTTTAGGGGGAATAGCTCCTTAGAAATGCAGAGGGATTTGAAATAAGGACTGAAAAACCACTCCTCCTTTTATCAAGCCGTTTCTTCTCTTTTATACGGTTCTAATTAAAAAAAGAGTCTTTAAAAGATGCTAACAAAGAAAAATATGGCAAAGCAAATAAAAGCATACTTATGGAAATGCAATCATATACTACTCTTCACACAAAATATTTTTCACATAGAAAAGCAGGGGGAATCAGATAATATTAATAAAATAATTTTTGAAAACTTCAAAACACTTTGATCCTTATTTTCCAAATTACGTAAAATCTGAAAATTGCAACTATTTCTGTCAGTTCTCTGTCCTAATATTGTAACAACACTTGCTGATTAATTCTAATTACCTTTTATCTTCTTAAAAATTATTTACTTTAACAAAGGCCATTTGCTGCTGGCTAATTTTTTTTCACACTCCTTATCAGCTTTGTTCTTTTCTTCTCTTGGTTGCAGAGAATTACTATTAAATACCTTATTTTAGCATTTAAATATTTGTACTAGGAGAGACACAGAAAGATGAGGAGAAGATGGTTTAGAAACCATGAAAATACTTCAGAAACATTGCTCTGAGAAGAAAAATCTGTTTCCAGCAGTAGTATTACTTCTGAAATATAAACCAATATGATCACCCAGACTAAAGCACATCATCATCAATCAAGCCTGGATGACAACGGACAGTAAACAAGACACAGCCTTCACAGTCTTTGTCCAGCAGAAGTTACAGTCCACAAGAAATAAAATGCCAGGAAACACTGGGAAAGTTACCCAAAGAAATACTATGAAGGGTCTAGGGACATTATGAAAAGGCACAAAGCCTGTGAGAAGGATTAAGGTTACAGAGTTTTACCAGAGATTTTTAAGGTGCAAGAGTGACTTTATGTGGAGTAGGGGAGTGCTTTCTCACACCAGGAGTTTCATTCCCAGCTAGAGGACAGCCTGATTCTGCAGGGCTAGAGAAACAAATGGAAAATGACAGACACCTGAACCCTGAAGGCCACCTAAACAGATTAAGCCACACACTTTTCACCAGTATCCAATACTGAGGCAGTCATTTACTTTCTCTGTCTACTTCTCCACTTGTGTGCCAGCTTTCCCCTTATTGCTTCTCTCTTGCACTGATTATGGATAGTCCAAATAGTCCTAATTTTCTTAGTTTCACCTTTTGCACACTACAAGTAAAATGTGAGCAGTACTATCATTGTAAGAAACATGGTCCTATAATAAATATCTTCTGATTACTTCGAAGTTCTGTTCCAAACAAAGGAAGCAAATATCACACAGTGCTTCTTACGAGGAGGTTGGACCCCAGATATTGCTCCCAAGCCAACTCAATACTTACAACTTACAAATTCTCTCCATCCACCACCCTGGCCTTCCTGAATTATGCAATACTTGCCTCACCAAAATACAAACAGTAATACAGGGCATCAGCAGTGATGCAGCACTGAACCAAAAGCAGCTTTGCAATACCAATTGCAATTGATGAAACACAGACTAATATCCTCAAGATAAGAAAGATTATTAGGAGTCAAGAGTATTGAATATGACAAGAAGACATGGATTGGCCTCTTGTATCCTATATAGGATCCATATATCCTATATGGATCATGTAGGTTTTCTGAAAGACAGGTAGCAATTTGCTCAACAAGAGATATGTAAAGCACTCTCAATTGAATTCAGTTCACTGCCGGAGGACTGGGGGAAAATGGAAAGAGAAGAAAGGGACATAAGAGCGACACTGCCGTTAAATATCACTCTGCTAATGTTCTGTGCTTTACAAGCAGAATGAGGTAGAGCTCTGTTAGTGATTTCTCTTTTAGCACTTTGATTCAAAACCACAGAGACTGGGCATGAGAATTAACTAAAACCATCACTAAAATGCATTTAGGAGTAATGCTTAGGTTCTTAGGACCCTGTATTGCTAAGCTGCAGACTGATGACTAAAGCAGGGAGATTAATTAAGCACTGTGATTAAATCTTCAAAAAAAACCCTGCTACTTAGTCGATTCTAGCCAGCTGCAGTTTCAGAAGAAAAAGTGTACCAAGGCAACAAAACCTGAATATAGTGTTACAAAGCAACAACAAAAAAAATTTAATCAGGTGTCATCCAATCTCCATTTCTACAAACCCCTAGTGGGCCCTGATCTGAAGCAAAGGGGGGTGGGGGGAGGAGGAAGGGAGAAAAAACATTCCAGAAATCACTTTATCCCAAAGCTTCGGCCAAATTCTACCTCCTCATCTGTTTCACTGAACATTTTCAATATGATTTTGCACATATATACTATAACACTTTCAATGTATGTTTAGCACAAGGGCTTGAAAAATTTGTATTTTCCAATAGCCTTTATGGGTGTTAGAAAATTGGCAGGTTCAAAGGCTTAAATTCATTTGCATATTGCAGAGGCACTGACAAAGTAACATCACCCAGACAGACCATAGCATAGAAACGCTACCTTGTGCTTCCTTTGACAGTGTACCTTAGAAAGCAGCTTGGAAAGAACCACATTTGGACCTATACACCTGGAAAATATTTCTGATTTTCCAGCAATATATGCAAGAGTAACTTCAGCAATAAAATAGGGAGGCTTTCTCCATAGTTTGGGGAAGGAGAAGAACTCCTGCACCTTCATTAGAAACACACGTGATGCCTCCAAGAGAGCTGCTAGATAACAGGCATCTAGAGGGAGGAGCATGCCAGGTCAAAATCTTCACTCCCACTAGATGGCAATATTGGTTTTTTTGCAAGCGCAGAATATGCTCTCATCGAAAGGAAACTGCTGAATTTTTCATGGTTTGCAAAGTTGCATTTTCTGTTTAAGCAAAATAATAATCCAAACCAGGATTTATTGATTACAGGAGTGGGGGAAAAGGAGTTTATAATACATATAGCCAACATATGCATTAAATTGTAAATAAAAGATATAGTACCTCAAAAATACACTAAATGAATAATAAATGCAATATATGCTTTTAAGGCTCCTAGGCTTATAATTAGACTCCACATCAAATTAGATCTTCAATTTAATCCCTAGCCACTATATCAGCAGGATGTGGCAATGGAAACAGCACATTTAAATCCTGCAGGAGAGAGCATCTCAATTTACTCTCAACCAACCTCCTGTAACATTAATCAGGAGCTTAGAGCAGTATTGAAGATGCTCCAAATTAAAGAGGGCTCCAATTCTAGCTTTTATGGTCAGAGGGAGGGTCACTATAACACCAGGTCTAGAAAGAGCATCCTGATTACTTTAAAAAATGAAAAAAAAGCAGTCCTAAAAAAAGTCAAATCTTCCAGTTTTTGAAAGAAACCAAATGTCTGCATGCATACACATGAACCAAAATGCACAAAGACATGTTTCTAAAATTTTCAAACCATTCCACAAACTTCAGGAAGTTTTTGTGTTAGCCTTAAAAATAGTCAAGTAAGAACAGAGCTAACATAGAAACCTAGTGAAATCATCGCTCAAGCAAAAAAAAAAAAAAAGACAAAAATCACCCCATGTTCTTTCATAAAATGCTACAGCTTAAAAAAGAAAATGAATTTTCCATTGTGAAGAGTTATAAAGAAACAGCCAGATGCCAGTCAAGTTAATCCCTGTGTTTAACTCTGCCCTCCAGCACTGGCTGAAGGAGCAGGGTACGGAGGACACATCCCAAACACGGACTGACACGTGCAGAGGGCAGCAGAAGGGCCCAGCGATGCAGACACACACAGCACTCCGGAGGAAGGCTGATGTCTGGGGATTACAAACCCAGGACTTGGAAGAATCAAGTTCAAGGTTACACACACTCACATTCCTGTGCTAATCAATGGCCCTCACAAACTGGAAGCCAAGAGCTAAGTTTGGAATAATAAATGTTCTATGAGTCGATCAGACACTACAACAGGGGACATATCAAAATACTAACCTCTGTTATACAGCACTTTGTTCAAGAGACCCATTTCTGGTATTGTAGGATGCTGCCACATTCTAGAGTTTAACCACCTGCAGGAAGCTTATGCTCTTGTTACAGATAAAAACAGCAGCTCACAACCCCAGATCAATCCTGACTCCTGGACTGAAGCTCTTTCAGAACGCGACACAGGCCATCATTTACGTTCTAGTCATAATTTACTATTCTGCTTTGCCAGTAATCTCATTACACAACTTTCACACAATTGAATGAAGCTTGATACAAAACCATTGCTTCAAGTCACTTCCCAGATATTTTCCAGTATTTTCAGTCTTGAAAAAGGCCTTGAAAAAAAAAGTGAAAACTTCATGGATCCTTTAAGCAGTGCCAAAAACCAATGAGAAATGTTTAGTAGTAGTTAACTGGTTCGGTCTCAGAATGCCCTGCTCAAAGGTTTTTGAAGGTGTTTTGCCCATTTTGAAAAGATCTTGAAGTTCTAATGTAACATGTTTTCCAGTAACATTACACTTGTTTCCAGAAAAAAACTAATCTATGATCAAAATCTTGTTTAAGAAACGGACTTTTCCCCTTCCCTTCCCCATCCTTTTCCTCTCCTCTCCTCTGGTTTATATTTGCTTAGCATATGAGAGATAACAGAAAACAATGTTCTCCTCTAGGAGCCAGTAATACTGTCACACTACTTCCAAACAGCAATCCAGACAGGGTGCAGAAATTAAATGCAGGGTAAGTGAAACTTGTTCTCCCTTTGGGCAATTTCACTCCCACCCCACATCTGTCCCCACAGACCTACGTGCAAATACACACATCTGATTTACTGTGTTAACAGTAGAACTTAAGAATATTGTACAATTTCCCAAGTATTCTTAGAAAGTATTAAAATTTTCCCGAAACCAGGCTTTATGTGAACGAAAAATGTTAGTATTTGAGGAAGCTTTCACTTAGTGCTCCCTCACAAATTCCCCATTATCTGCAAAAGATGTCCAAATCCTACAAGGCTGGCTCCACAGCTTTTAAACACTAATGCCAAAGGCAGTTCATGAATCCATAATTGACAGCACCAGTCAGCTCCCTAACAGTGATGGTGTCACAGAGATCTGTCCCAGTTTTGGGGTCTCCTTCAATAGTCATCAGTCCCTTCATAAGGACATGTAGTATCTTACAGCAGGCATAACTTAAAGACCATATTGTATACAACAAAAGGGAAATGGCCTTGTCTCCAGCCCTGTATTTTCCATCAGCTGGTGGTGCTACAGAAGATCATGCTCCAGTGAAGCACAGAGGCACTGACATACTTTATGAAGCTGTGCTTTGTTAATGCTCATGAAAATGAGATTCATCATCAATAACACCACTGGCTCACAATATGCAATATCTGAAATGCAAATGTCATTCTGGACCACAGTCAGACTAGGGGTGAAGTACTCAGAAATTAATGAGGGTGACTCAAATGTATCCATGCAGTTAGAAAAAAAGGTCAAATGCCCTCGTATGTAACACTGACTTTCCTCATTTCCCAAGGAGAGGATTCTGCAGGAGCCATCATCACTCTGCACAGTGGTAAGTGATACTGCCTATGCTGCTGTCACACAGCATTGCCCATTAGATGCTGTGTGATGCAGATATTTATGATCAGTTTATCTGTAATTAACCAATTGATACTCCTCTGCTGCTTTTCAATGTATAAATCTCTTTTTCCTTGAGACTCTCAATGGTAACAGTGGACCGAGATACACTGGAATATTCAGGATGATATCAAACATCACCTGCAAAAGTTTTAGGTTTAGAACTCATTGTTCTGGCATGCTCGATTCAAACACACCATGGAGACCAACCCATTCTGAGTATATTAATTGCTGCAGGCTGCCCTAACTTTTCAATCTCTCCTCTTTCCTGCCATGTAGCAGCCATGTAGAACACCCACCCTCAGCTCACACAGTCATAGCTACTGTCTCTTCCTAACATGTTAATAACACATTGCTCTCTTCATTTGGTGATTAAGGCTTAGAGTCAAAACCCAGGCACTTGATAGTTGTGCCAAATATGTGATAATTTTGTTTTAAAGGCTAAGAACACCCACAGTGAATTGACTAAATTTGCCAAAATTAATATTTTATTCTCACAATAGCCATATGCTATTCATTTCTACCTTAGCCTGAAAAGAGCCATTATAAATATAAAGATCTCAGTAAAAACATTTTCCAGCAAATTAAAACAATTTATTGCACCAATGGAGAAGGGCAGGACAGAACCTGTGAGGTCAAAGAAAGTCAGTAAGCTTGACTTTAGAGATTTCATCAGGAAAAAATATTATCAAAAGTATTCCAAGCCCCAAACAAGAGCTTCCAAGCACATCAGAAGGAATGTAGGTGACTAAGTCCCTTGGATCAACTTCGTTGGAAAGAAAACAATCTTACCATACAGAGCTAAAACAGATTGGTCAGTGCTAGAATAGAACACTGCACGAGGGTCAAGTTTAAAACCTCTGTGTCAGGTTTTACTCTATTGATACAGAAAAGTAAATGCAAATATTGTCCAGGCCCTTAAAGAGCAGGCAAATCTAAACAGTCTTCCTTCCTTCCTTCAGCAAATGTAAACATTTAAGGCAGAACCTGCTTTAGATAATAGCCAGCAATCTTTCCTCCTAGGTTTTCCTTCCCTGCTCTCCACAGAAAATCTCAGAGACAGAGAGACAGAGCGCATGGGAGGTGGGAAGGAGAGTTATGGAAACAGAATAGGGAGCAGAGGGTATGGAAAAAGGTTTATTCTACAGAGAGCCCAGCTCCAAAAATCCTTCCATGCAGTCACTTCTTGAGCTGAAGGGAAAAGACCTGTCTTCTCCCTGTGTATCCCTGCACCTCCCACACATCAGGAACAGAGAAGGACAGGAGGGTAGAAGCGAGAATTCCAGTGTTACCACTGCTAGACTCAGCAGTAAAACACTCATTAACTTCAGCAAGGCCAGGGTTTTATGCCAGATTCACAAACAAGTAATTTATAAAACTTCAGAACA
Source organism: Vireo altiloquus (assembly GCA_013396875.1). Taxonomy (NCBI): domain Eukaryota; kingdom Metazoa; phylum Chordata; class Aves; order Passeriformes; family Vireonidae; genus Vireo; species Vireo altiloquus. The sequence continues at coordinate 1,796,385 of VZRF01011711.1, forward strand.
GGTCCCCAAACTATCTGTCAAAGAAAAGCAAAAATCTGATGAGATATATTCCCCAAAGTCTGCTCTTTCTGTAAGAGGTTTTATTTTATTTGGCTCTAGCTGTAATGTATTGCTAAATGTCATTGTAAAACACAAAAAATATTCATTCATAAATATTCAGTAACATACTGAACTTACAATGAACTACACTGGCTGCAGCAGCAAATTTAACTCACAACACACGGAATCCTACAAGCCACACATCTAGATCTAATTTATTTAGCCGATGATAAGAAAACAGTTGCACGAAAATAAAGTGGATCCTTGCTTTTAGGACTACATAGCACATCCTAGCACAACAGGCTGGTTACCAAGCCAGCCAATACCTTCCGAGGAAGGTATCCCACTAACCTTTAAGATCTGAGGCTGTTGCCATAAACAATATTGGCTCTTTTACAGATGTGTCTGTAAAAGTCTGTCCAACAGACTCCCCTACTATCTTCACACTCCCTCACTTTGCTTTCTCTCCCCATGATACATGGAAAAATCCAGGCTGTTTATGAGGCAGGGGATCTTATAAAGGCAAATGCACCCTTAGAATGATGTTAATTTTGGGGGCAATTACAAATACCTGTTCGACATAGTATATGCTCTGTTGCAGTTCTTTGACTGCAAGGTCTAACATGTACAGGAATTAGTTCAAGTGCTGTAGAAAAACAGCCTTTAGGTGTGAAATTTCAGCTGCCTAAGGACACAGAACTAAGATCTGAAGGAGGAAGTGAACCACATCATGTAAGACTGAAATGAAAAGTTTGTTACTCCGTGACTGATTTCTTTCTTAAGCATGAGTATCCTTCTAGTCCAAGACTATGCCTGGATGTTTGCAGAGAAAAGAGATGGACCATCTCAAAATGGGGAGATTCATACTCTGAAAACAACATAAAATTAATGTTTCTATCATGTAAAACAAGGCCTGGGTGGCATGACCACAAACCCCAACAAAACAACCCCAAATAAACCCCAAAGCTCTTCCCATTTATGTTCCAATCAGAAGAGAGTCTTTCCAACTACCATCCCTTCTGAGCCCCTGCTGAAAAGCTGCCACTGGAAGCAACACAGGGAAGTTGCTTACAGGAATACTAACAGTTATTCCAGTAACTGCAAAGTTTAGCTTTGTAGCCTATCAATTTGAGATAGATGCCCTGGTGCCTTCTAAAATAGTCATACCAAGGCTTCAGGGATTCCACTTTACCAAAAACTATTGAATAATGATCTTATTTTGATACTCTTGACAGTATTCAACTTCTTCCAGCTGATAATGAGAACTGAAGTTAGTGATAACAAAGATTCAGGGATAGCAATAATCTATTAGCTTACTGCAAAACAAAAGAAAGATCACTTTGCTCCTTAGTTGAGGAATTTTCAGCTCTGCATTTCTGTTGCATCAGTAATATTTTGGAAAGATGAGATTCACACCAGGTATAAATCAGTGCAACTCTAGCAAATTCCAGTGGAATTGCACCAAACTCCACATAGCATAAGCCATTCTGTGCAATTGCCAAAAAGGAGAGAATGGAATTCGGCTACAGAACAGTTTGGCTCACGTTGTCCTCATGGGGAAGAAAAAGCCCATACACTCTCTTCTTCAAACCCAGGCTAAAAAGGCAGGACAGAGAATGTTTAAAAGGTTAAGCCCAGTTTACTCAACAGTGACTATTAAGGAGTTTCTGAACTTATGAAAAGGAAAGACATTTGATATATAAATGTAAATGCTCGAAGTGGAAATATTTCTCTAGTACTAGCAGAATTTACCTGAAGGTAAACATAAAGCACAGGAAAATAGCAGCAGCAGTTATTATAAAGTCACTAAAGGAAGCAGGGAAGTGCATTCCTTTTCAGCACTTACCATTCAAATGTAGAACACCTTTAGTAGCAATTTTTCCTAGAACAGTTTTTCAGCTGTCTTACCCTACTTCACACATAGCCAAATCCCAGCCCCTAGTGAGAGTGCAGATGGTAAAGCTGAGGACTTAGGAAGGGAAAGAAGAATGGTAGAGAAAGAAAATTTGAGTCATAGCCCAAATTCTACATAAAAGACTTTTAAATTCCTTATTTTCCTGACTTGGAAGAATAGTTGGTTGCCTGTCTGAAATAATTTTCTATACAGTACATTTATGTTCAAAGGTGGGTGAATAGAGAGGAGAGTTGGATTTTTAGAAGATGAAAAACAAAATTCTCCTTTGTACAGCCAGACTCTGCAGTTTGGGTGTAAAGCTGAGGTTACTGGCAGAGGGTGAGAGAGGAAGTGTGCAACCACTGGCAAGGCAGAAAGAGCATTTGCTGTATGCAGCAGTGGTAGATAAAATAAGAAAGACGAAGAGACTTCTGCTTTTGCAAGTACACAAATTCAGTTTACTACAACAATACGAAATCACAAAAAAAGTTCCTCCTGGTTTCATTCTACAGCACCTCTGCTTTTAAACAGCCTGCTTTTGGGTGTGCTCTCTCCCAAAACCAGGCAAGTGAGCATTAGCACAGAACTGACCCAGCCACAAAGACCACCTGAAGATGCCTGTCTTCAAAGATACGCTCAAACAAACAGCCCAACTCTTCTATTTAAAACTCTGTATCTTTGATCTTTCTCCAGGCTAGCAGCGCCGTAAGATAGCTGCCCTGCTGCAGAAGAGGAACACCTGGAAAAATATCTGCAGAGAGGAGAACCTGTCACGGAAGGCAAAGCAGCTGTCAGACCGCATTGACTTCCACTCGGGGCCGTGCAGTGCACTCCCAGTGCCAGCAGGCAGGGCTGCTCTGCACGCTGCAGCATCGTCACCAGCAACAGCCTCACACACTTAGAGGAGTCCCTTTACCAAAGTAAGCGAAGGCAAGTATTCCTGCACACTGAAACTTGGTCTTCTTTTGCAGGCCTGGCTAACCACAGGTAGTTACATTTTATATAGAGTTACTTTATATTTTGCAAAATGTATTGCCTTTCAGTTTAGTTGGCTATCTCTGACTTCAGGAGAAGAAATATTTCAATATTCTAAACACGTAATTTACTACTCCTCTACATAAACAATCCTATTAGCTGACAGTAAGATCCGTGGCTTTTACCTTTATGGTCAGACTTAATTTTATCAACACAGGCAAAGCGTTCAAACAAATCATCAGGAACAAATATGCTGCAACATTTGAACCACTATGAAAATTCCCAACAGAAATTCTTACTTGCATCTTTCAGCCAGTTGCCAAATAATTATGCACCACTGCCTTTTTCCCTGTAAGTACTTATCCTATTACATGAATGTCTTCTGTGAGGAACTCTGTCAAAATTTTTCTAAATGTCTAAATTGTACCATCCTGTTAACTCACTACTTCAGGGGCATATCCAAGGCACTTCATTCAACCGGAAAACACGGTTTTCCTCTGCACAAAATACAATGATCTGACTAGTTCAATTAAGTCTGCTTAGGCATTACAGAAAATTATTCAGATTAGGCCATCCAGACTCAGTATTGTAGTTAATTCATTGTCTGATGGTAGGCATTTGGACTTACCAAAAGAAACTCCAGTTAACTCAGTATGTCATCTGCAAGATAACCTTTCTAAAGAAAGAAGCAGCTGGAAGGCAATGCTTTAAAGGGGCTATGGGCATAAAAATACTTTTTCACTTAGTTGGCTCCATCTGCTTGACAAGTTATGAACAGATGCTCCATATCTTTCCAAATGTATTTTACCAGTGACCAGAAAAGTCAATTTTTCAGCAGACAAAACATCAGCATCCAGAAGTGGAGAGCAACCTCTCTGAGAACTGTTCCCCTTTGAACTGGAACAGTTTGTACAAAAACAGATGCAACATTCACAGACAGAAATATGGACCATTAAAATAAACTGAGGCTATTTTTCTTAAATCTGGAGAAGAGTTAGAAAGGCAAGAATATGGAAGAGAGAAAGAAACAGGAAAAATTAGAAAACACCCTTAGGAGAAAGGGGGACAAGGCATTTGCTGTTCCGTTGTGGAGCAAAATAGGGTGTGACTATCAGCATTCGGGCCTGGTTTGTCTTGTTTTGGATCTGTGTGAAACAGACCCTGTTAGATCACCTACAAACAAAGAAAGTAGAACAGAATCACAAAATATTCTGAGCTGGAAGGGACCCATCAGGATCATCAAGTCCAACTCCTGGCCCTGAGCAGGAGACCCCAAGAATCACACCATGTGTCTGAGAGCATTGTCTAAAGGATCCTGAACTCTGGCAGGCTTGGTGCTGTGATCACTTCCATGGGGAGCCTGTTCCAGTGCCCAACCACCCTCTGGGTGAAGAACCTTTTCCTAATATCCAACCTAAACCTCCCCTGACACAGCTTCAGGCCATTCCCTCAGCTCCTGTCACCGGTCACCTCAGAGAGAGATCAGTGCCTGCCTCTCCTCTTGCCCTCATGAGGAAGATGTAGACTGCAATTAGATCCCCTCTGTCTCCTCTTTTCCCAGGCTGAACAGATCAAGCGACCTCAGCTGTTCCTCACAGGACTTCCCCTCAAGGGCTTTCACCATCCTTGTTGCTCTCCTTTGGACAGTAATAATAGTTTAACGTCTTTTTTTATATTGTGGATCCTAGAACTGCCCCCAGCACTCGAGGTGTTCCCCAGTCCAGAGCAGAGCGGGACAGTGCCCTCCCGATGCTGTGACTGATGTTCCCCAGGACACGCGTGGCTCTCCTGGCCGCCAGGGCAGTGCTGATTCACACTCAACTTGTCATCAACTATGACGCCCAGGTCCCTTTCTGCAGTGCTGCTTTCCCATATCTCATTCCCCAGTCTGTCTGTACATGCAGGATTGCCCTGTTCCAGGTGCAGAATCCAGCACTTTCCTTTTTCAACTTCATTCAGTTGGTGGTTGCCCAATCCTCTAATTTGTTGAGGTCTCTCTGCAGGGCTTTGTTGCCTTTGACTGAGTCAACAGCTCCTCCCAGTTTTGTGTCATCTGCAAACTTACTTACCATCCCCCCTTCAAGCCCCCATCAAAATTGTTTATGGAGATGTTGAAGAACACAGAGCAGAGACTGGAGTCCTGTAGAACCCCACCAGTGACAGGTCACCAACCTGATGTCACCCCATTCACTGTAACCCTCTATGCCCAACCTGTGAACCAGTTGCTCGCCCATCACATGATATGTTTGTTCATGCAGCTGAATGCTGGACATTTTGCCCAAAAGTATCCTGTAAGAGACAGTACCAAAGCTTTCCTGAAATCCAAAAAGATTACATCTTCTGGCTCCCCTTAATCAACTATGTGTGTCACCTTTTCATAAAAGAAACTCAGGTTTGAGAAACAGGACTTTCCCCTCATGAAGCTGTGGTGGTTGTGACCAGTGACTGCATTGTCCTTCAGGTGTTTTTCAATAGAATTCTTCCTAGAATAATCTTCTTGATAACCTTACCAGGCACTGAAGTGAGACTGACGGGCCTGTAGTTTCCAGGGTTCTCCTTGCCCTTCTTGAAAACTGGGACATTTGCCAGCTTCCACTGAACTGGGACCACTTCAGATTCCCACACCATTCAAAAATAATTGAAAGAGGTTTTGCAATGACATCAGCCAGCTCTTTAAGTATTCTCAGATGAATCCCATCAGGCTGCACAGATTTACAGGGATCCAGCTGGAGCAGCAGATCCCTCACAATTTCAGGGTCGGCTGGGAGTTGAACACTCTCACAGTCCTGGTCTTCCAGCTCAGGGCTCTGGGACTCCCTCAGCCCATCTTCAGTGTTTCAGATAGAGGCAAAAGAAGCATTAAACATCTCTGCCTTGTCTATGTCCCTGGTTATGAGGCAACCATCCCCATCCTGTAAGGAGCTGATGTAGTATCTGCACTGCCTTTTACTCTTAAGGAATGGTTATGTTCATTTAGCAATAAATAAATTTAGCATGCGTCTGTCAATCCCTCCACCTTGCATGTCTCTTCTTAAAGCAGAGATAAACCCTCACCAAACCATGTCATAGCCAGGCAACTTCTTTTCCATACTAAGTGCCTACTTACAGTAAAACCTCCCAGTTATCCAGCCATTTTCCTACCTGGAGGTCCACTGTTTTCTTAAAAATCCCATGATCTTTTATGTGGATGTGCACCTCAAATTTTTTTAATTTGCCTTCCAGTGGTCAAATTGCCCCTGTGTTGCTCAGCATTTTTGGTCAAGTTTACTGTTTGATTCACCTCAGTCCCAGAGACAGGATAAGGTCCCACAGTTGGAAACAAAGTGAGTCAAGGATTTGCCCCAGGATGATCCCACATCCACAGGCAACCACTTCATATCTGCTCCACACATGAGGTAGTGAACAAGGTTGGGAGGTCCCAGAGGAAGATAACAGTATTCTATCCAGGAGGGGATGAGGAGCAAGCTTCCCATTGTACAGAGTAAGAAAATAATGATGGGATAACACAAAACATTATTAACTGCCTCATTAACAGCTAAACTCTACATTCAAGATCCAGACAACCACAGCTCATGGGTATTAAACAACAGTGCAGATTTTTTAGCATTATTATCTTCTAAGAGTGAAAGAAAAAATCTGTTAAACCTACAGAGATTATACTTGGAGTCTCATCTGCAGGTCTGCATGTGTCCCATCAGAGACTAAACAACACAGCTCAAGGTTATGAAAGCAGAGGTACAGTGTAGAGAAGAGGTATTTTCTCTGGACCTCTCAAGAGGTTAGGAAAATGGTGAAAAAATTATTGAACTCCAATTCATCATTTTCTCTTGCAGTGGATGTTGCCTTTTTAAGCACTAATTCAGATCCCCCACAAAGGCAACCCATACTCAACAAAGCAGTTTTTAGAGAGGAGAGATTTATGAGAGCAGCCTCTCAGGGTAGTCACAGTCCTGGCAGCAATTGCCAGAAATTACTGTAGTCCTGCTTCAGCCTGCAAAGGTGTTCTTTCACTATGCTGAACAAGGCTTCAGTCCCAGCCTCCTAACATAACTAGACAGATATTATGAAGTGTCTTCATGCTCATTTCTCTGTCCCACCTTGCAGTATAATCTTTTCTTTGGTAATACTGGAGTATTTGCTCTCTGACAGGTTCTTCAGAATTTGATAGGGAAAAGGAGAGACTAAAGACAGTAGCAAATATAAGTGAGGTAAACTCCCAATCCCTTCCAATGTGCCTATGAGAGTATGTCTTACTCTTAAAGCAAGATTTCAAGGGACATACAGACAGTGTGAGACACAGCTGTCTTAACAGAGGGTAACCCTTCATGTCCAAGTGAAATTTTCTTTAGTCACTTTTACTGTATAATTATCTTCCATTGCAAATTTCAGTTTGGAGATGTTCCCAGTTCTGACTATGAACCACAAACCAAATTATTCACATTTTCAGGCTGCTACAGTAACCGGAGTCCTACAGTGTATCAAATCCAGAAATTATTAATGATATCTGTTGCTCTAGCCTCACTGTCCAAACTCAGAGCTAAGGAGACAGTCATCCATTCCTACTAGTGTTCGAAATTGAAAAAATCTTTTATTAAAAACATAATGTTATCCCACTGTATTCTGAGAGCCAGAGTGAACACAAGGGCACAAAAAGAAAAAAAAAATCACGTTAAAGCTATGACCAGCAGAAACAGAATTTTGACCAGTGGTTTGAAACAACTTTCTGTGGTTGCTGCACATGTAGCCACAGCAAGCACAATAATGGCTGCGGTTTCTAGTGGTCAGGAGCACAACACAACCAATGACAAGAGTTTTCACGTGGGGGCTGGGCATGAAATTACTGGTGCTTGGTAGCAGCCACATGGTAATTTAGGTTGTCCAAAAAAGGCTCCCATTAAACTGAAGTGACAGTTGAACTGTAAGACTTGCACCTTATTTGTTGTATATTTTAAATTAATTTATTATACAGCTCATGAAATTTCAGAAATGCAACATTTCTTTGTTTGTCTTGTGCAACTGGTTGCTCTATACACAATGCTGATATACTGTGAGGTTCGTACAAAATCGAATTACAAAAGCACAGTGTTGTGCCTTTTGCCTCCAGCAAGTCCAGTTGTAATGTACCCTTGGTCTCATTTGGAACGAGAAAAAAAGACTCATGTTTTCTTGTCAATACTCAGCAGTGTGGAGCAGCACCAGAGAAACAATTTAATAACCCCTCTTCTAAGTCCTAATTCAAAGAAGTCAGACAAATATTTTGTCTGCATTCACAGACACCTGCTTCTCTGCCTCCTCGCATACCTGCTCACTTTGAAAAGAAAGGCATGCATCCTTTCTGGAGAGAGAAAGATGTTGCTTGCCCACATCCAAGTGGAATAGTGCAACATATATTTGAACGAGGTCACGAGGTACCAGTCAGTACATTACAAAAAAATTTGGTACTATCTCTACCTAAACTATCTTACTTAACTGGAAACTAAAAAACGTGCTAACAAGAAATTTAGACAGGTCTGCTACAAAGATGTGAGTTGTGTTTTGACTGTAATGCAACTGTGAGTTAGAGACTATATCCTACTTCCCAAGAATTTCTGCATAAACTACAGAACCTGCACTCTGGAGGTTATGCAATATATACAGCTGTGATAAAACCTCCTAGCTCAGCTTGAACAGCCTAAATTCTGAGATTCAAAATCATTTAATGAAGACAAAATATAAATTTCATCTTTTAATAAGCCTTTAGATCCAAAGTAGAATGTAATCTCTACATGCAAGCTGGTTGGTCAGTGACCTCACTAAGCCATAGATTAATTTTATGTTGATTTAATTCCGTAAACACCACTTGCAATAATTTTACACTAAAAGATTTAAAGCCTTGAAAACGTCGTTAGAAAGGTTGCTCAGCATTTAGAAAACACCAAGGGCTCCTGTGTTGCTGAGGGAGAGCTGTGATTCCCATCTGACCAGACAGCAGGTTCAGCAATTCACTGACCCCTCCGTGTAAACAAGTTGCCAAAGTTAATTCTATTGAAGTCAATGCAGCGATAACAAACAGGCCCTAAATTTCCTAATTAAAAACTGCTTTCATATGGCACAGGAGATGCGGCTGTAAATATCACACAGCAGCCACTTAACATGGCACATTAAGCAGACTGGTGGTCTATTTCATAATATACCCAGGCTGTTGCCAGTAACAACTGCTTTTCTAAAGAAGTAAGGTATCTTTGTTAGGAACAATCACAATATAACCTTACCGGAAGAGGAATAAATTCCTTCTAACGCTAGGCCCTTGGCAATAGATTTATATTAATCAGCATTCCTATTTCACGAGGAACAAGGTAGGGGGGAAGTGTTCCCTTTTCTATTAAATAAAAAATATGCAGAGAAAGACTGAACATCAAACATCTGGCACCATTGAGGAAAAGAAATGCAATGTGGCCACAGTAAAAATAAAGGATAACACAGGTGGTGTACGTGATATTTCATGAAAAGGCACATTAGAAGCCTACATGAGTGCTCTTTCAATCCTAGTTTTTGAGTTTCAGAGTGGGTGAAATTAGACAGGGCTTCACTGAAAGAGGCTTTAGTACATATATTTCTTCATTGGCTCTGTTACCAAAAAATCCAATCATATTCTGAACGCAAAACTAATGCCAATGCCCTGACTGGAGTGATAATCCTGTTTTCACTGAAGACCAAACAATACAACAGTTATTCAATGAAATCATTATGAGGCAAAAATACTTCACGGGATGCAGATTGTCTTCCCTGTGTCTATGGCAACATACACTCTAGGATAGTATTCACACAGTCTTTTTTAGACATCTAAATTTGGTTGTCTGTGTTAGGCACCTACTTTCTCTATGAGACTGGTATAGAAATACACATCTCTGAGTTGTTCTGCAGAGACACCCTCTAACTTACTGGCTCCAGGGGAAACCTTTAATTCCAGTTTAGCTCCTAAGTTAAATTCCTTAACAAAGAAAGTCTGAATATCTCTCCTGGCTGAATACCTGCATTACCACCTCTAATAATGAAGCTGGTCTTCTTGAAGTCAGTGCAGTTTTCAAGGGACTGAACCTTTTTTTAACAACTGCAACTGGAAGAAAATAATTTTCAGAATTACCTTGCTGAACATACCTCATCATTCAGTCCTAAAATTTTAGTTTGAATCTTTTCCTTGGCAACAAAGAAGAAACTCAAAAAGAAACTCAAGTAGAAACTCAAAAAGAAACTTGAGAGAAACTCAAGTAGAAACTCAGAGAGGCTCAGGCTGTAGATGGGGAACAAACTTGACAAAATCTCCTTCATCCTTCACATTTAACTTCCTTCATATTACCACTTCTTCAAGAGCCAAGGGATGTATTACTTGCCTAACATGAGTAAAAATGTTTTCCATTCATTTTATTGAGAAGCTATCCCAACTGATGAAGCAGATACAGAAACCTACAGATAAGGCTCACATGAAAGGTCTTATCCTTTCTTTTAGTAAAGGTCCAAGTTCTTTTGATAGGATAATAAAATATTTTTTGGTTATCTACACTTCAGCTCCATCAGCCCAAAGGAGGAAGTATAAGCTCCATTCTTTCATTTGAGGCTAGCAATAAAAAAGGTCACTCAGAATGAAGCTTGTACATTTTTTTAAATGCTCAATGCTTAGACAGTCCTCTTCTGCTTTGCTCCACAAAGTTTAATGCTCCTTGTTAACATATATATTCTTTTATGTGTTCATCCTCATGGTACCTGAACATTGTATTAAATCAGAGACATAAACAGTGCAGCTTCCTGTGGCATAGCTAACCCACACTGGTGTTAGTGGGGAAAGCCACTGAATTAAAGCTACATTCTGCTAATAGCTATGAGCTATTTCGATCAGCTATTTTGATCAAGTGTGTTTATTACTTTACTGTCTGTATTACAGCAACCCCTAAGCAGACCTGATTAACGCAAAACCTCACACTGCATTTCAGCCTGCAGGTTCCACTTCACCTCATGAAGTTCTCGTCTTCACATCAAAGCTTGCAGCAGTACACTACAAACATCCCACATCCCAGCTGGGGTTATCTGCCAATTAGTGGGACACCCACACAAAAGAGGGACTAGCAGCATTGCACACACTAGATAGGCAATCTCTCACCTACTTCTCTAACCTTCATGCTCCAGCTTCCCAGGCTCCCTTCCTCTGCCTTCTAGTGTAGTGTCAAGGCCTAGATATTACCAATGGAAAAGCCACCATTTTTCCACTTGTCAAAACCAGTTTTTCTCGGAATAGTCGAAGACTCACCACGGAAGGAAATCATCACGCAGAAAGTGAGCTTCCTCTGTAAGCCATCCAATCTGATCCAGTTTCACTGAGACTGTTGATATTTTAAATCTCGTAACAAATCATAACTACAATACAAATCCTCTTTGCTCCAGGGATGAGACTTGCATAAACGGTATTACAGATGTCACACGAATCTGCAAATGTCCCTAGAGAAAGCTAAGACCCAGATTTACAGAATTTGTTGCAATGAAAATTTTTCAGCCTGTACTGTTCAGAGCATCATCTAAATTTATTTACCTTCCATAATAAAGACAGTCAAAACTAAATGTTTTCTGTGGTAGAAAAACATAGTCCCAGCATATCCACACTGAAATATATCTGTCACTGTGGAATAGAATCCCTGTTTACATAACAATCTAGGTTACTTAAGAGATTGGGGAATCTGGAAAAGGATGATGGTCACAAATACTGAAGAAAGTTCTGAAACAAGGATTATTATCAGTCTGAAATACAAAGGCATAAATTAGTTAAAGGAGTCTGCCAACAGTCCTGAGGTTGACACTCTAGTAAAGACAATGATGAATTTTTTTTCCATTCAATGTATCTATACTCCTGTACATTTCCAAGCATTGTTTACTAATCAATCTAGAGGTTAAAAGTTTTATTCAACTTTAAATATTCTAATTAGATGATGCTTTTCACTTCTTCTGGGTGCCTTTCAACTCAGACTGTTCTAAAATTCTGTGATTTTTAAGTAAAACCTAAAAATACTAGAAGTCTCTATGAACGATCCATGAAGGCAGCACAGGAAGAGGACAAATAGCACGGATTTAGACAAAGGCAAAAGGAAAAGAATGAACATAGAGGTTTGGATTTGAAGTATGTCCTTTTCAACCTGTCAACTTTCCTTTTAACCAAAAAAACTCAACTCCTTGTCTTTTTCATTCTGCATAAATACTTCCCAAAACACTCTGACAAATCAGAAAGATTTTGTGATGATTTTACTATACATGCTCTCTTCATAGGCACTGTCTCTTCCTGGAGGTGGAGGGGGGTGGGAGAGATGGGCACCAGTGTCAGGAAACCCTGCTGCAAGTGGTTCTGCTCATCCAATAGCAACCTTCATGGCACACCTGCTTCTAAGTGAACCTATGGCTGCTCTTCGATGAAAATGTGGGAGAGGACTTTCAACAGAGAATACCTGCAAGTGGCTTATCTGTGCAATTATTTTCAGGATGCTACTGTGCACCAGCACAGCTCAAAGTTACATGGATTTCCACTGCCAATTGTGTGTGCAGCATGTCAGACATCACCCCTGCCAGGAAAACAGCTTTCAGAGAGTAATGCTGTAGGTATCTCTTACTCTGCACCTACATTAGCTCCATGCTCAGGGTTAATGAATTTATACACATTTTAATCAAAAGTTCTACCATGTGGGCATTCTTAAACTCTACTGCATTGTCAAATAAATGTATGATATGTCTCTATTTATTTATTAAACTTGGTTTGCTCTTTTTCAGCCTGCAAAAATTATCAAGTGCTAAGATACCATGGTGATGGGAAAAACAGAAAACACCAAAACAGATTCTGTTTTCTTTAACTGAAATGCAAATTCCTTGTTTCACACAGGAAATTTTAGCCAGAATGACTGCATAGACACAAATCTTCACAAAGGTGAGTTTTATGAATGAACAGTTAATGTAATGTAAAGTAAAGCTTTTTCCCCACATATGCAAAGATGAGATAAAGATAGAAAGGGGCAGTAGAAAAAAAGATAAAATTGTATGTAAAGTAAAATAAAATGGGAACAGGTCATATTAATCTTTGCAAGCAATAATGAAAGAGAAATGCCAAGTGTTCAGAAAATTACAGGGGCAGAATCATAATGGATTTTACTCTGTGAATAATTTCTTTCTCCCAAACTGCTGGAGATCAATCCTGTAGGTAACTTTCATGAGCATTTTACAGGACCAGCAAAGCAAATTCATCAAACACCAGCCTTTAAAGTGACACAGTTATAACACAAACACAAAAAGCACCATGCAGACAAATCAAGTGTAGTTACTTGGGAGAAAGTTCAAAGACCAATTCAGCATTGCTTCATTTGTGGCATTTTTAAAAAATGCTTTGGTCCAGACAGCTACATGGAAACTTCAGCTTTCAGTTGTTTTTTTTTTCTTTTTTAAGTTTCTACCCTACAAGTTCCTGCCAGGAAGACCTAAGTTTGAAAATAAAAGAAACAGAAGTCTTAAAATCTAAAAGATAAAAAACCTCTCCTAATTACTTGAAGCTTACAATCTTTAGTGTCATCACACGTTCTTTGCAGTCTTGACTTCAAATTTGAGAACACAGACTAGAAGCAATATTAACATTAGTGGTAATACTAGCAGTGACTAACACAATGCCGAACAGTACAAGCAAAATTGTCATCCTTCATGACACAACATTCATCCAGCAGCCATACACATGGCCTTCAGTAGATACAAAAGCTAAACCTCCTTCTTTACATTTCATCTGAACAAACAGGCAGCTGGAATAAGCAAAACAAGACAAAGAGGCCACGAGGGAAAAGAATTGTCACTGCAAATTACTGAAAACTCAGAGCTGAAAGAACCTCTGGTGCCATCACCCTCCTTTATATGGAAAACTTTCTTATTCCAGTCATTCAAATCCAGTATTATTGCCACGCTCTAACACAAAGTCTCTCACATGATGTTTTGCATGCCAGCTCAGGATCTCTGTAAATAGCTCCATACACAAAATAGTTGAGCCATCTCTTACCCTGTAGGTGGTAAATTATTAGGAACTTAAATATATTACAAGTCATGTCCAATATTGGTTTACTCCCAACTTAGCTACACAGCTGTCAGCAGACAAGCCACCAAGTTTGCACCTCTGTTGCTGCAATTTTAACTGTGTCAAGCAGCATCTGCTAACTAGTTGAATCCCCTTAAGAAGGATTTATAATATTTTATCACATGAATTGAACATTTGATCATGTGGATTTCAGAGTAATACTCCTTTTGATTTGCACACAGCTTGAAAACATGTCAGATATTTCTTTCAAAATCTCTTGCCAACAAGTTATGAAAAATGGATTTTATTTCAGGCATCGTGGACTGTTACTGACAGCAGAACAGTGTTTCAGCCTGCTCTGAGAGTTTCCAGGACCCCAGATTTATCTCTCCATGTCCATACTTCTTGTTCTCTAGCAGCTTGTGCAACTTACCAGTGATACAGCATAGGCTGTCAGTTCTGTACCCATCTGCAGTGGTGTTTTTAAGTCACTAACAAGATGACCTAATCAGCATCTGTTCTTGCTATGCCTCTGTGTTGCCATGATAATTACTTCTTTTTACCATGGATTTTTTTTTTTTGCTTGTAAAAAATGTAAAGAAGTTCTAATATAACTGGCAGAAATGTAATTATTTTCAGAAGTATTATCCTGAAATTGTCTCAGTGACTTCCAAATTACTGGTATACTTTACTTGTCACTACAAACAACAGGTTAAATGCTTGTTTTACTACTGACCCTTTATTTTTGCCCTCCTTTTTTAGGAGAAGCTCTCCTGTATATATAACATGCTACTACAATTGTTTTTCCCATCCTATTACGAGCAATTCTGGACATATTTGCATTTCTAGCTCATCTAAACACTGGGTCAAAATTAATGGCACATTACATGAAATTGATGGGATTTATTTTTCTTTACATAAAGCCTAAGATAATCTTTGATACAGATCTTAATACCAGGAAGAACACTGCATGCTGAAGATAGAAAGCACAAGACAGTGTTTCCAAGAAGCCATGAAGATGCTGACATTCAGGATGTAGGAGGAACAAACTCAGGAAAACACTGTGAAAGAACACGGATGCCAACAGATGCAGGAAAGGCAAATCTTACATGGTATTTACAAGGGTCCAACACACTATCACTGCAAACGTACAGGAAAAGACATCAGGCCAGAGCCTGCCTTGAGGAAGGGGCAGGAAAAGGTGCTGCACTGCACATCACTGTAGGCATGGCCAGCCTTTGAAAGTACAGCATTGTCTCCCCTGCGTCACTGAGGCCCACTAGCTGGTACCAAAGAGAAAGATAAGAGCCCACCAACCACCTGTCCCCTCTGAAGCATCTGGTGCCCATATTTTGAAAGAGAGCCTTAAATTCAAAAGCCCCAAACACACAGGCAAGTCATCTCCTTATCCACCGTTCCAGAAACACCTCTGCCTTTGGCTGGATCTTTAGGACATAAGTCTGGTAGCAGGGGCTCAGGTAACTCAGAAACATAGCCTATTTTTCTTTATTTTTGCCTCAGAGGAGGTGTGTACAATATTACATCATTCTCTTTTGGTTGCACCTTGCAAACAAACATCCCCTTAGCCAACTAAGACAATGGTTAGTGCATTGCACAGTCACAAGTAAAAGAAATGAAAAAAGTTACAGCTGAGTATACAGAACACCACTGTCTCGTTAAGCATTGAAGGCAAAAGCATACTCCATAACCTCAACCCTGTAACCATATATTCCTACAACCAGCAGAGCACAGCAATCAGCTCAAATCCTTGCAATGCAGTTGTATCATGATATATTTGCATTGAATGTCATGTTCCAAATTGGAACTGGCAAGCATCTCCGCTGCACACAACAATGCCATATGGAGTTACATCTGATACAGCTCGAGCAGAACTCCCTTCCTATCCAGAATACATCAAACAGTGCCACAGATAGGCTATGGCATTTAAATAGTAATAATGCGGATGTGAGGGCTAAATTAAAAATGTGTTGCACATTAGAAACAATTTGCGCACCAAGATAAAAAAGGGATTTGCTGGCTTTTGGCAGCAGAGCTTACAGATATGTAAAGAAAACCATTTTAGTTAATTACCTATATGTCAGCTTTCTGAGAGGAACAATTTTAGGACTAAAGATGCATCAAAAATATTAGCACAGACTAAAAAAGGCCAACGAGCAACAAAGATTTTGCCTCAAGTGGATAAGAGAGGAGCTGAGAATTAGAAGTTGTGTGTCACATCAGAACAGGGTGAAGGGCCAGGCTGGCTGTCAGAAACGGAAACTCCACTTCAGACACTGCTTTGAAACTCTACAAATGTGAGGTTTGTGCTTGTGCAGATCAGGTTGATGGCTCATCTTTTCCACTTGCACAAAGAAGAGCTGAGATGCGTGTGTTCCCACCAACCAACATCACTCAAGGGGGAAGAAAAGTAGTTAAAATCTCCAATTTTACTGCTTCTCCAGAATCCATAATTAATACAGTGGCAGTGCACTGTCGCTCTCAGTGCAATTCAACCTCTTTTTGTCAAGAAAATGAAAAGATCATCAGTTATAACCCATGACAAGAAGCAGATCAGTTGCCCAATCCATACCTAGATCAGATAGACATCAGGCAGAATGACCCACCATCATCCAGAACAGAGTTTGAGATCTGTACTGTCACTGGAGTCCTGTTACCAAGTGGCCAAGCTGGCCATCATTTCTTGGAAATTGTTATTCAGTGGAGGTGACCTGTGTTGCACAACAAAACCAAAAAGCACAGTCTCCCATAATAATGGTACTATTACCTCTACGGAGGATCAGATTACTCTTGAAAGCCAGACAAACAAGGTTTTGTCCCAGGATCATTTAAACAACTTTAGAGATTTATTTAAATTAGTATGTGGCATGATAAATACTTCAAAAACACTACAATGACTAAGTATTTGATGGGTCAAATCCTGGAGGTTTCTCTTCAGCTCAGACAGACTCACTAATGACTCCATAGGGAACGCAGGTTGAGTGAAAACAATGTGATTCCTTCGGTAGTTTTCATTTCCTGGAGCACATTGCTAACTAGTATATGCAACCTATTTTCTCTGAAGGTCTTCACAGGTCAGAGCACTTCCAAGATGTCCTCTTCTACCAACACAGAAATAGCCATTTCTCAGCCCTTAAACAAGGCGACCACCCTTAGCCTCTACCTGCTCTGCAGTAACACTGGCCTTTGAGCAGGGTAAAACTGATTCTGCTGCATGTTTTCAGAGATCCCCAGGTTATGCAATGACATGAAAACTGTGCGAAGTTAAATTTCTCAGAGTTCCAAAGAAAAAAATCCTTCAAGTTACTTCATAATTGGTATTAATGCTACAGCTTCAGGTATTCAAGCCATTTGGAGCATTCAGAAAACACAANTAGCTTCGGGTATTCAAGCCGAGGCTCCATAATTTGGAGCATTCAGAAAACACAAATATTATATTTTGCAAAGCACAGCATGTCCATGCCTGTCACGTCCTGATCTCCCACAACGAAGCACAGAAACTGGCTGCTCTAAGGCACACTCCCAGGGCCCAACCAACCAAACTCATCAGAGCCAAAATGCCACTACAACAGCAAACTACACCACCTCTCCAGTAACTTCATCCACGCCAAGGGCACTGAGTGCCTGGGTTGCTTCTGAGCAGCAGCCACAGGGCAGCAGTCGGCCTTAGCTCGGCTGCACTTTGGCCAAGCTGCTCACTAGGGCCAGGGGGGTCAGTGCAGGAAGCCCTCGAGACACATTCACAAGAAGATAAGCCTTAAATGTCCCAGAATCCAGAAAGTTTTTTTTCACCTGGGGACTCTAGAAATGCGTAAGAGATTGCAGTTCTCTGCACTTGAGCTGTTTGGTGACAATTTCTCATTTTTGAACAGTTCTCATCATGTGCAGCCACAAAACACGCAACAGTGTAATATTAAAAACCAACCTTCCAAGGTTGTTATAACCTTATTCTGACCGGGAATCACAGCAGCAATACTTTTTGCATATAAGGATAGCTCATTATGAATTTTGGGTGTGATCAAGATTTTAGAGAAGTTTTAGAATATAATTTGTGTAAGAACTGTCAGCAATATAGGATTCCAATTGCTGGTAACTTCCCATGAAGAAAAATAGTGGAATAAAAGACACTCCAATTTTTATGGGAATGTAAGCCAGACTTTAAAACAAAAATGTGCCAAGTACAACAAGATGCTAGCACATAAAGTTTAGCAGGTGATTATTTTCAAATATTTAGGGACTAATTGCACCATAAAATATGCATTAAATATAACTTGTCTGTGCATAAAATCCTTTTGACATTCAAGTCATTATCACTGAGCCATAGATCATTGTGCAAATTTTAACTTCACTTATATGTAATAATAGTTCAATGAAAGTAAATGCAATCTGTAAATCTCACAGAAGTTTTGCCTTAAAATACCAAATCTTTGTTGCTGAATTGCTTTAGACTAGACCTGACATCTCCAATTTTGCTCATTGATGCAAAGACCAGACAGCCATGCTTAAAATCAACAATATTATATTAAAGTATGTTAGTGTGTAGCTGCTGCTACATAAGAAGACAGTATTTGTGCTTCCTGGTTATATATAACCAGACATTTCCTAGCCTTCAACTGGAGGTAGGTCAAAGCTCTGACGCTCTGGCACTGCCCGCAGTAGACACAAACTGAGCAAAACAGAACAAAGACCTAATGGTCAAATTCTAACTTGTAACAGTGGATTACGAACAAGCAACAGCAAGTCAGAAACTTTCCTCGTCATGTAAAACCCTACTATCCTCAGGGAAAGCTTTTCAAAAGCACCTAATGGTTTGGGACAGCTCATATACTGGAAACCTTCAGGAAGAACTGAAATAAGCTTGATTTCAAGAAAATGAACATTTACAGTGTCCTGAAAGATGTCCCAATTTGCCAGTCGAGCTTTGGTCTACCAGTCACAAATTCCTGTAGCCCAGGAGCAGTTAGATAATCACTAACACTCTTATTTTTGTAAAGCACGTCTTAAATATACATATCCAGAAGAATATTCAATTCCAAACAAGACATTTTTCTTTTTCCCCTTTCTCAATGGTTTCAGAAGACTCAAAGTCTCTAGCAAGATTCCTGTGTGAATTTTTAAAAGCAGGTGAACTAACATTAGCTACATTGGGAATCACAGCCCAGAAGCACCAATAACTGGTATTTTTCAGTGCAGCTCTCATTTATCTCTCAGATTAAATAATCCAATTTCTCAAATCTAGAATTTCAGTCACAAACTTCAAAAACCATGTAAACATTTCATCCATTGATCATCTTCATCCTTCTTGTAATGAAATAAAACTTATCTTGAAATTTAATAGTCCTGATTTCACTTTCTTCTGTTGCATTTCATAACTCCAGCTGCTCTGCTACAAGTATATTGATCCATATTTATTAACCAATTAAATTTTCAAGAATGTTGAAGTGATTTAGATGTCTCAGTCTTACTCGTAAAAAGAAACAACTGAAATGAACAGGACATATGTAAGCATAGATGACGAATTGCTCTTGCAGATTTATCAATTATCCTAATATCCCACAATTATCCTAAAAACTTTTTGTTGTCTGCACAGCCTTGCTGCAGTTTCCAAAGATGCTATATAATATTTTTCCTCAGTTTCTTATCCTTTCATTAGCAGGATATTTGTATTACTGCTTGCCCTAGGGGCTCAAACTAAGTTTGAGAGCTTCATTAGACTGTGTATGTGTTTGTAGAGAGTTTAGAAAGGTGCAAAGGAAACCATATCCTCCCTGTGCCACAGAAATCAGGCCCAAAACCCTATAAAAACCTATGGAATTAAATGGGAAAGGTGCATTTGAGAAATCATAAAACTTATATTGGGAAGTTGCAGAAATAAAACTCAAGTTGTTGGTTTCTCAACTTGTTGCCACAAATATTTTTGATTGTCATTCTCATGTATTATTTTCACTTACACATGCATTAATCTCTTTTATCTTGGCAAAACCCCAAAAACCCAAAATCTTGTATGCAGATTGGGCACAGACATATGGGAGAAAAGGCATCTGTAAACTCTCTGTCTCTTCCCCTACAACCTGCTTGTCCTAAAAGAGAGAAGACAATCTCACCCTTGTTGAATGCAACTGCTCAAGGAAAAACAGAACCGAGAATTTAAACGCAAAAATCACAGCATCTCACCTGCTTTATCCTTCTCTTACCAAGCAATATCTGCTCTTCTTTGTTTTGAGTTTACATAAACTAAAAGAGAAATTCTAAAAACTGTATCTAACTACAGCTGTTTTAGTATCAGCACACACATCCACAACACTTCACTAAAGAAGATGGCCAAAGCCCAGGTCTCACTCCCAAATGAAAAGTAAAACCATTTGAGTGAAAGATTCTCAACAAACAAAAGGTAGCTGCTAGTTGCTTATTAAGAAGATAATGGCTAACAAGCAGGTAGGATTAAGCTGTTGTTCTATTTTTAGAGCCTGCAACCCCAGGCTGAATGGTGAGGTACTGGGAATTAGGTGAATTATGCTAACATGCTCCACAGTTGCTTACTAGGCATGCTTCCTATTATCTAGACAGGATAAGAGTCTAAAAGAACATCTGTACAGACTGAATAAGAGCCAAGACCTCAGTGGATGATCCCATTAACATTAACTTTTTGTTGAAATTATCTGGACTAGACATGCTGTAAGAAAACTAACAATTTGGAGGATGTTTCTCCCCAAAAGAAATTATTTTAAAAGATAGTTTAGAAATGCCAAATAAACAAACAAATTGCATTCTGTTCACTTTTGGCAGGATGTAAAAGATAAATAATCTGATCATGTGGAAAAGGAGCTGACTTCCAGTATAAATACATATTCTAATCTCTTTGTGTTATAAAAGGAGAAAACTAATAGGATTTAGGTCATATCCTCCACACTGTAGAGACCACTGAAGAGACAGGCCCCAGATCTGACCTCCAACACAGCCTCTCTCCCCCTGTAAATGGACCCACAATCACTTCACATCTCCCTGCTTTTCCCCGAGTCACAGCTTAAGATCGATGATGCCACCACTTCTCCCATGGATGCTTCTTTGTTTCAGGACTCTGAACAACGCTCATCACTGGGCACCTCAGATCACTCAGGCTGTGTCTTCTTACACCTCAAATTAGGACACAGAGTGAAAAAAGCTCCTGAAAAAGCTCTTGGAATGCGGTGCTTATACACTCAGGGCTCATACAAACTCTGGCAGGACAGATGAAATTCAGTTTGGTGGGAGCTGGAAGAAGCCTCAGAACAATACTGAGACTGCCTAGACCCTGACAAGCAAAACCACATCTGTTGCCAGCAAGGACTAAGAAAGGATCTATCACCTCCACCAGACAGGCGTGTAAGAAAAATACAGGACAAAAAGGGCAGAGAAAAGAAAAAAACTTTTCACTCTAAATAATCATCATGTTACATAAGGGAACAAACAAGTCTGGTAAGCTGAATTAAGTTCACTGGATTCCAAATGAATTGCCATCCCTACTTGCAGGCACAAAAAAATACAAAGTAATTCTTTCTTCCACAGTGGCTTCACAATACAATTTATGCATATGAAAATGGTAAACACCACAGATGCTTACTTTCATCTGTTACTTACGGGAACTCCTCCAAGAATACAAGCAAGTTCCTCTGAGCAACCTCACACCCTTTTCCAACATTGCAAATGACACAGTTGATCCAAGATTTAAATTTCTAATACTGTAAAACCAACTCTTCACTGAGGTGAATTTGCAACAAATCCTTTACATCCAGAGGTAGAAGTTCAGGACAACATTTTGTAACATTTGGAACTGGGAATCATGTCTGTAACATCTATATCCAATGCTTACATTAATACCTGTCTGCTCAGATGGCATGGTGCCTATTTTGTAGTGTGCTGAACCTGGTCTCCAGGACACAGATGCCAAGAAGTTATCCATGATTTTCATGGCACCACCGTGGAGACCATACACATTGTGGAAAGGCCCTTTCTCACTTACATGGAAGCACTGGCGTGAAAGTTCAACTGCGCTTCTTTAAAAGACAGGAAAACACCACAAAATAAGTGAAAGGTGACATGAAGACTAACTCCATGGACTTCTGGCTGCCAATTAGATTGTGCTGCTGCAGCTATAATGAAAAGATAATACAATACAAAATACCAGCCTCTGTCCTCCTCACTCTGCAAGAGGGCATAAGATGTAAAGGCAGAGATGAAAGGCTCACTAGCTATTACAGGAAAAAAACAGCTGACAGAGCTCTGAATATACATCAAAGCACCAGCTCCAAGGAATTGGTATTCAAAAGAAATGCATTTCTTAGGGCTTTTTATGTCTGGCACTGTTTCTTGCAATCTGTTAACAAACATGGTACATGGGAAAAACACACACTTTTGAGGGATTGCTTTTCAAGAACAATTTTCAACTTATGAA
Organism: Vireo altiloquus; assembly: GCA_013396875.1. NCBI lineage: Eukaryota > Metazoa > Chordata > Aves > Passeriformes > Vireonidae > Vireo > Vireo altiloquus. The sequence goes on from VZRF01011711.1 coordinate 1,818,801, forward strand.
TATTGAAAATTCTTAGCATAGTAAAATGGAAACAAGACCATGGTCTCCACATTATGTTAACTGATCCAAGCTAGAGTAGCAGCAATCTGAAATCCCAGACTTGAAGAATACTAAGTGCAAGTGCTGTACACAGTGGTTCACAACACAGACTGGCTAAGGAAGCTGAGTGAAGCTCTGGTGAAAGCAAAGATCATGGCACAGCAATGTCTGAATTTTGAAGCTGAAAAAAGTAGTAAAAAAAAGTAGTAAAATCTGTTAAATATTAAAGACACATTTTAAGTAGGAATCTTAACAGTGAACAGAAGACAAACATGTCTCTCTGCATGAAATTCATTGGTCTTGTCAGATACACACACCAACAGCATCTGTGGCATCCTGTGAAATCACTCCTTTTAAATGGCATTTTGCAGATGAAACACAGTTTTTTGGCTCCAGTCTTTATGTAGTTTTGAACTGAACTTCATATCCACTCATATCCCCACACACACAAAGGGCTGACTAAAGCACCGACTGAATTTCATGCAATATGGGCATCAAATTAAAATGAAAAACTAGGAAAAAAATACCTGTGACTAAATGCTCAAAACAACATAATGATAATTTTCTTAACAAAACAGAAGTCCTGTTGTAAGAACAATTATCTGTGCATCCATAATTCAAAATGTCATTTATCATCAACATTTTAGCATTTAACACTTAAATCACCGTTACCACAAATGATACACTACATTTCCATCAGGCTGGATTATTTTTACATGCCAAAGGGTCATCCACCACAGCCAGGTGGGCAGAATGCCCTTCTGCCCAGCAATGCAAGTCTGGTTCTCCCTCTCCAGAGTACAGCCTCTTCGGGGTCTTGGCCTAGACACATCCTGGTAAGCAGACAACAATTCTTTTTTCCTTTTGCACACCTCCCTCCTACTGGACCTGGCTGTCCGTCACTATTATGTTCCCACTACCACATCTCAGAGCTGTAACTCCCATCTCAGCACTGCCAGCTCAAACCTCTCCTGGCAGGGAGCCTTCCAGCACCTGGGACTATCATGTCACAGCACAGGTTGCTGTCTGGCTGGTTGATCACACCTGGGAGGAGCTGTGGGTCCTCCTGCCAAAGGGCTACACCACAATATGCACAACTTGACTCACGCCCACCTACAGTAGCTGCAGGTGTGGAGTGACTATGAAAACCGTGTCACAAGTCTCCAAAAATTAGATGAAAATGAAAAAGAAATGACTTTGGGGTGCCTCCTGGTATGATCCCAGCAGTTCACTCCACAGTCTAAATGAATTCAAGAGCTGAGCAGAGAAGTACTGACACACACCTAGGTAGCAGGAGAGATGAGACAGTTTATCTTCAAACTGGGACCACTCCGATCCTCTTCAGATAAAGGGTGAGGCAGTCCTTTGCCTTCCTGTCTGAACCACTCCTTCATTTAATAGAAATTTCTAGGATAAAGTATTTTCAGAAAGGTGATAAAAAAAGAAAAAAAGAGACTGAAATTTTGTAAAACCAACACCTCTAAAGTACCAAGACATATTCCAGAGAGATGGAAGGAACCAAAGGTAGCTTGAATATCTGTGACTAACTAGACAGGTTAAAAACAAACCCCAAACCAACCCAAACCTCCCATCCTGGACGGTCATGGACTAGATCATATCCCTACCATTACAATCAGGGCTAAAACCTCTCCCTGACTCCAGAAATATCAATCAGCTTAACAGGTAGCACATACATATGGTACAACTAAACAGTCTGAATGACTTCAACACCATAGTCTGGGTACATTGTGTTTATAACTGTGACATTTGTCAAATCTTAAGGGAGGCTAAAAACAAAACAAAACAAAAATCAGAAGCAAAAATATGTTTCAAAGATAAAAAAAATCTTTGTTCCAGCTTTCAGAGGTGACCAAAAACCAAACAACATGCAATTAGTATCATTAGGCAAGGACAGAAATAAAGAACAGTACCCTCTTTCAATTACACTAAGATATCAATACATCAAATAGCCAAAGATATAATAAACTCAATTTTCTATATCCTGGGATTTTCCTATCTTGGTTGAACAAAATTATCACTTTCTATCCCCAAAACAACCTTTCTGTCTTGGCACACCATCAGATGAAGAAAACTGTTCCTTAACTTCTCTCCTTATGTGACTGGAAGCTTCTTTCTAACATTCAGTATTATTTTTACTTTTGACTACTATGACACTACTATAAAACTCGCTAGTGTTAACATTAAAATCTTTCTTTGATAACCAAGGTGGCTGTATGACTAACATTGTTTAAGGCCTGTTGAATGTAATTATCCAGGAAAGTGACCAATTCCATGTCAGCACCACCCACATATTGCACTGACCAGTATAGGACTGGTTTGACTGGCAGTGAGCTTTGGTGCAGATTCTAAAACAGCTTGAGCTCATTACTCTGGATTTTATATACATCTTGGGCCATAAAGATAGGCTAAAGTCCTGCTTTTTTACAGCAGAAAACTTCCAACTTCAGTCAGGACTTTGCTTGCAATTTTGGCACTTAACCAAACTCCCATATTTATTTGAGCAACACAGATTTGCCTCTCCTGTGAAACTTTTGAGATGACAAGTATCTAAAATTTGCTAACAATTGTTTTTCCAGCATGACTTTTGATGAAATTCTGTTCAAGGCCCTTAATTTCCTCCAATTATGTTCAATACTATCTTATGTGATTAATTATAAATAAATAGCTTTTTACTCTATTTTAATTCTTAAAGCCATTTCAGCTAATTAACAAAGTAGAAAGAACTTTATTTTACAGCTTCTTGACATGCAAAAACTACAGGGCAGTCTTTTAGCTTTCTTAATTTGAAGAAATTCAATTAGCAAACACCTTAAAAAGTAGAAGCCAAAGGCAACTCATTCAGGATTGACAATTTTTTCAGTAGAAGAATCCTGTAAAAAGTTTCAAACAGGCATCTAAATTGCCAAAGGTAGAGACTCATCATATCAGACTCTCTTTATGAATATGGATCTTATTCCTACTGTTTGGGCTGAAGTTGTATTTTCCAAAATGTATAATACTTTAAGAAATTTTCTATGTTAATTATTTAAATAACTTGTGTTAAAACAATGTTCTTATCTAAAAGAAAAATATGCTGAATTTTTATTTCAAGAAAAAACACTTCTTTAAAAATGTTCAAGGTTAAGGAAATTAAATTATATAAATATGCAAAAAAGGTTTGGGGCTTACGTTCTGATCAGGACAGAATAATAATTAATCTAGCTTGAAATTGTCTTTCATTTGTGTTCTCTTTAGCCAACAAAGCACTTCCTGCTAAGACCAAGGAATGTTTTTCTTCCAGCTAGAAGACATAGCTTGGAGTTTCCCACACACAGATGTGTGTGAAATGGAAAAGATCTTAAAAACGGCCCCTTATCCAGCTACCTGGTACCAAATGTGCCAAGAGGTTGAAAGCCCCTTCTATAATGTGACTAAGGCCTTAGAGAGGCCTTAGAAGGAGATGGCCATCATCAATTTTAAGATGTACTATTCAGCCTGGTCTCCCATACTGAAGCTATCCCGGAAATGTGTTTTAAGAGTAGTACAGTTGTCTCATAATTGTAATGAAAAAAGATGGCATATACAGTAATAATTGAGCTGTTACTGAAAACATCACAGGCTTCAACAGCAACTACTTTTATATGACAAAGAAGCATCCTACATATTGTTGTATAACCTTCCAAAAGACATCTTATTTTTACCTTTTCTATTAAAAACCTAAGCTTTTAGTGAAATAATTTCATAGAAGCAAAATTTGCTGTGAGAGCTGTTGCATTATCACTACTCACTCAATATTCCCTCTTCCTACACTTCAGTCCATAGTAGCTTTTGCATTCTGCACTGCTGCTCTGAATCTGCACTGCTGAAGGCAATGAGAATCTTGTTACTGGACTTACAAATGTTTGATTTTGCACACAAATATGTACAATAACTATAATGGTTGCATAACAAGGTACAAATGTGACAGTGCAAAACACCAGCAACTGTAATTTCTACTCTTAAGTACTTCTTCCCCTTTGTGTTAATGAGCTGTTACAGTTAGACACTGTTGCAGTAAGGCACTAATTGAATCCCACATATTTCCACAATATTACAAATATTATCCTCTTACTTTATTCCAACTCATCAGAAGTTAGCAACACACAAAGATACAGGTGGAGCCCAAAAGAACTAGTATTATGACCTATACTGTCATTCCTCAGAAAATAAAGATGTTAGCCAATAATATTCGCTTATATTACATGCCAGTGGTAATAAAAATGTCTTTAACATACCATGCTGCATTGTAAGTACTTTGGATAGAAATGCTTGGAAACTTTCAAAGAAAATTTAACTAGTTTACGGATTGTATCCTAACACTGACATAAACGCAGAAAAGTGCTTCCAGAATCTGTATTATAGGATAAAAAGTTTCCACACTGAATTTCTTTTTGGAGAGTGATTGTTATGTAATTCTTACAATTTACCAAGCCAAATTACATGAATTATGTATCTGGCCTTGAAAAGTATCCAACAATTCCATACCAACATTTATTAACACTTCTGTTTATGCAAATAACTGTTACTATATTGTTTTATTCAAATCAAATACTAAAAAGATTAAGCAGTGGAAATGCTAACACACTGCATACTTCTATTAATCTATTTTCTTATCTATCCAAAGTTTTCCAGAGTACACCAAAAGTGCCCCAAAGTGCCAGAAAATAAATGTAAAAATTAGTGTAGTGAGATACCTCATTTACTACCTACCTATCTTGCATGTTCAAGAAAGGAATTTCAATGAGGAATTCGTACACTTTGTCTGCTTGTTAGTTTCGAACAGTTTAAAAAGTCATGCAGCTGTTATTTGGGTAAGCATAATCTTAGCCGAGGGAGCTGCAATACTCAAACTTGTTAACAGTAAAGAAGGAAGAGCAGCTCTGCAGTCGCTGCAGGATTTCAAGGGAACAAGCTGTGGGTGCCTCACTCTCTCGGCTGCCCGCAGGAAGGCGGAACACCTTCAGCCTCTGTGCTGCCCACGCCCCAGGCACCACCTGCCTTCAGCCTCCCAGGCTCATGTGCACACAGAACATGTCGGGGAAAAAAGCCATTTAAACTTTCAGTTCAGAGCACCCTTTTAGTGACATTACAGCTAGAACTGAATGTAATCTGCTGTGTTGGATAAACCCAAGGGCTCCACTGCAAGCGAGTCTGTGTAAACACTCCATACTCTTTGGCACCGCGTCGTGGACTCCTACTCTGATTCCTCTCGCTGCAGTTGTCAGCCTTCTCTTAAGATAGGCAGCAAAGCTCTTTTTCAAGTAAGTTAAGAAAAATTTGTTACAGTTAGTTTCTTAAAGGGTGAATCCTGTATCTCCACTAAAGCCAGTAGGAATACTCCTACAGGTTCATTCTACTCAACACAATTCGACGTGGAAAATATTAAATCACTTTAACTTATTAAAAAGGATTTATTTAAATAAATTATTGACATGGCCTTTCTGCTTTGAAAAGGACATCTAGGACAGAAATAACAAGCTACCTGCCAGTGCATCTCATTTATTAGTTCAATGATGCTGAGTACACAGTTTTCTCCACATTTCTGCAAATTAGACCACTTTCATCCATAGGTGTGCAGGCAAACCCCGCAGCTGTGAAGCTTCCCAACAAAAACATTTAGAACCCAGCTACATTTTAAATAAGAAAAACTGGTATGTGAAATAGTGGTAAGGGTGCTGAGCCACCCCGGCCAAACTTGATCCTGCGCATAGAGCAGAAAAAGTCGACAGAACCATCCTTGAAAGAGCAACACAAAGGACTGCTACAGCAGCAGCTCTCAGCTGTGCTTGCTTCCCAAAGAACCATGAGTTCAGACTGATGAAGGGAATCCAAGGACACTTCACCAAAATCATAAACCTCAAAATCTTTTCAGTTAAAGCACACAGACAGCAGAAGCAATTTGTAACAGAGATTTTTTATTTCCAGCTTCAGGAACCATTATTTCATGTTTACACCTTTTGTACCTTCTTATGTGAAATCCTGAAAGTCCTAATAACTCAGTGGAAATTACACATCAAATCCACTGTCTACCACACTACGGCAGATGTTACTTTTCAGAAGAATAAGAAGTCTAATAATTAAAGTCCTCATTTGTTTTTGCTGGCAGGACTTGGATGCTGTTCTTTGATATAAAGGGGAAATAGCTGAAAAACTCTGCCTAAAGAATCTCACATAATTTTCAAGACAGGAAATAAGCCGTATTTTAAAAATTATTCTATATATTTCTGTGAGTTACTAGGTTATACCTTCTAGAACAAAAAAAAAATGTATCTCACCAATATCTCAGCATACCTACTAACACCAAATCGTTATGAAAACATATGAAAACAGGTAAAAATGAAGAGTGAAATCCTGGTTCCGCTGAGGTTCAGGCAAAGTTGCTCTTAATAAAATAAGTCATTGAAATTTTGCTACTTGTTTCATTGAAAATAGAATTTCACTAAATATTAAAAAAAGGGAGTTAAGTTCAAATTTATGGGATGCTTGTACAGGAAGTTTTTGCCAAAATAGTTCAGAATACAACAATAGTATTTTTCAATTCCTATCTCGCCAGGAATTTAGAACCTTCCTTTACAGCTTTACCATCCTAAAGGTTTGACACAATTTTGCATGGATGCATCCAACATAACCTATTCTATGGATTATCTCTTGCAGCATGCATACTTCTACAAACTCTGCTCCTCGCAAGCTAGATTCACAAAAGACCTTGAAGAAAGAAAAAGTATTTTAGGATAGTTTTTGAACATAGCAACAGAGGTTTTGCTGGAACACAAAAGTATTTTGTGAAACAGGGAAGAAGAGTTGGATACAAAACAAAAGCAGCATCTTACAAGCAATACACCCGGACTGAGGATAGAACGAAAAAGGACAGAAGACAAACATGAACACTGCACCAGGAGCACAGGAAGTAACACATGCTTTATCCAGGGTCCCTAGCAAGCAAACAACATCCCTTTTAAGAAATACTTTATCTGGTTGCTGTGTTCTTAGCAGTTGCCTTCCATGGAGGAGATTATCATATGAGTCACCTGAACTCATAATCTGCTATACACGCGCAGTGACCTTAGGCATATTACTCATTATTATCAGTGAAATTTGAAATCAGTCTATCTTCTGAAAGCTATGTGTGCATTTATGCTTGTTATTATCATTACACATAGCTGCTTAATAACAAAACCCATAGCATGTGTGGACATCAGAATTATCACCTAGAATTTTAAATGAAACCAGGGAAGAAGTCAAAATCCCAGGCTGGACATCAAGCACTCCAGTACAGATTCTCAAGGTGAACAGATGGTGTTATCCTTTCACATGCCAGCAACAGTGCTGGAGATTCCCTTCATTGTTAAAAGATGAAAATTGAAGACGAAATTAACTCAAGCTCTAGTGTGAACAACACTATCTTAAAAGATGGTAATTGGCTTCCAAAAAAAGAAAAAAAAAATTGTATCAAGGGGTTGAGTCACAATCATAAAAGGTACTAGTCTGGCAGCCTCAAAATTATTCAGAATTTTAAATTATTTAAAGATGCAGCAAACTTTAGAGGTCACTGTTTTGTAAAAGTATCTACTTTTAGCACACAAGTATGGGACTCCAGCAAAATTAAAAGACTCTTTAATGTAAAAATAATTACTTCTACATTCAATTCAAAATTAGGAAGAGTTACATATAGAAGCTTAAATCAGACAATGAATAGTTTTTTCCTGCCATTTTATTATAGGGACTCACTTCTGCTCTCTGCACTATTTTAAAAGAAGATTTGATTAGCTTAACTAGAACATAAATACAAACTATTATTTGTAAGATATCCCTTTTCTGCAGGCACTATGCCTATGACCACTGACCACTATTCTTCTGTAGAAACATCTCTTAGTAAGAATATCCAAAACCCAAAGCCTCAACTAGGATCTCTTTAGAAACAGCCCTGATTAGGTTAAAAATATTTATGATATGATCTTCACAAGGAAAAGAAAAGTTCAGATATCTGACTGTGTTGCTGGAAAATTTATTTTTCCCCATTTGGTTTTAGCATATCTACTCAAGGAAGCATTGAACTACTGCACAAGCAACCCAGCTTTATCAAAGAAATTAATCCTCTTCCTTCTTTTATGCAAGTTTTCCAACCAACCAGTCAAAGCTCTGCAGGACTTGAAATGGGTCTTTCCAAGAGCACATCTAGAGTTTCAAGTGCCTAAAAGCAAAGACTACACATTATGGTGTGTTGTAAGATTATGCTCAGTCATCATGGCCCCACGCTTGGAATGACTAAATTCAAACTGACTAAATTAAAGGAGATGTGTAAACATTAATTGTACTGATATGTAATCCAGGAGAACACAGGTTTGCCTCCACCATCCAATGAAAAACTTGCCAATGACTGCATTATCTGACTGACTGATGTAAGGCTCTGACCTCTATCTCTCATGCAGACATCTGACTTCTGTGCAAAAAGCTAAATCCATCTCAAAACTCATCTGAACCTGCTGTCCTAGACATCTGTTGTGTCCATCACAGGCAGTAGAATCATTTAAGCAAGAATTCTAACTGCTTACTGTTTTTATAACTCTAAGGTAATGGATTTTTGTCCCTAGGTAGTAACATCACATATGCACGTAGCAGCAAAAATTGCAATATTCAACATCTTGGAATTCAATAGTGCCTCCCTTCCTTAAATTGCTAGGGATGAATAAACCTCAGATAGGCAGCAACTAGACATTCCAGTTCATAAGACTAAAAGCACCTCATCAGTGAACAACATCCACAACTTGAAGAGGATTTTTGATACTTTGATGAGACTTTGTTCTGAAGGGACACAACTCATCTTCCTTCTTCTTTATTGTTACTCCACCCACCTTCATGGTTTTGTTTTCCACCTCTTGTCTTCTGCATATCCCAGTGTCAGAGAAGTTCATCTAATTCACATCATTGAGAAAGCCCGGAAAGTATTAACATCATCTGATGGGATGAAATAGATCAGATCTTTTTCTTTGCTAATATGTGCTTGGAACAGATAAGAGTGGTTAAGGATGTGTGAGACCTGGGTACTACCCAACTTCTGTTTATTAATCTCTCTTTCCATTCCCTTTCAAGTAAAATTATTAACAAAAAACGCCCCAAAACTAGGTAATGACATTCACTTCTTCTTGTGAATGCCTATTACAAAAATTCTTTTTTTATTTTACTGTGCATTAAAATGAAACCAACTGTCTTGGAGAGGAGGAGAAGAGAGATACGCTCCCAAACAGTAACATGGTCAGACTACTCAGAAGTGACACAGAACCCCAGAGCCAGCAAAGGAACACAGCCTTGAAAGTGCTCTCCTGCATGCCATTGAACCACTCCCATCTCCTGGCTGGGAATGGTATCTCCACCGGGACCTCATAAATATCTCTCCTTTGTAAATTACATGAAAACAGCTACACTCTACTGAAAAAACTGCAACAGGTCAGTATTTCCAAAATAAGAATTGGATTAAGAAAAAAGTCCTGACCAGATGGAATAAATAGGATAGACTAGAGGTCTCCAGTTTGCTGATCTGGCTTTTTCCTGAACTTGGGAATGCAAACCATTAGCCTTGCTTTTTGGCACACTCACAGATGTGAAGTAACAAAGCAAGCTACCTTCATACTAGCAACCTTTATATGAGTCTCCAGGTAACCCTGACTGCCAAGGAATTTATAGCTTTGTTCCATGGACAGTGGAAACAACACTAATGATTTATCAAGCTATCTTCAAGGTAAAATTCATCTTTCACACACACACCAGCACCCACAAGCGCTTGGCCAGCTATACACCATGACATTTTATATGTGAAACAAAGAGTGTCAGGAAAAACTGACGAGGATTCCTGCACCTCTCTAGGCTACTGACAACAGAGGTGTTCTATACACGAGTATCTAACCACAGCTCCTGAACCACCTAACCAAGAACAGTTTTGTGTCTTTCTACTCTCCAGCTAAAGAAAAAAAAAAGGTAAGAAAAATATAATCCCATGCACGGAAATACTCAGTCTGGTTAGATGCTGACTGTACATTTTAATTAAAAAAACATACACTGTACATAATGTCATCTTTTAAAGACAACTGGACCCATATAGCATATACATTCATAATCTACCTTGGTCACATGGTTGGGCTCACTGAAGAGTGGTTACATTGAGAATATTATGCTGCAATGTGGTATAAGGTTTTCTAGGCACAATTTTAGGATGGCTACTTTATAAGGAACAAAGACAGGAGTCAACTAAAATTGTTACACTTCCAAAACAGTATCAATGCTATAATCCAGTGCTATATTATGCAATATTTCTCAACCTAAGCAAAACATTAATTAATAATATATAGATACATGTATTAAGAAAAGCATAAAATACACAAATATTTTGCTATTTGGGCCTTGCAAATCAAAGAATCTCCTCCTTCCTGTTTTATACTGCTGGAAGACTTAAAAAGCTAAAACAGTTCTTGGCAGAAAAGAAGCAGAGGAAAGAAGCAGAGCATTAACATTCACGTGAATCGGTCAAAGCCACACAATACATAAAATTCTATAGTGCGTGCTATTTGGGTTTGAAATTTGCTATACATAGAAAATACATATTTTTGCTCATTCTGAGATTAAACATTTTCATTTTTAAAAAGTGTATTGGTCAGTACCCTTTTCCTAGTTTCCAAGACTTTTAGAAAATCTGAAATTAACAGTGATGCAGTAGTCTTTACAATGAAAAATATAAATAAACATGTTTGCAAAAAACCTGCTCAAATTCTATCTGTAGTTTTTCTACAAAAAACACTCCTTATTTGCCAAAGAACAGATGAATACAACTTTATAAGGCTTGTTTTTCAATTGTCCTCACTTTTTGAAAAAGCAAAGTTTAAAATAGTCTAAGTGGCCATTGCAAAGAACTGTTCAAGGAATGCTTTGAACAAAATTGCAAATGATACTTATAACTCATCCATCTCCATCAAAAGCAGATTTGGAAAGCTAAGTGGAAAAAGGTTAATCTCCAAGAGATCACACATCTCCACAAAGAGGTGCTCTCACAAGGACAGTCAGGAAGGAGGGAGGACAGGCTGTATAGCTCCTCAACAACTAGCACGAAGTTGGAGCATAATACTAAAATGTTCATTACCATAAGAAGTTCCAGACAGCTCTGTAGGCTGTGTTTCCTGAAATGGCCCCTCCCTTTCCTACTTGCCCCCATCACTCTGCTCCCCACAGCCACCAGAGGACCAAGGGACAGTTTACTATCCCTCCCCACTGCCAGGTAATTCCATCGTGTCCTCTCAGTGACCAAGAGAGAGGCTGCCTGTGCTTCCCCAGTGCATTAGCTCCCACTTGTGCCTTGCAGAGTATTCCTGACTGCAGCCACCTCTGTGTTTCCTCTCACTAGTTTCCTATGGGACAGACTCAGCAGCCCCTACCACGGCAAGACTTCCTCTCGGAGTTCCTCTAAGCCCTTATAAAGGCAGATATCCTGGTGCAGTCAGAGGAAGAGTCTGTTTGGCAGCACTCTGGTTGTACCCTCAAAGCCTAAACTAGCTTTGTTTCGAGTCAATGTAGCTATTAACCCCATTTTCATACAGGGTTAACATGATTCCTTATTTTCCACCAGCTGGCAACTAATTCCCATGTAAAGATACCAAACAAAATATAAGATAAATGGCTGCCTGTCTCTAAGTAAAACACAGAAAAGCTCAATGTTCAGTAAGAAATGTACTCCTTTTTTGTGCCATGATAGAATATCAAGTGGTGAATTCACCATGACACAAAAACAATGCAAGCAGCATTCATCTTATTTCTCTTCTATGTGGATTCAGCCTTTCCATGCTAAGAATTATAAAGCAAGAAGAAAGGGCACGACTAACTCTAATCCAGCTATGCTTTTTTCCTCCTAAACCTCTGGCTATGGACAAGTAGCACTGAGAGGCATTTTAGATTCCCCTGTTCCCTCTGCACACCTGATTTGCTAACCCCAAGGCATGAAGTTGGGATAATTTTTTGTGGATTTTTTATTACTGCTATCCTACAATGAAACTATCTAAATCGGAGAAAAAAAGGAGGTAGGATGGGAAAAGATATATGTAAACAAATCTCACTGCACTAACGAGTACAATACTATTTGACAGACCATATGGCTGGCACAGTATTCTTCCTGGAAGAAAATCCTTTACAGAAGCCTTAGACAGGTTGAAAGCCCACCAGCCATCGCCATGCCTCCTTCCCTTTCTTCTCCCACAAGAAAAAAAGACTCATAGAAAAAAATACAATCCTCATCTAGGCATAAAAACAAGTATTCAATTGGACATCAAAATAAAGCAAATAAAACACAGAGGCAGCGCAGTATTTGTAACTTGGATGCCTATCAGTCAGCACAGCTTTCCTACAGGCAGGAACCTGGAGGATCACACTCTCCCACTGTGAGTAAACATCTGGTGCCAGGCCAATGTCTCCTCCTCCAGCCTGCCTGGCAACTCCCCCAAGGCCTGGGCATGGCCACAAGGTAGTCTCCTTCCTGAGAAATGGAAAATACAAATTTTTCTGAAAGCTCCAGCTTCCTTCCAATGGCTCCACTTGCTTTGGTGACCAAGTGGCAGCCACTCTTCCCAGCCGCCATTCCAACATCTCTGTCCGTATCTACTGGCAACAGCAGCGCCTCAACTGCAAGGGCATCTAAACCAAGCTCAGTCTCTGTCTGCCTTGTACAGCCAAGCCAGACAGAGATTCTGGTTCCAAAGCTGTAGCTTCAGGGTAGTTCCACCAGGTTTTAAGCCACATGTAAGTGCAACTGCTGAGCTAGGGGGAATCGAACAGTGAGCATCGTACAGAGCCAGGCCCGTATATGGATGTTCTTAATATGGCACTTCGTACTTTGCTACTAGAGACACATAAATATTTTATTTTTGGATTACAAGGGTTGCAAACAAGGTATGCCAACTAATGTCAAACAGAATAGCTTTACAAATTCCAGGAAAGTTACGTGCAACGTTTAGACAACACATACCCAACAACAGGCTTATTCGTAGTTACAGTAATAGGAGACGAGACATATACTCAAAATAAATGACCCCATTGGAAAATTCGAGGCACATTACTATAATTAAGCTAGAACATTTTCTGCAAAGTCATATTATGTAGACTTTTTAAAGTAAGGTTTATATCTGTTCATAACTTTTGGTATTGAGACATCATAAAATTCATTTTTCCAACATTTTAAAATACTATCTAGCTCTGTTCCTCAACCGATTAATTTTTAATTACCTTTAAAAACATTTGGGGTAAAACTAGCTGTCAGGAGTTTATTAACTACAATGACATAATACTGAACTCAAATATGAGTAACTCTCTTTAGCAACTAAAAAAAGTACTCTTGGGCATTATGCTTATCCCTCACATAGGGCACAGTACTGTCTCTCCAAGTATATGATTGTCCAAGCCTCTTCTTTGATTTCTACTTAATCTCCAGTCCATGAATGAAGGTAAAAACTGGCTTATGATCAAAGATCTCTGTTGATGGATGTGCACTGTTACTGCATGCAAGTGTCAGCACCTACCACAGCGCCAACGCCATACTACCTTCTCCTAATGTACCTGAAAATCCCACAGGAGTTTTAGTCCATTAGGGCTTATCAGTTACATTTATTCGAATCCACTGCATTCACTTGTTTTTGGGAAATAATTTTCCTTAGAGGAAAAAATATCATATATTTAGCACATCCTATAGATAAAAATAATACAGGTTTTACATAATTAGCAGCTGCAATACTTTTTATAGAGAATTTGAGTTACAAAACTATTATTTACTCATTTTCTTGCTCAAACAATGGAATGTTGCTCAGTGATCTCTCTGTCACTGGCACGCTTTTAAAATTAAACACTTGAAATAAATTGCCTTAGGTTAAGTAAAATAATCCAGCAAAAGCAAAAGCAAAACAGAGCAATCTCAGCAACTTATCCCATCTTCATCCTTATCTAGCTCTAGCCAACACCCACTTCCACAAAGAACTAGAAGAAAAAAGTAGGCCCTGCCGTATGTCCCAGAGGTTCACAAATCTGGGCTGTTAAACAGCAGGAACTGGCAAATTCTCCAAGTGCAGAGTCCTAAAAAAGATGCCTGCCAGATATTTCCCTCTCCTGCTCCAAAGAGGCTTCAGTTCAATGCCTTCCACAGTCTGCACCTCTGGCGAAAAGGCTGTATTTTTGCATGCATTTAACTGCAGTAATATTCAGTATCTGCACAAAATTGTTACTGCTCATTCACTCCACCATGGCTGAGCATGGCACCATACCTGCTATGCTCACAAACCACTTTTGCCTAGTTCTCAAACCAGACAGTTCCTACATGTTCATTCACTGCCTTTAAATTGAAGGCAGAGACAGTGTGAGAGAGAGAGAGAGAGAGAGAGAGAGAGTGCGCACAAAAGAAAATGGAAAAAAAGAGTGAAAGCAAACATATACAAAAAGTGCATGCAGAGCCAGATTTTTTTCACTGTGGAGTTTCAAATACTCACTACTCAAAATTCAAACCAGATTTTCAAAAACCTAGGCCCCAGTGGTTTCTATTGTGATACTTACGATTTAATAGTTAAACAAATTTTAACAATCTAATCAGTTATTAACAGCTAATGAACTCTACTAAAGAAAGCCCTCTTGCAACTTAAAATCACATTTATTTGCACACAAAACATACAGCAAAAAGTCAAGCTCTATATTCTGCAAGTCCTTGCTATTTCTTTTAGAAAATATGAGAAAATCTCTCATAGCTGGGCCTTTTTTTTCCACAATATGTCACTTTCCACACAGCTGTGAGAGGATGAATTGTGGCAGTGAAGTTCATGGTAAGGATGAGATTTTGAGTAGAGGAATTCCTGTTCACTGAAGGTCATGCGTCAGAAATACCCTTTTCAGTATATCAGGCTTTAAAAGGACAACACCTCACTTCCTGGTCTGAGCTGAATCTGCTGTGAATTTTCAAAATAACACTGATGTGTTTTTAGTGGTTCAATTTGTAATGGCTAAATCTGCAGTTAAAAACCCCCAAAGCCCAACAACAACAAAAACAAAGCTATCATCCTGTAGCTGGCTGCACTTAGTATGTCTGCTTGTGGTTTAATTGCGAAAAACTTCAATAATGGAGGAGTTGCTTTATTTTAAGGAGCGGGGGAAAGTAATATTTTCCCAATATGATCTGTTCCTATTTATCTTCATACATGCTCTGTGGGAAGGGAATATAAAATACTTTATAGTTTTAATATTTACTTTATTTACAAACCATTACATTTTGTGCTTGAGCACAAAGAGCAGAAAACAAAACAAACTCAGAGAGAAAAGAAAGCTGCGACTGTATTTTCTCCACCCCTCGCCAAAAACACGACAAAGAATGGAAAAAACAATGTCTCACTTTAAGTCCCAGAACTGGTTAACCAAAGCAGTCGATGATCACACACACCAGCTGGGAAAAAAACAGTTTTCTATCCATACTGTACTCATACCTCTGGCAGCCTCAGACGGAAAACAGGAACCGCCATGCTCCTGTCAGAGGTCTGCAGAGTGAGGAAATCTTCCAGTAACCCCCACAAAACGCACCCAGCCAAGGTGCAAGAAACCTCCCAGTGAACAGCTACTGAATGACCAGAGCAGCAAGGACACAGCAGTGGCCTAATCCCCCTCAGCATCTATTTGGCCCATATTTGGATGCACCATCACCTGAGGATGAGGTATCAGCAGAGCCTACACGATTTTGTAATTAATGCAATAAAGCCTTGGTGTCAAAGATACAGTTCTCTATATAAGCAAATTTTATAAACCATCCAGTGTGGAATAAGTTGGGTGTAACCTAATAACCCTTCGGTTCATCTTGTGAGCATACTTTTGTAGCCAGGTTATGGGATCACACTACACACAGATTGGTTCCTAAGAACCAATTGGTTCCCAGTGGATTGTACAGGGCCCATGATGATAAGCTTCTCATGAGCCTTTTGACAACAATATCAAAGGCTCATTTATCAGTGACATACGCTTCTCTGGGGTAATACTGAGGTATTTCAGACATTATGAGGGATTTTTTGCAATTACGATCCCAATGTTCCTCTTCCTCCTCTCCCTGCAATTCTACCTAGCAGGACCAGCAGCCCAGACAGCTTTGATTCACACTCTCCAGCAGAAAACAAGGGGGTGAGGGACTGAGGTTTACCATGTCATTTAAGAGAAGCAGCACTCAGTTCCCAGTCAGATCTCCAGATAAGCACAAGGGTTTCAACACCTCTCCAAACAACAGTCCATCCTTGTGCTCCACATTACCTTGCAGGAAAGTTTCTCCCATGTAAGACCTTCCCACCAGGCCACCTGTCTCACAGAGAGGGGCTTCACAGACAACAGAGTGACTCAATTCAAACTGAGTTACCATTATTTAGTTATCCTCTTCATGAGTTAAAACAGGAATAAGAGTCACAGGGAGTGTACCTCTTCACCCATCTTCTATTTCACAGATTCTATGGAAAAGGAGGGTATTTACCTGACTCTCTTTGTTCTTTAAAACACTGTGGGGAGAAGGGGAGGAAGCAGGGGGAGGAGGGGAGAGAGAGACAATAGGGACATTTAGCCCTAATATTCAAAACCAGCACAAGGTGCTTTTAAAGCTGGTCAGGCACCTGGACTGCCCTTTTGAAGCTGAGTCTGCAAGTCAAAAATATCACACAGTTACTCAAACAAAACAGATCTTTCCCAGCTTTTGATCCATAAAGGCCTGCTGCAGGAAAGGTAGTTGTATCTTCTGTTTCAAAATTAATTACTAATATTCAACTATTTTTGACATGATCTGTACAGTGAAGAGGAAGATTCTGTCTGGTCTTTCCTCAGAGTAGGCAGCCTGAAGCACATTTATTTTTACTCTGAGAACCAAGAGATTCAAAGGACAGCCTGCAAATGCTTCAGAGGAAGTCACCCTTATCAGCAGTGTTTAGGGAAGTCCTGTACACCACATACTTGGGATCAAGACGTGAAGTCTTATAACCTAAAAGAGGCTAAAAATACAACTACCAGCACAGCTCCCTTTTCAGCATTGCTTTTCAATATTAAGACTTCCCTTTAGGTAAGGGGAAAAACACTGGCTACAGAATACTGTCTTATCCCAGATGGTGATGTCATGATTATGTAATATTATCCTCCAAAGATTACTGTATATTAAAGAATATGCTGTATTTCCCAGGCTTTTCCCTTGCATAACTTCCCAGGTGATTTGCATCATTGCACAATGGCAAAAAAGGCTCCCCAGGCTTCAGAGTAGACTGCCTCCCCCTACACAGGAATAACTTCTTTTCTTGCCCACTAAATTTGGTTTTGTCTCCCTGTGGCCTCCCAGAAGGTGTCACCATGCACCAAGTGAAAAAAATTTGCCCAAGCAAACAATCCCTCAACCCTAAAGGATCATAACTCGGGATCTGTACTCCAGGTATTTCCTGGGCACTGCAGGTCCAGGGGCAACGAGGCACTGTTTCTCTGGAGCACAAGGAAGGCTCTGAAGCCTCGTGATTAATTAAGCATGGTCAGCTTGACTCTCCTCAGGAGGAATGAGGAAACAGAGGTAGAAGAACCTGTTTGATGAAACTTTGAGCACTGAAGCCTGAGGCAGGAGCTTTGGTAGAATTAAACACTGTTTCTTTTTCCTCCCCTTTGCCTCCAATTTGTTTATAACCCATATACTGGCAGGGTCAATGAACACACGAGTTCTATTCAAGACATGGAAAACAGAGTAACAAACAAACACTGGGAAAGATAATATAATCAAAATCCCTTTGAATCAAGGTGGGCCAAGCCTTCCATACAAGCATAGGTTTAGAATTTCAGAAAAAAAAAAACAAAAAACCAACAAACCATCCCTCGTATCTGTCATGCCATTAAAAACTTCAGTATTGTTTCAAATAAGATTTTTATTTCTACATGCTGCAATAACCAAATGCAAAAATTTTGGCCACTTTCTAATCATAAGAGCAAAAAGTTATGAGAGGTCTGAATCAGTCTGACTATTGTATGAACATTTCTCAGTTCATGCTTAAGGCATATAGATTTCCTTGTATAACTTCTAAAAACTACTGTGAAGAAACAGTTTTCCCTTTAAGCATGACTAGCAGTGAAGTTTCATTATACCCACCCTTAGTTCAAATAATGCCAACAATGACTGCAATCATTGGTAGCAAATTAACCTCATAGAGACAGTAAAGTAAGTACTAGTGGGAGAGGAGGAATCTAATCCAAACATCCTTTAAAACCTCTCAATCTCCATGCACAACATGGTGTATTGAGATGCCCATACAACATGAATGGCTGCAATGAAAGTCAAAAAAGCTAAATGTGAAAGGCTTTGCAATTCATCTGAAAGTGAAGAACTACACCAGTACATGCTTCTTTACCCAAAGGTCTTGATTGCATATTCAATATATTCATCAAACTGATACCCACTTAGGAATCTACTGATGAAAAGTACTACACAAATTTGGCATTATTTTCCTCTACGTAAGGCAAAAACCACGTAAAAATGCTCCTAAAAGCATGACAGTAAAATTGAAGAAGGATCTTCCTTTTGCCAGTAAGCATCTGGTACTTTGCTTCACCCTCTTGATGTCTCATTTTCATATCAGAGTTCTAATTAGTACAGCAGATAAACAATGAAAATGTGAAAGTGATACAGTCCCTGTAGATCAGCTTCTATCTTTTCTCAAGTGCTGTACATGTCTGTGTACATACAGAGCACTTGATGATTTGCACTGCAAGCAATATTGGCAGTCAAAAAAAGATGACAGCAGTAACCTAATTTTACTTCAGAGGGTAGATATAATCTTAGGACCTGATCCTGTCAGGAACCAAGAGCCATAAACTTACTGAAAATCAAGCAAGCTCAGCATTTCACTGAAGACACTCAGCACCTCACAGGTTCAAATCCATACTTTTTAAAAGTCACTTCCTATTTCTCCTTTGTTTACCCTGGCTTATCCTGAACAGTGAGGTTTTCCGACATAGAGATAACTTTGGAAATCATTACTCTCATATTCTTTGATGATTTCAAAAGGCAGGAAAGAATCTCTCCCCTTTCTGAGGGCCACCCAGCTGAAGTAAAGAACATTATTTTTTTTCAGGCATGTTAATAGCAGCCAGTAATAACTCAGCTGAGTTTCCTTGGCCTTGAAATACCTGACTGAATTTGCTTTTGTTCTTTCTCAGTAACATATTTTGTTCCTGTATCTGCTGTCACACAATTATGTTTCAAACAACCCTAAAAGGGAGGCTGACCAACATCTTCCAACCAACTTAACCTCTTCCTGTGACACATATTCACGGCCTTGATGTGTTTTATCCATTACACCTGTCTCACAAGTGGATGGAGCCACTGGGAAACACAGCGTAACAAAGTAGGTCTTCAAATTAGGCTTTCCAATGATTAAATATGTTAACTGTAACTAAAGCTGCTACTAGTCTCACTTTCTCCAGGGGAAAAAAGAGAACAAGAGAATACACAGTGGCATCTTCTTTCCTAGATTCCTAACAGGAAAAAAATACCTAATGAGTTGGACATATTTACTTAAATAAATAAAGATAAATTATTTCATCTCTTTGCACCCCCATTTATGCCAGTTATTCTAAGCCAAAACTTTTTTTTTTTTTAAATCAAGCTAGGAGATGAGGTAAATACAGCCTGTCACCACAACTTTTTAATTCCACTAAGAGCAGATATGAGGTACCTCCCAGCTGAGAAGCTGCTAACAGCAACCAATGAAACAGGGATTACAAGTACCACTGGGAGAGGAAGGTACAAGAGGGAAGTGGAACTGGAAAAGTAGTATTCCTTAGAAAAACAGGGTTAAAGAAGACTGAGCCTGTATAGGCCTGGGACATGAGCTCTGAGCTTCAGGGCAGATGCATTCTGAGACACAAAGGAGTTACCTAGCTGGGTTCTTTGATTACAGCTTTTATCCTTAATCAACATTACTTATCCAGGAAGATAACCCTGTAACCCCAGAGAATTTGAAGAGAATTTGTCGTATTTGGGCACCTCGTCTTTTCATTTTTGTCTAAAGCAAGAAAATCATAGCTTCTCTGAGGTCGAAGGTGTCATGGTATTATAAGTCTCCAGTATGAAATAAGGCTGTTAACATACTCCCTTAAGCTGTTATTCTAATTCATGAGCCACATACATTTGAAGAATGAAACAAATCCATCAGAATATTTTAAGGGCACTGGTTTCTTCCTGTAGAGCGCTGAGCAGTGTACTGCAAAGCCAATATTAAATTCTGGATAGCTGTATAGAAATGTATAAGTTGTGAGTTTAAAGTACATTCTCCTAAAAAGATGAAAACTATCATTAACTGAAGCCTTAAATTCACCACCTTTGCACTCCAATGCCTTCAGCTTCATGTAATATCACATAATTGATATTCCCATCACTGACTACTTTTAATATGATGGACCTTAGTGATTCATGTTTCAAAATTTTTTTGTAGCATCTGCACGACACCTTTTGGATGAAAGAAACTTAAATAAGATTTTCTACACCTACAAGTCTAGATGTCAAATTTATACCAATCAGGGAGGTCAGTACTACACACAATATGAGGATACCAGAGAATGCCACTTCTTCACTGTGAAAGGATGGTAATGGGTGTGTTGCGTCCTTCTCCCACTTCATTTAAGCTCCAAACACAATAAACAATGAATAATTTTGCAAAGCAACAATGAGCAGCTAAATGAACACCTCCTTCTAACTTCCCCAGAATCTCTCTTTCTAAAATTCATGAAGGACCAGTTGCTATAATCTGCTCCAAATTTGTCCCATCTGGGGTCAGTCCTGAAGCACAACATGTTAACCCCAAGCCATGTCAGCACATCCGGCATAGTGAATCTGTGGCTTTTTCAAAACCAGGGACAGCCTTGTGTAAACCACAGGCTAGCAGTCTGCCAGGCAGGCAACACCAATCTAATCTCACTGCATCTGTTTTATAAACACACTCAGGTGTTGGGCTATCAGGCTTTGCTGCACTGCACAGCTGCTCCTCAGCACACACCAGCTGTACTTACTCCCTCTTCACACCACTCCAGCTGGAGGATCCTAAGCCTTTCCACTGTTAGTAACAGAGACAAGACCCTAAAAATGTAAAATTAAATGTTCTGTTTCCTTCAAATGATTGACTCAAATGGAAGTCCCCTTGCCTCTGAATTTAGTGCATGAACAATCAAGCAACAAACATTTTGACTTTACATTTTGTCTGCTGCTATCTTCTACCATATTAATAACAATATACGAAATTGTAAGTTTAGGATGGCAACTTCCAAAGGTGCTCAAAACAATTTCTTCACATTTCAGAGGGGTTTGCACACCCAACTCTTCCAGCCCTTTGACAGCTTATATATATTCATACACAGGTAGGCTCAATACCAGGGCATTCTGAGTACACACACAGAGGATACCCCTCAGTGGTAATTTTTTCACTGAAACAGTAAAGCTGGTGCTGCCCCCAGCTAGTCACCCGGAGTCAGCTTCCAGCTACTGACTCTGCTTTGACAGTCTGGAAGCCTGGTTTTATAGATCCACATCTATAAAATCTACACACATCTACAGGAAATACTACAGTGTCAAGAAGGCAGCAAAACAGAGGCCTTGCATTTCTGTTTGTTTACTACAACTGAAGGAAAGCATGCCCACAATAAAGTAGTAGTAGAATTGAAACAGAAAAAAACCCCTTCCTATCAAACCATAAACCCATTAACCTACAAAAGGTAAGCTACAAGAAGGAAATAGAAATGTTATGGTGAGAATCCTTCTTTTACAAAAGTAAAAAGAGAGATTGACAGATGAGGAAGAAGCTGCAAGACAGAAAGAGGTATCTCTAGAAGGTATCAGGCAGGAACCTTATTTCACTAGTCTAGATCTCAGCCCATCTCCCCACTGTAAAAATGAAACTGGTACTTACACTGCAAGACTGTGAGATTAAACCATAATGTGTGTGCCATACTTCCAGGCAACGTGGAGAAATCTCTGTCCATTACACCTCCTCTTAGGAATGCTGTAAAGATGACTATACTTGAGAATCTCCAGACTCAGATTATTTTGCTAATGAGTTTCATTACTACCTGAGACAGATAAGATCTATGTATCACTACATGTAAATCAAAAGCAGACAAAGGCCCCTTCTGGAACCACTGATATAAAAGGCCGGATTACACATTTTATAAGGATTTTATATCCGAATTATGAGTGAATGCTCATCCCATCATTTCCATTACTGACATGCTCATTTGTTTGAAGGAATTATGTGAATGGAAATAAAGGCAACTACAAAAGAAAGAGAAGATAACATGCTATATCATAAGTAGATGCAGGACAACTAAGTATGTAAAAACTTGCATGACCAGTTCACAGCATGCAAGATTATGATGAAGTTATTACACACTATCTCACAGCTCAAGCAAATTTCAGAAAATAATGTAATTAGGATCAGAAATACCTTGTGTACCGTGAAAATTAATTCACCAACCCCACCTGTTACCACGAACCCTAGGTAAAACCAAGCAATACTGATGATGGCTATTTTTTTGTTGATCTGTTCTGACATTTTGAAACTTTTATTTAAATAAAGCCTGCTGCAAAAAAGATCTTCCTTATTCGTACGAAGTGCTCTATTACAAAGTGGCTTCACTTTGTTGACCATCTGTCATATTTACATGTTCCTTGGTCTGGCACACAAGCTTCAGCCTCTTTCTCTGCTGACTCATGTGAATAAAAAAACTCTCCCTTAACTCCTCAGACAACTATTGCTTCCCCAAGGACCATCAAATGCATTTTTTAGAAGTTAAAATAACACATAATTTATTTCTTTTGCATACTTCTGTCCTGTGAAGTATAGGTTTATACTGTGTTACACATTTTCCATGTTGTGTTACACATTTTCCATGACTTTTGCAGGCCACATCTAGCTTGATACACAGGTTATTGCACTCCAAAAGTGAGATTGTTTTTCTTATTTTACATCATAAACTCCTGCAGGAAGAAACTATGAACTTTCTGTTTCTGCACAACCTCACGTTATCAAAGAGAAACTAATAACTCCTACATTCAAAACTGTCACGCTGCCAGCATATATGCATCCGTGCTCTGACAAGGTCTCAGCAGTTTACTCCTGTCTTACTGGGATATCACCAGCATCAAGCACATTTTCATAGCTGCATAAAATGTCTCCGAGACTTCGCATTTTTTGCATCGCCAAGTTCATTAACCGTGCATAAATCTTCCAATAGAGGGGTTCTGCAGACCAGCACACTGCTGCTGGGAAGCAGATTTTGCTTGCGAGTCTACAGAGAGGGTGCAGGGCTGATTCACAGTCGCTGGAAGAGCTGCAAAGTTTTTGGCAGTTCTACAAAACATTTGGCCTGTAATTTGTCTCACTGATCACTGCCACAATTATGTCCAGGTCCCAAGGAGAAGAAGCCCATACAGTCCAGCAAGGAGACTGCTGCAGGGAGGAAAGGCTTCACCAGAGGTGCCCCCACTTCTCACTCTGCCTGCCTTCCCTTGCAGTCAGACGCTTTTTTTTAACTTCAGTCTTCCAGGAAGAGCATGAAAGACAAAATGACATTCTCACACTTCACATCTGATTTTAAACCTGATTTTCAAAAAGAGTAAACTTTAGAACACACGAAGGGTTTTGAAAGCTTTATGGTATTAGTAACACTGTTACAAAAAAAACAGTGCTTGGCTGGAGAGAGCACACATTTTAAACCAAATGTAACATGTCACAGACTGTCAGTTTGATGTCCAGAGCACATCAAGTAAGGCTAGAGATCAGTTTCATTTAATTTGTTCAAATTTCCAGTTATTTACTATAGTTTTATTGGTGAAGTGTCAGTCAAAACAAAACCAAAGGTGTTTAAGTTAAGGTTTTAGGGCTTTCCTTAGTTTAAAAATGCTCTGAACAATACCATTTCCAAAACAACACATACTGAAGAGAAGGCTTGATGGTCAGAACTGGCACTTTTGACCAAATGCATTCACAAGCAGTTCACAATGTACTCACAAACTCATTTGTACACCGTTTAGAAGCTGGGTTGACCGAGTTTTTCACTCAGAGGGTGGTCGGGCATTGGAATGGGCTCCCCAGAGAGTGGTCACAGTACCAAGGGTCTCAGGCACATGGAGATTCTTGGGGTGACCTGTACAGGGCCAGGAGCTGGACCCAGCTATCCTGATGGGCTCCTTCCAACTCAGCATATTCTATGATTCTAAGACAACAGATACAAACACTCATGAAAAGACAGCTATTAACACTTTCAAAAGGCTGCTGAATCAGGAGCCTAAATTCTTCATGTAACTTCCACATAGCTGAAAAATTTACAGCAGGTCTCAATTTGGAGAAATAAGTAAAGTTCAATATTAAACATAGCAGGTATTCAACTGATGGTGATGTAACTAGCTGGGAGCACAGATTAATCAGTATGTGTGCAACCAAATGATACACATAATCTCAACAGTTTCAGCAAAAAAGAACACCACTCGAAGAACTACCCATTAAAATCAATACAGGAACATCAGCTTTGAATCTGCATGCAAGACAACTTACCTGTCTGTTCTCCAGTCATTAAGGGACTGCACTCACTACAAATTTACAAACTTTGCTTGTTTAAGGTATATTGATTTTTCTTACTCGCATATCTACTTATCGACAAAATCAACACAGAAAAGTTTCTGGGGTTTTTGCACTGTTCTGGGATGTGAAGACACAGGTCAATTGCTCCTCACCTATTTTTTTACCATACTACTGTGGTAAAGTGAACACCCTTCAAAAAAGAATCATGACCCCATATTTCTGCTAAATGATATATCCTAGAAGGAACATTATCCTCTACCCATGGCATCTTGCAACTAATGGGCAAAGCAGACATAAGAATGAGCATGGACTGGCAAGAAAAGAGCACGTAAAGAGATTATAGGGACTTGTCTAGGTCGTAGTGTCTGGGCTGCTACTGCACCACAGATTTGTTCAAAATAAGTTTAGCTGAACTTGTATTTTTAAACCTTCCACCTAGCCTTACAAAAATGAATATGCAAAGTTACCTCCCAAATATGACTACTAAACTAACATTATTTTTAAAGTTATATATAGATATATATATATAAAGTATTGCCTAAAGGTCATCAGAGAGAAGCTCAAGGTTTTGCTTTTTAGGTGAAAAGCACTGTCACTTGTTTGTGAGTCAATGGATTACACTTCTAAAAAAATAGGCATGTTAATAGGTGTTAATAAAATTTTTCTTTCCTCTTTCTTCCTTTCAGCGGCTTGGCATGACTCTGAGAACTTGCCAGCAGGAAGAGTAAAGGAGTATGATAAAACTTAAAAAAGCTTATCTCAGCCCAGTGACATTAGTACATACTATTATCCCTACACATCATATCCAAACTTGATTACTGTACTGTTAGTGGTCTAACCCACCTATCACCAAAGAAAAAAGCTCTAATGTAATAATACAATACCAGCTTTCATTGAATGACACAGAAAAATCCTGTAGTTCCCTCAAACCTGGCAATACCAAACATTCTTAAAGCTATATGGGACACTCAGAAACAGCTAGAAGTTTGGGAACCATGGATTAGATCATATGGGCTGTCCCTCTAAACCCATCAACTCCTTGAAGAGAAACATCACATTATGCAAAGCAACAGGAAATCCAAATATCTCTAGCAAAATTTCCACTATTGCCTCTCCCCTCAATATTCTGAGTTAGGGACACCAAGCAAAGCTGAGCTGATAGGCTGCTGCTCAACTATCGCTGCAGCCTTTCACACTGGTAAGCATTTTCCTAATATTTCTTTTGGCTTCCCTGGTCTGCCTTTTTGACTTGTGCTTGGACTGGAATTTTTTGAAGATAGAAACCACCATTTGACATTAAATGGAAAAAAAAAATACCGAACACTAGTCTGCGATTAGGAGTCCCTGAAAATCCCAACAGGATTTTTTAACCAACTAAAAAAATTTAATAGCATTTCCATCGCTTGGGAGAGTCCAGTTTTCAGGAATAGATCATGTTCCTACAACACCCCACCGAGTCTGCTAAAACCAGAGTGTTTTGCCTGAAGTTCAAACCTACATATTACATTTATTCCTTCAAACACTTCAGTAGTATAACTAACTGGAAACTCGGTGCATTGCTCCTTTCTGACTGAAAATAGCCACTCCAACAGCCCCGAGTATAATCAGTTCCCTGCTGCTTGCTGAGAAGCACAGCAGGGACATGCTCTGGATGACAGCAGCTGGGCAAATGCCACAGAGCTTCTCACACTGGGGCTGCTTCTGAGTCCTACTGACACCAGGATCTTACTGGTCCACCGGAGTGACAAGAAAGGGGAAGGAGTTGGACTGCTGGGGATAAGGGCAATATGGATATAAGGGAAGTAATAACAAGAAACATGAAGGAAAAGTCACAACAGCTAGGACTCGAGGACAAGGTGATAGTGGTGGATTAAGGAGAAAAGTGGGCCATGAGGTCAAATGTTCAAGAGGTGCCAAGGCACTATGGGGTCACAAGGAAGGAAAAGGCAATGAAACTCAGAGGAAAAGAAAAAAAGGATTCCTCAGTAACTCGAAAAAGAACCACATAAGAGAGAAAACATAGCGGACACAGCACGAATTACTTTAAGCCTTTCCTTTTCCAATACATTCTCTGACATAATTTTCTAAGGCCATGGATCAATCTCACCTTGAAGTAAAGAGAAGTTGACAGATGCCAGAAAGACTTATGCAATGAGTAAATATGGTCCCAGTAACAAAACTCTACTTGCAATAGACCTCTGTAGATATCTATAGCAGGACATTTACATAGCCTGCTAGCATTGCCAACATCAAAATCCTATGCAATATTTTAAAAGTTGCCCTTTAATTTCTTGAGCATCTTAAAGCCAGAACCAATAAAGAAAGATGAATAATTGGCAGCATGAAGTCAGAACAGATGATAAAGAGGAAACTGAAGGAAAACAGGGAAGGACACTACTGTCTTGCTGGTTTTTAATCTGTGAAACAAAGCAAACCAATTCCAGCCATTTTCTCATCACCTATGCAGAGGATGAATCAGTCTTCCCTTCATGTTTCCACCACTTCTACATCTGCTGCATTGCTACTACATCAGTCTCTAAATACACTTATAAATATTAACATCGTCAAAGTCATCCATCTTTTAATGACACTGAAAAGGCCAATGAAGAATGGAGAGTTCTAAATGCATAAGAAATCCTGGTCCCTCGTAATAAGAGGCTTGTAACTTATTTATTCTCAAGTACTGAAAGCTGGAAACACTAAGTATTAGGTTTCTCTACTCTTCATTTAAGATACAGAGATACAAAGGGGGCTTGCTCTTCAAACAATGCAGACATGAAATTTATTTGGTAACATCTAGCCATTATTCATGCTTTTTTGTTCCTGCCTGTGATGAAATTGCCCAGCAGGACACCAGAAACAAGCAAAATGATTCTATTGTCTGGAACAATCAAATCAGCTCAAGTTAGCTGATATAAGGCAGAAATGGCTGCCTGCAATCCTCTGATGGAATCAAACTTTGCATTTTTTAATGCTAAAATCTATGGTCTGACATTACCTCTGTTCCTCAACAATCCAAGCCCTACAGAGTTCAGGGCGGAAAAAAACTCTTAGAACTGTGTAGCATTTCTCTAACACTGCTTCCAATAAAATAAACATTAAAACTCCTGTTATATTTAATGGGAACGTGCCAATGTCTCTAGGTTTTTTAGCTGTGCTATTCAGAAATATGTGAAATCTTGGCTTCTGTAACTTCTGTTAAATCACAGCAATGATAATTTAAGATTTTTTAACTCTTGGAGGAATGCAAGTGAGAGGACACTCAGAAATCAACTTTACTAGCAATTCAAGCTACTGACTATGAATAATGCTCAGAGTAGATAAGAATTCGGCAGATGTTCTTGCACCATATTCATTTGCATTTCCTTTACTAAAATATAGTGCAAAGAACATAACTGCCACGAAAGTTACCCAATCTCTGGAATGGCTTATTATCTTTACAGTTGCAGTTTCATATTAATATTACTGAATATACTTTTTAAACTGTCTAGTGACTGCCTGCCAAACAGGAAAGTACTCACAAACGCAAGGTTAAAACATTTTCTCAGCCTTCTGTAGTGACCACTTTTGCCCCAAATGGTTGAAACCCCTGTAACTTCTACAATTTGCATGACTCAAAAGGGCACGCAAAGCACCCCTGCTCTTCAGGCCTTGCTCTGGCCAGCTTGGCAAAAAGGTTTATGCGATCCCCCACAGCCCAAACTGGCAGCTTTCCAAGCTGGCTTTGGACTTCTGATCTTACTCCATACCCAGATAGTTACAGCCCTACCTTTCCACGCGGACGGAGGAAAAGTCTCTTCTGAGTCCTCTCTGACCACAAATATCCCATTACTTGCACACTCCATTGTTCCCCAACCCTCTCTTACTAAGAACTGCAGATGTCTTCCTCTTACAAGATAATAGTTGGGGTGGGGAAAAGGAGATTAAGATAGTATTGGGTAAGGCAGAACTGAATTCAACCAGCCAATTCCAAGCCAAAAAGCTCCCGCCTCTAATATTTTACAAATTGTATTCACAGTCTCCCTTCAAAACCTGAAACCCCCCAAAAAGTTCATTTAAATAAAAGTTATTTACAGAGTGGAAACGAATCACATTTAGTTGCCAAGTTCTACAATTCCAAGGGAATCAAATCCTCATTTTGGCAATATTTAAAGAATTCTGGACACGGAGGACAGAAATTTAGTTTGATGCTAGAGAGCAGAAACCAGACATATAGGCAAGATTTGCAGAAGAATAATAAACCAGTAAGAACAAAATACAAGTAAAGGATATTGTTAAATGTTATTTATTCTTGTTTTTCCTTTGGAGTACAGCCACCTATTGAGGGAATAATTTAAACTAGCCTGTATGAAATCCAGTGAACCCAGTGAGATCAGAGGTTTACTCAGAACCATGAATTTCTACATAGTGTCTATGGAACCACCTCAGCTGGAATAATGACATGCACTATCTTAAAATTGGTACAAGAAGGACCTACAGGAATTGTTTTCACTCCACTTGGGCATTTCTTAAAAGTCTAGACTTGAATTAATACTTATGAACTGGACTCTACTACAGGTAATTTTTTTCTAACAAATACTTTCTACAGAGTTCAGTAGAATTATTTTCACTGTGTGGAACTTTATATCAGTATTTGGTATTAGCAACAATAGGATGAGATTCTGATCAGTGGTGGGATCAACTTCTCACCTACAGCTATGATAATTCAGCGTAACGTGAAATGCATGATCCACTACACACTTCTCATGCCCTAAGCAATTTTCATTTCACATCTGAAATGAGACTTCAAAAGCCATACTCTCAGCAAAGGAGACAAACAAAAATCCCAAAGCGGGTCAGTGATCCCCGTACATCCTTCACTAGCCAGTTTGGCTATGCCAGCTCATCCCTGTCTCCTACACGTGTAGCCTTCTGCTCTTGCCAAAAGGGCAGCTGGAGTACGTGGCGCAGCAGCAGCTATTCATTACCCTCCTCCAGGTTTCTCCCCGTGCCTCATCTCTCCCTTTCCCCAGCTCGCCCTTTCTCTCTCCCTGCAGTAACAACCGCAGAGGCAGCATTTTCCCCCTCCACTGCTTCTCAGCAGACTGGGAAGCACTGCAGGTAAGCAGGAGCTGTTAGGAGAGAACATTTCTAGCAGGGAGTAGGAGTAGATTTATGCAGCTGTAGAAAGGGATTGATACAAGACAGTGGGTGAGCTGTGTGTGACTGTACCGCATCCCCAGCAGAGAGGGAAAAGAGAAGGCACGGGAGGGAGACAGACTGTGGGAGAAGGCAAGGAAGACCTCTATCTGTATGAAGTTCTCTCCAAAATCTCCCAGCACCTCTTGACAATCACTAACCTTAAGAATGAGAGAGTCCCTGTGAAACCCTGCTGAGCCCCCTTAGCTCTCTCAGCCTTACCCCACAAACCTGACAGACCTTGATTCATGACCACCTCGTCACGCAGAAACATCTTAAACAGGACCACAGCGATTTCCCTCTCATTTCAACAAATATGATTCCAATAACACAGCTTTCCAGCAGCCCAGGAACCGCAGTTTAGATGAGATGTAAAGTTTTTGCAAATAAAATCCTAGGCCTTTCAACACCACCAGCACAGATAAATTCAGCCAGCAAATGAAAATAAAAATGAAAATACGCTACAGTCACTTTCTGCCAGCCCAACACCAGCCCTAAGCAGTGCACGGCACAAGCAGAGGTGAACGCACAGAGTGACCTGCACTACAATGATGACAATTCCATTCTCTGTCTGCCAGCTACAACAGATCACCTGCTGACTGAAAGGAGCTCCCATTCCAACAACAGAAATGGCATCAAAGGAAGTGGGAAAAAAAGCACCTGAGTAGTCTTTCCCTTTCATTCAGATTAGAGGCACTGGAAGCAGACAGTTCTACTTCTCACATCCGTGGACAGCTCATAGAACCAAGGAATCTGAAGAGCTTTAATTCCTCCCCTGCTACTGCCTTTCAGGTGACATTCAGAGCTCAGATAACCTAGGTGTTTAACTGTATAGACTGTAACTTAAGGACTTAGCCTTTCCAATATGAAAATTCAACAGTTACATTATAAACACGACACAAAAATAACTAATTCAGCGGTTCAACAACTATGTAAAAGAGTGTACTTCTTTCTCATGCCATTTCCCATAATTCATCACCAACTTGCTACTGAGATATTATATTAATTCATAATTAACTTGCTTTATGCAATGGTGGCACAGTTGCACAACTAACTTCAACACTGGCAAAATGGAAATATGAAAGGATGCTTTTGAAAAATTATAATGCTTTAAATTCAGATCTGAAGAAGCTGCACTGAAAGAAGAAAAATAGTATGGAAGATATTTTAGCAAAAAAGAGCTCACTGAAATCTGTTTTATTTTTTTCCTGACAGCATTAGGGATTTTTTTAAGACAGCAGAAAATTAAATTTCTTTTATTAACCTATATATAGCTGTAAAACATTTCTAGTAGAAATAAAGGATTTTGTTGTTAAATGTTGTGATGTCCTCACTGATTTAGTGAGTCCTGATACTCAGGCAGCAAAAGGATTTCTTAGGACAACTCAATAGGTTTTCTCATGTACAGCCAGGCAAATGGCAAAGACCCTTAGATGGAGTCTTTGGCATAGGTCCAATCATGCTGATTTCATCTGTTGTCAGCTTTGGAAAGTGGACTTGAATTTAGAACCTATACCACCAATAATCCACACACATAAACACTGATCATGATAATTCGCAGGAGTGGAACCACACAGCTAAATATCAATGGAATTTTCCTTCCTGATCTCAATTCCAGTGATTAAAATGTAGCTGCATTGCCAACTCAAGTGAATCATTTACATATGCCACATGTAAGATAACTAGATAAAAACATACTTTATTATTACCTGAATTACCTAACTCAAAAAAAATACAGCCAGAGTTGTCAAGTTTCTAGTTTGTTTTCCAATCAGAACTTGCAAGTTGTTTATTGTTCTGTATCTTCTGTTTTTCAAAGCGTAAGTTCACCAGCATCCTCTTGAATACTCGGTGCCATTCTGTATGACATTTTCTGCGCTTACAGAAAAGCCTGAAATGTCATAAATCCAAAGCTCTCTTTAAAACTGCAGTGTAGCCATGACTAAAACAATCTGTAAAACTGACACTTTTACTGTGTTATGTCTGTATTGATGCACCACTGGAGAAGCAGCCATCTTTTTAATTGTTACTATACCTATTTTAGAAACCCAAACAAGTATTTTCTATTGATCTTACCAAAACCCCACAAAACTATATATATTTAATTAAAAGCTTTCATCCAGTAGACTCTGAATCACTCTTTCATGCCACAACTTTGATTTTGTTTTTTTAATATATATTCAGGGACTATACATATCATAAGCTTAAATGCAACTGTTGAACTCTCTGTGGATAAAAGGAACCAGGATTTTTCATATCTGTCTGACTTGTGTTAATACAATAGACGTTATCATGATTTCAAGCTTCGTACTTGTTTATCATTAGTGTTTCCACTGTAACCATGGCATCAGTATATAGCACAGGCCTAAGAGTGAGAAAAATATCCAGTATTTTCCTAAAAAATTCATCTGAGAAAAAAATACAAGGATTTGCACAATGGCAAAAGTCAATCAAATTAGGTGAGCTGGCTAAAATGAGAAACAGTTTCTTCTCAGGGGAAAAATAACCCAAAACATTATTTTTTTGTGAATCTTTTTTGCATTTTGGACTTCTGACAAGAACCTAGAAATGACCCTAACACAAATATTATAAAACAAGTTCTGAAATTTCCTTTAAAAAATACATGCAGTACTATATGAGATCAAAAGCTTAAAGCTATTAATATGTTGACAAGACCTGTTCTCAGCACATGAGCTTTTTCTCAACCCTATTTTAATAGTGACAGCCCAGTCCTGCAATAACTCTTGCAACATTCTGAAGGTAAGGAGGGGCAGCAGTGCAATTACTCTGATCACACTCAGCAAGTACATGGTACCCAGTTCCAACTTTCAGGACTGCTTAAAGGGAAACCTTCAGAATGGCATAAAAAGACTTGATGGTCTTCAAGCGTGTTTCAAGTGTGTAGGCTGCATTTATTTGATATTTCAGGCAGTAAGGAAGAATGGGTTACTGTGATTACTGCTTTTAATTTGCCTGTTACAGAGTTCAGAAAGAGTACTACAAAAATATCTGCCTTAAATGCCAAGAGCGAAATGAAGGAACTAGTCCTCTTATTAAACAGAAAAAAACTGATTGTATCATATCAGCAAACCTTAATCTAGTGTTGGTTTAGGCCATGTGTATTTTCTTTGTGGTGTGAAACTCATTCACTTTGCAGACGACTCATTTTCAGGTTTTAAGACAGACTCCAGACACTGATAAAGATACCAATAAATCTATTTACTCCAGTATGGACTCTATAGAGATATCATAGCCACAGGTCTTCTTTTAACTCAATGAAAAAAAGACCAAAAACCAGTGTGATTTTGTAAGAGTCAGCTCTCTGAAGGTCTCTATCTATTAATCCAATAAACACACTCAGTATTCCAACTATGGTGATACACTCAGTGAATAGGAAGATTTTGGAAAGGGTAAAGCACAATCCTGTAAATACTTAGCACCCTCCAGTTCTAACTGTGATACAGGGGGGAGGTGTGTGCTGTCTATGCAGCATGTGAACACAATCCTAATGACAGGGATTTACAGCGCAAAACAAGGTAAGTGATGCTCCAGGAGCTGCATTACACTGAGCTGAGCAGTTACGATCCACTGCCATGTCCTCGATTCTGTCACATCAACAGACAACAAGCGTAGTCACTCCCTCGTCTCCTCCCACCCACTGAATGCTGGACAGCAATGAATCCTGATGCAATAAAAGCCAGCATTTATCTGATTCAGCTATGTAGTTCCTCACAGATCCTGTTTACAATGGGCCTCAACCTGTTAAATTCCACTATTTATCTAGGGAATGTGTTCAGACATTTGAGTTCACCTTAAATATCAGAGCCAGGGAGCACCCCCCTCCCACCAAAATTCAAACTTGGCATCTCGAATCGGCAAGGTCCTCCCAGATTTGGCGACAAACTCACAACATGTACCATGCACAAAATGAACACACAAAATTATTATTCTTTCACTAAAAATCTGTGCAGATCTCCTCACCCCGTTGGTCTCAAAGATGAAACCTCAGTTGATTTCAGGAGAGTCCCAACTTGATTATCATTCAATCCAGGTAAAAGACATCTGCAATACTGCTGCATTTGTCTTTTCCTGATATGGATATTTTTCCTCTGTCTATCACCCACTTTTACCATTGAGCTTACTAATGTGTAGCTTTTATAGAGCATCAGAATAATCTAGACCCTAATTATCACAATGCAACACATAGGCAGCAAAAATGAAAAATATTTTAAAGTTGCAAACATAAAAGTTTTAACAGCAAAGTTGATCAGCTCCTAAACAGTATAAAGAGTGTCTAATTCTTTCATGCCCTTTCACCATTCTGCCATCTCTACATCACTGCATTAAGTAAAGAAGCCCCAAAGAATACATAAAACTCAGACCTATTAACCCTAGCTATTTTTTCATTGGTCCTGGGTTCTTTGTCTGTTTGCCAAAAATTACTGTGGCTAGTATCCGTGAAAAAAAAAAAAGGCTAGTATCCTTGACCATGAAAAATAAATGCATAAAAAGATAAGCATATATAATTTCAGATGGCTGGTCAAGCAGGGCACACTGAAAATGAGATGATAGCTACTATTGTTTTATTATACATCTCATTTAAAGGATATCCACCATTTAACTGTTTAACTGCAGAAATGTGAAATGTGCACATTCACGTTTCCCATTTCTTCATTGTTTGATTGGTTTCTCCCTGTTAAATCACACTACCTGAGGATGTCAGAGCAAGGATTTTCCAGCTTTTTTCTACTCCAACTGAGGCACGTTAGCCTCTGGGTCTTAAAGACGCTGTAAAAACTGTTAAGACACGTTGTGTGTACAGACAACAGAATTTCTCTAGTTGGGCCCAACTAGGACCCTTTCATCAGTCTTGAGCATTTGAAGAAGCATTGCGTTAGATCTACGCATAGAGGTGTCGATCATCTGGAGGGAGGAAGGAGGAGCATCAGTGTTGATGCAGTGAGCTCTCAAGTGACAGGAAGACCCTGAAGTGTCTTGTATCAGAGGTCAGGTCTGGATTTTTAAGGCTCATTATTGCCAGGCTAACCAAGAGTATTCACTCCGAAATGATGAAACTCATCTAAGTGCTGGATCTGGGTTTTGCGGTAATGTTTTGTACGGATGCATTTGGTTCGGGTTTTTCAGGCTCAGTAAGACAACTAGATTTGTATTCACGTCACATAATTTCAGAAACTTGCGTGGTAACTACATACCTCTTACTTAGATTAAGCATATTTTTCTTTCCTGCCTCGCCTGTAGACCACATGCATTAGTTATATAGTAACCATGACTATCTCAGTATAACAAAGTGTGGAAATAATGAAAAGCCTTCAGAGGCATTACATGCCCTTGGCAACCTAGCTCTGCAAGACAGATGTTGCATCCAGAGCCATGCCACCGAACATCGTATGTACATGTATGTATCTACAGCGTGAACACTCACCCAGTCCTCGAAGTGACGGCTCCCGTTCTGCAGCAAGTCCTCAAACTGTATAGTGCAGTTAGCTACAAAATCGTCGTACCCGATGGGGGCATCATGGAAAACAGCCATCTCTATCTTCCTGCCATTACAAACGTCGGTGACAAATTCATCGTTCCAAGCAGGACTGTTAGTCTTTTGCTTGGTCGAGGTCTGTCCGATCCTGGAGTCGTCCACATTGAGGGCGATGTAAGGGTCCAGCAAAAAGGTCTGTGGCCTGGGACCCACCGCATGCCTCAGAGACCACGCCGTGGGTTTCAGATTCACCGCCTCGCAGATCTTGATTTTCAGCAAGCCATTGAAAACCACCATGGCTGGATAGTTGCACTTTTCCCGGGATCAAACACTCGCTCAACGCACTCGCACCGAGAGGGAGGGAGGTCTCGCCAATAAATAGGAGGGCAGGTCTGGCAGTGGGGGAGCAGGGTACGGTGCGGGTCTCTTCGCCCGGCTGCTGCTGTTACCTTTGATTATTTAGCCTTTGCTCTTGCGACACCCAGTGAATACATTTATTTTCTTGCCCGTGTTTCTAACGGAAAACAAGGGAGGGGGGCCGCCGGGGAGGGGGAGGCGGCCGCGGCTGCAGGAACCCCCGAATGCACTCAAAACCCGAGCATAATCAATCCGAGGGGTAAGCAAGAGCCTTCTCCCTCCACCCTGACCATAATCCTGGATCAGTCCTCGCAGAGGAAGCAGAGCCGCGATCCCGGGCTCCCGCACACGCCAGTCCTGCCCGTGCGCCGCACAACAATACACACACACGCATACACACACACACACACACACGCACACACACGGATCAGAAACACCGGCCGACCCACCAACCCTGCCTACTGCACAGCCTCCGCTCAGCAAACATCCACCCGGGGACCTTCCATCCGCGCCGCCGCCCGCAGCCGCCCGTCCTGCGCCGCCGCCGCCTGCTGCTCCGCCGCCGCCAAGGCC